>JBBPDC010000149.1:16816723-16845728 GCA_037974485.1 Hemigrammopetersius urotaenia | reverse complement strand
CTGCCATGTGTATGTGCACACACACACACACACACACACACACACACACACACACACACACACACACACACACACACATACACACACCTATCTACACCCTGACACCCCTCTTCAGTGTCTGCCTGGTTGCTAGGCATGTGTAATACAGTGGCACCTGCCTAGCCAATGCTGCTTAATTATGTTCTTATCTGAGCTCTGTGTATGTGTACCAACAGGGCCCCCAGGGACCCCCTGGGCTGCACTCCCACCAGACACAGCCACAGCCTATCCACTGTCCTTCTGCATTTCCGTCAGCTGTCCGTGTCTGTCCATTCTGCTCTGGTCAGCATGGCGCTCACACACAGGGACAGGGATGCTTGCGATAACAACTTGAAAAAAGAATGATGAAAAGAAAAAAATCCTTGACAAGCCATCAGCCATTGGCTTAAAATCAACCCATGTGTCTGTGAGTGTGGATTTAGGAAAAGGGGGCTAAAGAGCAAACCCAGCATTATGTGGAAAACACTTTAAATGCGCTGATGCTTTTGCTGTCTCTCTCTCTCTCTCTCTCTCTCTCTCTCTCTCTCTCTCTCTTTCTTATTCCCACTCTCACAACATTTCACAGACAGCTGCCTGAAAGAAAAGGTACAAGATGGGGACATGAAGTGTTTCTCCGTATAGCCATATGCTATTATAGATGGTCCCACAAGGGTGGGGTGCTATTCCCCCTCATTGCACTGACAGCAGTGTTTTATCATAAGCACACAGACGGTGCGAGCAACATCTGTGCACATAAGAACAGCTAAGGCTTCAAAACCGACCATTCATATTTTATTGCCCATTTTGCTGGCCATCCATAATTCAGCAAGGAGCTTACTTAACAGCTCCACTCTGGGGGGAATGGGCCAATTATGCAGTGCCTATGAGGGAGGACTGGCTATGGTGTTTGTGTGCATGCGTGTGTGCGTGTATGTGTGGTCTGCACCCGGTTATTGGAGTTATAAATGATTGTGGGCTGTTGGGTGGTGGAGGATGTTCAGAACTGGACGCTGTGCATTAGCTATACCTTAATTACCAGCACTGAGCTAGCTAATGGCTCCGTCAACAGAGACCGCAAATATCCTCCCCCCTGCACAGAAGAAGGGGGAGATATTGAATGCTGGAGAATGACATGAGAAATTACTGAGGCTTAAATAGACGATGGTGCCGCGTTCCTTTTTTGGTATTTGTTAAAGGATCTTTAGTCATTAAATGCAGGCAATTTTTCACACAATGAGGAGAAAGCTATTTCTGGCATCCGAATGTACTCCACCTTTAGAGACCAATCACACGCAATTTAAGATTCCTTTTACAGCAGATCCCTTGGTCCCTGTTTTAGACAAACCCCTAATCTTTATACACTCAAAACAGATGTGTTAAAGACAATGCGGTGTAATTTGAAGACATTTGTATTTCTAGTTTGCATTACTCCTATCACGTTACTTTTAACACAACACTGTGACATGGAATTTGATGAACACAAAAAATGTGTTTTCATTAACACAACTCATTGGTTTAGAGAGTGTTCCTTCAAAACTGAATGACCCAATCAAGTTCGGATAGACAGAGAGAGAGAGAGAGAGAGAGAGAGAGAGAGAGATGGGAATGGAGGAAGAGAGTCAGGGTTTGAAGTCATGTCCCGCCTTGCCCTGATGAAAGAGAGAGCCTAATGAATGTCCTTTTCCCAGGGCGAACAGCCGAGCCAAAGGCACAGCCATTCATCAGCACAGGGACAGGAAGTCATGGGGCTGCGTGAGCAGATGGACAGCAGAGTTCATTTGGGAACAGCACTGAAACAGAGCCTGGAGCCCCCAGCATCATAGTCCACAGCGTCAGAGCCCTCGGCGCCTGCGCCCACATTGCTACCCAGATCCCCCTGAGACCTCACCAGCCCACACTGGAGAGAAAAGATGTCCCTGAAAAATGGCACATGGGCCACAAAGATGAGCCTAATTGATCACCCTGCCACTGCTCTTTATTGTTAACCGCTCTGTGTCATGGTAACAAATTAGATTGTTGCAGGATGAGTCCAATTAATGGCGACAGGCAAGTGGCACGCTGAGCTGCCTGTGCCTGATGCAACTGATAGCAGGTTGTGTGGATTTGTCGGCACAGTGCATTGAAATGCCGGTCCCAATTTACTATCCCTCATGATTCAGAGGATGGGGTCATAAGTTCAATCTAGCACCTTAAACTCAAAAACTATTATTATATTATTATAAATCTGCTCGATACACTTCTTTGTGGTAAGAACCGGGGCACCGGAATGAGTCAAACGTAGCCCAGAACTCCAAGGACAAAGACATTGCATTGCATTTCTGATGGCAGACCTCATTAACAATGCACATTCAGTCTCGCTCTCCGTCTCTGCCTTCTCTCTTGTGTCCCTGTGGCGGACTAATATAATCTCCCTACAAATTAATTAAGAATGGAACTGGCCTTCTCCAGCAAGTGTGGCCTACTGCCAAAAGCGTGATAAAGTGCTGTGTTTTATAGCAAATGTCTACAGCCACACACATCCCAGCCCTAAGTCTCTCAACACATGTATCATTACATCATGTGTGCCGCTTCACTGGCACCAAAAAGAAAATTATTATGCAGCGCGCGCCTCAGAGGATCCAGCAGGTAATTGGTCAAATCAAGCTCAGAGTGAGAGTGTAAGCAGGCATCACAGGTGCTAATACGTGTTTATCTGGACCCCATATCTCCACGGTAGGCAGGGGTTTTCAGAAATGTCATTATACAGAATTAGTGAATTTTTAATGTGAATCAGTTTTCACGTGAAATCCCTTCTCTCCTGTTTACCAGAGCCAGTGCTGTGTGACTTTTGTTACGCAAATCGATTCCCATAGCAGGTGTTCTGCCAGAGATTCAAGGTTATTGCAACGTAAATTGATCTTGGAGCTGGGCTAGAAATCCATGTAATCCTGGTGTTGAAATGCTTCCACTGTGGTTAAAGGCATCACACCATTAAATTAGATATACAATCTATGCGGCAAAAAATGCTAATTATTACAACAGGGTCTTGGAATGAGTGGTTTTGATCATTTTGTGAGTGTGTGTGCTTGGTTGGCTTTGGAGTAAATGAGTACACACAGCTACTTCAGTCATTTAAAGAGGCTCAGCCTTATTGCTGGTATATAATTGACTTCAATCAGGATATTCTCTGATCCTGAAAATGAGAAGTGCTGCCATTCCCTAAACAAGCTGATCTGATGTTGAATTTAGAGGGAAGTAAAATCAACAAAGAGCACTAAAATCGCTCTGCATATTTGGTCTATGTCTTAAAACTCTTTTCCCCCCATGGATCTGTTATTGTGTTGTTTGGAAAGTCATTGCTATTGCACAACTGGCAACTCAGTGTGTGCTTTCTCCTGAAATTAAATTAGATTAGGATAGAAACAAATTGCAAAGCTTCGATTTTTAGTTGAGAATAAGTTCGGTACGGTTCCCTTCGTCTGGCCTGCAAGACAGAAAACCAATCTTGTAAACGGCAAACCAATTGATTCAATTGAGTTATGGTGCAAAAATGTATTAGCTCAACTGAAGTTCACACAATAAGGCGAAGAGATGAAAAGCCATTTCTATGCAAATGGTGTTGACATGCACAGTCTATATTTCCCATTCATTATGAGGATCTAAATTGCCTTGCCTTGCACTTATTGAATTGCAATCTAAATTATCGCTTAATCTACTTGAGCTGTGATCTATTTTCATGGGGCAGTGCTTTAATTTGTTGTTATTGCACAGTGGAAGCTTCTCTTGCAGACGTGGGTATTGGACGGATATTTCTCCGTCAATAAACAGCTTTCTCCAGTCCCCTCCTTCTCCCTCCCCTCTTCACTCCATCCTACCCTCCCTCCATCTTTCAGAAAACATCACACATTCCAGTCCCTGCTCTGCTGCATGGTGGTGTCGACAGGGGAGCCGGGGCAGGGGGGCATGCAGAAAACACTGTTTGCTCTTTCTGCTCACTGGTAAATTGTCATTCAGATAAGGCAATGAAATGCACATCCTGCTCGCTCCCACAGCAGCTTCCTTCCCACTTCACACCAGTCAATCAGGATGGCACTCATTTCATGCCACAGGACATTTCATTCCCTAAAGCAATGCTTTCTAAAGCGTTCCTGTATAAATAAGCCTCTTTTATCCCCTCCTGTTCTTTGTTTTCACTTCTTTCCAGGTGAAATGCGCAGCAGACACATTTTCATCACCTCAAACGGAAGAATCCCCCCAATGAGACAGTGGCCTGGAACGGCAGCGCCATTCCCCCCCACCCCCCGTGACTGACATTTTCTGAGCTGTCAGGGGCTGACGTACCAAGGGAAGTAAGGACAAGACTAGATGTCACAATAGGTAGCTGTCACGGTTCTCAAAAAGCAGAGATGAGACAGAGTCAAACAGATAAAGCCGAGCTGACATGAGCAACATATCGCCCTGGGGTAAATGCGTCAGCCATTTTGGCGGCTATGTAAAATATTACATACAAATCAATTACACTGTTTCTTCTCCCTTGACACAAGTCATGCATCAACTGACTCTTGAGGTTGAGGTTTATACACTGAACAGAGACATGCTTTTACCTAATGAAGCTCAAATGAACAGAGCATTCCAGCCGCCCAAGACTTGCCAATATACAGAAAGCAGAGTCAGTCAATGGCACTGCTGATGTGGAAGCAAGATTTTCAAGAGCATCTTCTTATTGGGGCCAAGTTACAGTGGTGCCATGAATAATACACTAAAGCGTATAACACGAAAAGGCCAAAGGAAATAGATGCATTCTTTCATTTTTTCACCCTGGTTTTAGGTTCTCCCCTGCCCTGCACATTTTACGGTCTTCCCCAATCTATCACACTTCAGGAACAGAGCTGGAAAAACTTTACCGTTCAAGTCATGTCCAGCGAGGCAGGCAAGAAAAGCCAAAAAATATGTGATGTTGTGGTTCTAGGATTTAGAGATGTAGAGTTTTCACTATTTTTTTTAATTCATTTGATAAAAAAAGGTAGCATGGTTTTGGTTTTGTTATTATTATTAGTATTATTCGATTTCACCAAACTTTAGGTAACCATATGGATAGTGTTTTGTTTGTTTATCCCTTTTTATTTTCTATTTTTATTTACTATTCCCAGCAGAATCACTTTTCCAGTGAATTGATTCTTCTCATAATATGTTCAAAATAAGATATTTAAAGTGGGTTATCAGGACATCAACTGGGAGGTGAAGGTTGATTTAGGAGAAATCAATTTTTTCTTGTCCTGCTGTTTTATGGTCCAGCTTTCACATCCATTGGGAACTACTAAAAAGACAAGAGTCCGGACAATTCTTTGTTAGGAGAAGCCTTACATTAGAAGACAAGCCAGCAGCTGTGTTATATTTCTTGACTGCTGGATCCTTTGTTGTTAATAAATGACAAATGGGCAATAGCCATCTACCACATCTGCATCCTCAGTTTCTATGGAAAATTGGTCACTACTGTGGTTTTCTTCAAGTTGATCAAAATAATCATGAACACAATCATCTTCCCCCAGCTCTTCTTATTGTATTCTTAAGATACAGCTTAAATAACTATTGTGATAGTGTGCTGCATTGTCTTAAATGGATCGATTTGGATCTGGGAATAGACAGCATAAAACAAAGCCCATTATTGACATGAAAATCACCATAAATTTTGTGCTGATTAAGACTTAAGGTGGTCTGAAGTGATTGATGCCTCTACTATTAAATTGAATGGTTAAGAATGCATAGCCTGATGCCAGAGACATTATTTTTACAACACTCCAGCATGAGCATTTGGGCTTAAATGTGTTTTTTTTTTTCAGAATCCATAAACAGCACAAAGGTACGTGCGGAGTAGACCACAAAAAAGGGAATTACCATTATCAGAATTACATATAAAACTTACATGTAGGTTCATTTCAAATGGAATGTATATTTGAATTGTAGACCTTGATTCCTTGCTCCCACGACCATCACTGTGAGGAAATCTCTTTAAAATTAGGATAGTCTGTGGAATTCCCCTTTACAGCCTTGGTGATGTGGCTGGTATGTATATGCAGCAGAGTTCACTGAGAGCTGTTTAGTCCGAGTTCATTTCAATCAGAGCGTTTGCAATTCTGCCCTCTCTTTCTCTCTCTAGGTGGCCAGCGGAGAGAGAGAGAAAGAGACACACAAGGGGTGGGGGGCAGAGAGAGAGAGAGAGACTCACTGAGAGAGTGAGAGAGAGAGAGAGAGAGAGAGAGAGGGCGAGAGAGAGACTCACTGAGACAGAAGGAGAGAGGGAGAGAGAGAGAGAGGGCGAGAGAGACTGTGTGTGTTTGTGTGTGTGTGGGAGAGAGAGAGGGATCCAGTGGACAGCGACGAGGCAGCATAAGCGCTCGAGCGCTCTCCACACACACACGCGCGCGCGCGCGGCTCTTCTAAACCCTCCAGTGTGCGGGTCGCACGCAGTGAACGCACCTGTTGTTATTTCTGACTCCCGATCAGCTGCAGGACGGCTGCTCTGCTCTGCCAGAGGAGGAACGTGTGGAGAAGGAGGACCTGCATCACGAGGGAGAAGTTCAGAGTGGTGATGGACCGCGAGGAGGACGAAAGGAACCAGCAGAGTGGGACGGTGCGCGTTAGGATTTAGAGATGCGCGTCTCACTGCTTCTCTCCCTGAAGATGCGCGTGCGAAGTGCGCGTTTTTGCCTCTCCTAAAGGACGGAGAGGGGAGCGTTTAGTTTTCTCCAGAAGCGCGCGAGCCCCCTGAGATGGATTGGTAAGGACGCGCGGGGACACCATGAAGTCCATCTTCTACAGCCGCTTCTTCATCTTGCTGCCGTGGGTACTGATTGTCATCATCGTGATGGACATCGACACGAAGCGCTCGTCTGTGCGCAGCACGGCCGGCTCGTACCTGGCACGGCTCGAGGACGCGCAGAGGCGCGAGAGGCCGGCGCACGCAGTGGTCCCCGGGGCCAACCGGACCGCGCCGCCCCAGCCGCCGCTCATCTACGCGGTCACGCCCACGTACAGCCGCGCGGTGCAAAAAGCGGAGCTCACGCGCCTCGCCAACACCTTCCGCCAGGTGCCCCGCTTTCACTGGATCGTGGTGGAGGACGCGAGCGCGCGCACCGACCTGGTGGCGCGCTTCCTCACGCGCTGCGGCGTGCTCTACACGCACCTGCACGCGCTCACGCCGCGGCGCTTCAAGCGCACCGGCATGCCGCGCGCCACCGAGCAGAGGAACGCGGCGCTGGGCTGGCTGCGCGCGCAACGGTCCACGCGCGAGCCTGGGGTCGTGTTCTTCGCCGACGACGACAACACTTACAGCCTGGAGCTCTTCGAAGAGGTAAAACGGGGTTCTGGAAAAGGAAAAAGTTCATAATGCAGTTAGAACACATTCTGTAGGACAGTAGATATAATGGACTGTGTGTTTGCCCTTAAAATATTTAAAGACAATATAGAAAATTATGGAACAGAGCGCTTGCTTTTATGGACCATCGGGTATTTCAGGACATAACGGGTCACATGAAACAGTGGGAATAGTGTTATGGGACAGTATGATAAATGGGCCATTATGAGGCAGTCTGGGATAATGTGTTTGGCATCATGGGTGTGTTAGGTAATATGGATAGATGTTTTACATCATATAGAATGATGTTAGATAGGAAAAGTGACAGGAGATATGAAAAGTCAAATGGGGTCTTGTTGAACTCAGGACATTATAGGACATATTGAGAGTATTAAGGTACAATATTATTATAGTAGGGCAAGTGTTGGGGATTATGAGACACATCGCAGGACATTATTTTTTGCTGTTTATTCGATTTCTCTAACTTCACTGCGCTTCATTTTTGGCAATTTAGCATACTTTGTTGTAGAAGCAGGCTGTAAGTGTTTCAGGTACATCATAATAGACAATGTCCAATAATACTGCCCTACAAAGCCGTGCAGTAACTAAATATTTGGTTTAAATTGACTTCAGACTACAAAGTGGTTTAGGACATCTCTTTTGTCTTGTGAGAAAACATCCTGGTTCAAAGTTGTCCCGTTTCAGAGAAATGATGGTGTCAAAATTGCAACTAGATAACCCATACTAATACTAAAACTTCAAAGCCATTTTTCTCAGTTACAGCTTCCGCGTATTTACTGCACTTTGGCTTTGTAGGGCAGAATGCATGTGTCCAGTCCACCATCTATGTGTTTTAGTAAGGAATTTAAATGGATGTGTCACAAAACACAGTTAACTCCAGTACGCCTTTATTTTAGGAGCTGATGTAATTTCATATAATTTAGACTATACGGTTTCAGAAGCACAACAGATTTCTACTAATTAGAAAACCTCATTAGACTGGGATCTGGTATCTCAAGGGAAATGATGCTATTTGTGACCGTGTGTACTGGACAGTAGCAACATGTTTTAACAATAATCAGCCTCAGGCCAGGCAACAACCTAATAATGCATAAACCACTATACACTATATAAGTATATGCTTTTAGAACACAGAGCTTTTGCTGTTAGTAATATCACTGCAGGACAGAGTCTGATCATACATATGGAGCACTGAGGTCCAGAAGCGGTGCCTAACCTTACACTCGAGCTTTGGGAGGAGAATGTAAAGCACTGCTGTAATTTTATCCCTGTGTCACAGTCAGTGTCTTCAGTGTGATTTTTTCCCCCTGAATAAGCTGGACACTGTTTTCTGCAGGAGGGTCGAACACTGCCTCTTTAATGCCCAAGGGTTCCCAGATCATAAAATCAGTTCTGTTCTGTTATATCCTAGAAGCAGATATTCTCATTCAGTCAGATATTGCCTACTTTTTAGAAACTGTGTGACTATAAGTGAGTATATATTGAAACCCAGAGCGAAAGGTATTCCCTGTGCTCAAACTAGACCATCTCCCATGGCAGCCCAGGCAGAATGAATTACCCATATCAGGTCACATACAGTCCACCACTTTCAAGAGGCACATTGGCCTGACAGCTGGGGAACCAATATTCGCCTGACCTTCATAAGTAATAAAATAAATGACACAGAAAAAGCACATTAAAAAAAACCAGAATTTTGTTACATTTACATAAATAGTTTTACAGGGGCTAATACCTATATAGTGGGTAACACAACAATATGAATGAAAAACAAGGACAATACTTTGCCCATCTTGCTCATAGGCATATCAATTAATTGTTTTAATCAGCAGAGATATTCATCAATTATGCTCCATTAATTGAGAGCAGAGAGAGGGCCAAATGTTGGGGACCCAGGGCAGGTGATTTGAATACCTTCCACTCATCATCCACTCTGGCTGAGAAAGATTATATATAATTTGAACACATACACAACCTCGGCATGTACTCTCCTGCATTAGCACAGAGTATGCAATAACTAAAAGGAAAGGGGTTTTGCTGAGGGAGTAAATTGCTAAACAGCTAATGGAAATGGAGTGTCAGAAAATTGTGAGGGTGAAGGAGTGTAGGGCTGTGTGGGTACCTTCTATTCATTCTCATAATGCTTCAAGCTTTCAGCATGCATCCTTTATTCTCATTTTCCTCCAGCTTTGCTTCTATTCCAAACACAATTTTCCTCCTCATTTACTGCCTACCTTGGTCTCCTTCAGCTTTGTTCCTTCTAATCCTCATTTAATCTATAGATTCACCTACTGTGGCATTTTGCACCTACACTCAAAAAGGGCCATTTGGAGTGATGCTGTTGAACAGTGGCTCCCAAACCAATCGTCATGGATCCCAAGATGGACCACGTGTCCTGTTGTGTGTCGGGTTACAGCAAATATCTGGACTGTCTGGTGGTCCTGGGGGACACGTTTCAGAACCACTGCCATAGAACAGGGGTGTGTGGCTGGAGGTTTTCATTCAAAACAAGCTGGAGCACATCTGATTCCTGATTGTTTCATCAATTGGTCTCACTCTTCAGACAAATAATCACGTGTGCTGCTTTGCTGGAATGAAGCCACACTTGCTTTATATGGATCGAGCTTGACACCACCTGTTCAACTCTAGTCCAAAAACTGCCATATTTTATTTTCACATGACCATTTCAACCTATTCATTCAGATTAGACAGGCTGTTTTTGTTACTGTGCTTTGAAAACTGATACATGCAAATATCTTCTCATTAGTTTCTCATTAGTTGCCCTGTTTCAAACAGCAGTCCAAGCTGAAGCACTTTCTAGCACTCTTGTGAGACGATACAGATAAACTGCTGTAATAGGTGTATGTATGTAAATGTGCTGTTTTTCACAACAAAACAGTACATTCTAAACAGGCTGTTTTTTCCGTTTAAAACAGAACCACTCAACTGAATTGTCCAAAAACTGCTCTTCTAGAGCAGGGGTGCCCAGTCATATCTACGGCATTGGTCCAAACCTTTTCTGTCACCTTTTATTTTTAAGAATTTAGTCTGTCCCATATCTCATATCTGTCCTGCCGCCTTACTGTAATACCTTTACGTTTCCTGCACATCTTTCCTTCTCTTTTCGTCTCTTCTTCCCTTTCCTCTTCTCAGCACAGAGACATACCCTTCACCCTTCACTTTATTCAGTTTAAACCATCTTCACGCCACCACTCTGTGTAAGACCGAGACAGTCTCCCTTGCTCCTTCAATACTGGCTTTGTCCTCATGCTCCCACCCTCTTTCTTTCACTCCATTCTCCCAGAACACAGCTGGACACGGAGCTGAGCACATGGAAAAGGGCCTGAAGGGCAGAGCGCAGCGTCAGTGTGCTGACGACTCCAGCTCCCCTCAACACAAACACATCAAACATTCTGGCTTCATTTTCAAGCACTCTATTCTCTAACTGCTTCATTGCCATTGCTCAAGTCAGTCCCAATAAAGCAAATACTCCAATAATTTTCACCATTATTATTGTCTAATGCATCTGTTTTTTGTTTCTGTCAGTTAGCAAAGACAACACAACCAACAGACAGACTAATTGTGTCTTGGAGGTTAAAAAAAAAAAAAACAGAACACAAGACAGCAGCCAGAACAGAAGTCACTGGGCAGGTGCTGAATTCTGCTGATAAGACATCAGGAGGAGGCATAATTGGGCAGGTTTGCTTTTTAAGCCAGCAAGAGCATGTCACATAACTCATCATCTGTTTGAAGACTGAACCCAAGTGAATAAACAGAATATGGTGCATTTCTGCTTAATTGGCCTTTTGTGAATAAAACCGGAGACCCCTGTTTATAATTTGATTAAAGTGCTGGGTAACGTCAACCAGAGTAATATACTGTATGTCAGAAATGATCACCACCATGCAGTATAAGAGTAGGGCTCTAGGAATCATGATTTCTGTTGCAGCTCATCTTGCTTTATACAGCTGCACAGTCCATCAGATTTTGTTATTTTATATGCAGCAACTATTTTGTTAAAAAGCATTTTCTTCCTCTGGATTCTCACACACTTCTCCACCAGGCTCTGATGTATTTTCATGTTCCTGGGGCAGGGTTATGTATTCTTAAGCCAACCCCTTCTGTAAAGGCTGAGCAGGTCAAAAACACTGAATGTAGACGCCGCCCTTCCGGTGCTTTCATAAGGAGAATGGCCCCGCTCTTGTGAGTGCTCCTCAAAGTGCACTGAATATGACCGCATTTGATGCGTGAGCCTGCCGCTGTGGCTGATGGCTCGGAGGGATGATTGTGCACCTGCAAACGGCGACATCCTCCGCCACACTGGAGAGTTCGCCGGCTCTCTGGCTTTGATTCAGGCACCATTTTTAGAGCTCCATTATGGAGGAGAAGCTTTTGAAAAGTCCCTCGGAGCGGAGAGGGAAAGTGGGGGGAGGAAGGGGGAGCATTACAGCGGAGCAGGCGAGATGCAGCAACACTCACAGCCAGCTCTTCAAAGCCTCAGCTAGCGGCCATAGGCACCAGGCTCTGACACTTCACCCTGCCATGTACTGCACTCACATGAATAGCACATCCATTAAATATTCAAAGGCTACCCTGACTATTTGAGTGGAAAATAATCATACTGGGTTATTCACACGCTCCTTCGGTTCCATAATTTTTTCTCTGAAATGAAAAAGCAAAAAAGTATCATACAGCTTTAGGCTCTTTTAATTTGCACAAGCAGAAAACTATCATTCCTTATTTATAAAAAAAGAGCAACAATTTAACAGACTGCTGCATCAGGAGACAGAGATCTTTGTGCTTTTCAGTCTCAGTCTAAGACTGGCTGCAGGTGGATTGGTTTATTCAGTCTGAAAATGGGCCAAAGCTTTGTAAAATGATCTCTACGAAATCCCCTCTCGCATCCACCGCTCAATAGAAATAGATGGTTTCACATAAAGCACTGGTCGATCAACACAAACAGTATTGCTCTATTTTATTGTATCTAAAAATGGATTCAGTGTTCCCTAGAGGAAAAACAGTAATGTGTCTTCTTGCTGTAGCTGTTCATTAACCATAAACGTGGTCATAATCATCATAATCATAACATACCCACTGAAGTCACTCTTCTCTTTCTGTTCCCAGATGCGGTCCACCAGGGGGGTGTCCGTGTGGCCCGTGGGACTGGTGGGGGGCCGCAGATATGAGCGCCCCATTGTAGAAAATGGCAAAGTAGTTGGCTGGTACACAGGCTGGAGGGCCGACAGACCTTTTGCCATTGACATGGCAGGTAAGACCTCTTCCAGATCCCTGGATCAATATGTGCTGCACCACACTTAAAAATAAGAAAGGTAAAGGCGGTTCTTTCTGGGACCCTACAGAAGAATATTTTTTGTTCCCAGTCCACCTTTCAAAGTATTGATCAAAGTGAACCACTTTGTGAAGCAAATGAGATGTGTTAGGACAAAAAACCTTTTTAAAGTTTCAAGAACCTCCACAAGAAGCTTTAAAGTGCTGCTTTAGGAATCCCTTTTAAACTGGTAAAGAACACTGTGAACGTTATAAAAATATCTTTTTAAAAATAATTTAAAATGGTTCTTTATATTCACTCAATTGTAAAACTGGTTCTTTAGAAAACTGGCAGGGGTGCCAAAATCAGATTCTGGATGGTATCCAGCAGAGTTTGGTTCTTCACCTGCTAATTTCCAGGCACAGTGAGTGTGTTAAAGGAGAATAACCACCAAACTGCACTGGATGCCGGCACCCCATGACTGGACCTCATTCTATGACATTGCCTAAAAACTCCTTTGTGGCACCCTTTTCTGAAGAGTGCAGAGCATCTATTCTAAGCACACAGTTCAAATTTTTTAGATGAAATGTCTGAATATATCAGAAGTTGGCAAATAAAAGAAAGTATTCATTGCTATAACTTACACAGTAGCTGCAAATGTAAGCCTGAGACTTAGGAACACATTCCCAAAGCGAACAATCTCAGAACTAAGGTGTTATGGAGGTATTTAACGCCTAAGCCTTCTGAGCTCTATGCATTCTCTCGCCATGCAACGGTCAGTCGCAGTACAGCTGGTGTCTGCTTTCTGCAGCAGCATTCATGCTGGGAACCCAGATGGGTTTTCTTCACACAGCCACCCTGCCGAGGATCCTCCAAACAAAGTTTACTGAAGTTACTGAGGGCAAGTAGGGGAGAACATTCTGAAAAAAAAACAAGAACTTAATATTCTGATGCAGTTCAAGATGCTAGATGATGCACACAGGTGACTGGGACCCATTCTTCACATTGTAAGGCCGCCTGAATGTGTCATAAGCGCAAAAGATGTATTACATTTGTCATACACATGAGTAGGTTGGGATCTTATGCATGTTGTTTTTAAATAAATAGCGTTGTCCAGCACAGTTCATTTTCTTGGGTGAAATCAGTCACGGCTCTCTACTCCCACAATTAAAGCAGAAAACTCTAAATGATTATTTACTTTGCCTCAAAGGGCGTATTATGCTTCGAGTACATTTTTAATGAATAGCTCTAAAATATAGATCAATCATTTCTGACTGCTTTGCTGATTCGGTGAGAACCATGGAAGTCCTTAATTAGGGAATGACTTTTACGCCAAAAACAAAGTCAAAACAGTAATAAGATGATGTCAAATACCACACTTCTACAAGTCAGTGCGTTTTGCTGAAACTGAATTTGGGAAATTATTTTTTTTCTTTCCCAGCAGTGTACTCTAAGGCAGTGCATTAAAGGAGGTGTAGCAGGAAGGTGCTGACAGGTCTGAAATGTCCTAATGGACAGCTGCAGAGCTTGCATACTGCAGACAGAAAAGATGACCAGAGAATGGCAGGACTCCAGCTGTATTGTACAGCTTTAGTGGCAGTGCAGAGCAAAGCAAAAAGCAAAATGCAGCGCCAAACTCTCCAGGCTCTTTTGCTGCCTCTGGATGTTGTGCTGTTAATTAAAGCCTGATAACAGGAGACTGCATCATCCTATCCTTCTCCCTCCCCTCCCTTTCTCTCCTCACTGCATCACTTTTTTAGTACCCCCCCCCCCCCCCACCTCTCCCCATTCCTTCCCTTCCTCACTCCATCACTGTTCTGCTACCCATTCTCACCCCACCCCGCCCCTCACCCCCCACAGGCTGGCTCCTTTTCTTATCTATGGCTCACCCGCCCATAGCATCAGTGTCAGGGATCACACAGCCATTACCTAAGCATACCAATGCGGCAATGCTAAAACACCATCCACAGTGCTAACAAAAAAAAAAGAAAGAAAGCTGTAGGAGCTGTTTAAGCTTCATGGACCCCGATCTATTACATTCGCCTCAGAACAAAAGCGGAGAAGAATGAGATTATTTAGTATTCCCGCTATACGACTGCTGCCTAGAGCAAACACAATAGCGGGGGCTGGAGGGGGGGTGGGGAGAGGTCTTGGCCCAACCTCTCACTGCTTTCAATTGCAGCTCTCACCTGAAGAGGGGCTCAAGTGTTTGTCTTAATGGTGAAGCCTTTCTAATATGCGACAGCCCTGCTTCTATGCACAGCCACAAAAAGAGGATTAAATAGGCCGAGTACGGAGGCAAAAGGAACTCGGCAGTGCAGAGACACAAGGTTTTGTTTTTGTGACTCATGCAGATCTGTCTCTGTTCTGCATAAAGTGGTCTAGGAGGCAGAATTGTGACTTTTTATGTGCTCATAGCTCCAGCCAAGTAAAGGCCAGCTCTTAGCATTTGGATGGCCCTTGAGCACTGCTGACACATAATTCTAGCCAATAGCCTAAAGAAAGCAAAATTAAATCCTGTCCTTTGAGCTTTATCAAAGTGATGTCCCTGTCACGGTCATCACAATGTAGTCACACACAACACCGATATCAGAAGGAAATGTGCTTTTAAAAAGGTTGGAGGGAAATTGGCTGGCCCTCATCTATTAATAAACCATAGCAGGGCACACAAGTATCAGGGGGACAGAAGCTTTCTCACTGTTCGGCTTATGGAAGAGGAACACAGTTAGCTGGGATGAATCTCTGCCTCACTGTAGCAGAGAGGTGAATTCGTCTCGTCTCTGCGGGGTTGATGGAAACCCAGGTGGTTTTAGCTAAAGCGCAAGCATCCTAGAAAACAGCCTGTACCCAGGATAAAAAAGCACACAACTGAGGGCCATATTTCCTCTCTGTAACGTCAATTTGAGAGTGACTGTCACATGAAGAATGTAGATGTGTCTGGGAGAATAAAGCCTCCTTTTTAAGTGGGATATGCATCAGAAAATCATCCCACTCAGCTCATTGGTGAATGGTTGAGAAGTTGTCTGATGCATGGTACTGCACATGGATGTATTTAATGTATAGCATGTTTGTCTTTGATATGACAGAATCCATTGCACAGATTTATCAACTAAAACGGCAATACTAATGTGACTGACGAACTCTTCTCATTCCCCATGGCTAGGCTTTGCAGTAAATCTGCAGGTGATCCTGGCTAATCCACGAGCCCTGTTCAAGAGGAGAGGAGCCAAGCCAGGCATGCAGGAGTCTGACTTTCTCAAACAGATCACCAAGGTGGAAGAACTGGAGCCAAAAGCTAAAAATTGCACCCAGGTCAGTACAGCAACCAGCAGCACACAAACCTGCAATTCTAGGCCTGGGGATCGAACACTCTGCACATTTTTGTGTTTCTCTTACTCCTAATATATCCTTGTGCTAGAATGTAATATGATTGTTAATTAGATGAGTTGTGCTAGATGAGTTGTGCTCGATCACTTTCATAAAAAAGAACAAAAATGTGCATAGTGTGGGTTCACCAAGACTGGTATTGTGAACGCTCCAGTAATGTCAAACACTGGTGGTGGGTTCCTGATTTTCTTTCGTTTTTTCTTTTAATGAAGGAAAATCCTTGAATAAAATACTTGAAAAAAAGTTCCAGAAAACATAATTTACTGAAACAGTTTAAAGGATCTTTTAAAATTGCTCTACAAGATCTAAAAGATCCTTTAAACTGTTTCAGTAAATTAGGAAGTGTAAAGAACTGTTTAAAAAAAAAGTCAACTCTCTCTCTATATATATAGATGTGTGTTTTTTCAATGTTTTCCCTTTAGAACTGCACATTTAGAAACATTTCTGTTTAAAATCCCAGAAAAATCCATCCCAGAAAATCTCAGTTGCATCATAATTTGAAACTGAATACAGGAACAGGAACAGAGTAGTGCGTGACTGTGTTTCTAACAGCATTTTTGCTAAAAGACTGCTATTACATTATCAAAAACAAACCTGTCAGTTGCAAGGATTCATCTAGGCTTTAGCAGGTTATAGTTTTTACACATGCCTTTTCATATCCCACCTGTGAAGGGACAATTCAAAAACTGGTCATGTAAAGATGCTAAAAGTGTATATTTGACACAAGGCTGTCATACCCACACATCTGAAGCCACTTTTCTCTCTTTACCTCAGGTGTAGATCTCCCTGTACTTTTAGCTCACCTTGCGTTAGAATATGCTTCCTCTCTTCAGCCCTGCATGTCACAGTTAGTGCCACCATCATTATCACCCAATTATCTTAATGGCAGCAGCGCTAGGGTTATTAATAGTGACTATTAGCAGGCCTGACATTACCACTAATCACCAACTCTAGCCAGAGGACGACGCATGTCTTTACAGCAGGCCTTACAGCAGTGTATCCTGCTGCCATCATAACAGCGGTAGGACAACGTTACAAGTGCAGACATGAAAGCCTAACTGTACATTATACAGCAGGAGTCTTATAATGTGCATAGAAGGTATTCAGCTGAACGACTCAAAGGACAGTGCAAGTGACAGCTTATGTAAAACAGATGTATTTTATGCATTTATTATAATAGCTGTTCAGAAGTCTAGTTAAGTGTTCACTAAGGAGCGTATGTCAAAAGGTGAGGGGAGATGCGTACTCAGTCATATTATGGGTGCATGCTGTTGTCCTCTAAAGCCCCTCTCCCCCTACTCCCCCCAACTGAACAAATGCACCAGTGGTCTTTTTAAAAAGCAAATGTTTTAAGATAGTTGAAGACACATTAACTATTAAAATGTGTGTATCCAGGTACTGCCTTGCCACAATGTGCCTTAAGGAAAAGGGAAAGGTCAAAGTTGTATAAGTGTAATAAAGACCCAGTGGTGGCTGTGAACATGCTGTACCACAGGACAACATGAGCAGCTCCCAGCATGCACCTCACTTGGTCTGGCCTGGTTCTGTGTTCTCATTCATAGAAGTGAGCAATCAAGAGATGCTGGGTGTGGGAGGGTGGGTGAGGAAGGAAGAGGTACAGAGAGTGACGGGGAAATTGAATGGGCAAATGAAGGACAGGGTGACAGATGCAGAAAGATAGAGGTCAGCGTGAGGAGCAACAGTGTGAAAGAGAGAGAGCACCAGAGACAGAGTTAGAGAGACACACACAATGTGATATAGAGAGACACACACAACGTGAGAGGCAAGATATAGAGAAAATGTGAGAAAGAAGGAGAAAAAGAATGAGAGCGAGAGAGAGAGAGAGAAAATCCCAGTGCAGAGGCTTCTCCTGCTTATTAACGTCAATCTGCGTCTTGCTCTCGCAGCCCAGAGCCTGCCAGACTCGTGTCTTGCAAAGTGAGGCAAAGCGTGTCTCTCACTGCCTGAGAGCTCAGCCCATAGCACAATCTCTCAAATGATTCCCCTCTCGCACACAAGCGCAGTCACTCTCTGCAACCCACTCAGCCTTAAGCTTCGAAGCTAACAAACCCCTGCTCCTTCCATAATAAAATACACACAAAAAATAATCAGATTAGTTTACCAACACATGAACTTACAGGAACACTCCTACACAATAACGACATACACAAAACCTCAAAACCATAATGTATTAAAACCTCCACGCTACTGTTTAACTCACTAGTTGGCAGCTCACACTGTTGAGCCATTTGTGCAGCACAATTAATCAGATCTTTATTCCCAGGACAGAAACTTTGCCCTCAAGGTCCCACCAAGACTTAAATGGATGCATCCATGCTGTCTACAGAAGCCCGTTTCCTTTTTTTCCCCACAAGGTCCGATGATGAATTTTGACAAAAATGCCATTCAGCCTAAACAGAAATGAAACACATTTGTAATAATTGTTCAACCTTGCAACAGTTGCTGAGATCATTCACGTTCATGGAGGAAGAATGAACAGGTCAATTAATGCTACTTGGTTCCAGTTTGTAACTTCTATATTTTTACAATCCCGTGTCTGATTACTTCTCTCACTTCAATTACCTGGTGTACACTCGCAAGGCAAACCAAAGAAGAAACAGATACAGTGATGTAGTGCCAGAAGAAATGTGAAGTCTTACACTGCAACAACCCCCTAGTCAACCTTCAGAGGTGTCGCATCAGTGGCTGCTGATTTGGTCTTGTTATTTATGCAAAACAAGATAATTAGCCAGCCTGTGTTTGGAAGTGATGCATCACACCTGAGTGAGGCTGACTTTACAGCACAAGCGTCTCCTCACGCCCAGCTCACACTTATAATTAAGAGCAGACAATGCAATAGGCCAGGGAGACTACATTTCGACAGCATCTACCTTGAGCATAAACAGCATGAAATAGCACCACTGAGAGGCGAGTGCTGTCAAAACCCTTTTTGATTCTGACCTCATTTTCCTCGTATGTCTTCTTTTTCTCACTCTTCTCCCAGGCCCCTGCTGAGAGAAACCATTATGACAGCATAGTCTGTAAGCAGTGAAGTTTACAGAGACGGTTTGTCATGCTGAACATATGTTTTTCATTCTCAGGTCTTGGTGTGGCACACCCGCACAGAGAAGGTCAACCTGGGCAATGAACCCAAGCGGCATCAGGACTCCATACTGATTGAGGTCTAGTTGACAGAATGCCGCCAGCGACTTAGACAGAGCACACATCATCTTTGGCACTCTCCTTGTTAGTGTCCACCTCTGAACTCATTACCAGAAGCCCAGTGTGAAGTCAAGGATGGCTGTCATCCAATTCAGTGCTCTGGATTCATCTCTGATCACCGCATTAAGTTTGGCTACATAAATGGATTGTGCATCTCTGCATTGATTTAAAAAAAAAAATCTAATTTCATTGATGCAGTACACTGGGTTGCTTGTAAAGAACTTCGTGGTCCAGCTCTAAACCCGCATCAATGGAATATTGCTGACTTCAGCAGAAGCCAGGAGCCTTGGGTGGAAAAACACTCACCAGATTGACAGTCTGGGCTGCTTGGTATATTTGGACAGTCATCAAGGGAAAGGAATGAGAGTGATGATTCATGGATAAAAACATTGCAACAGTAGAATTCACTGAGGTATGATTGGGAGCAGCCCATGGAGGCCCGGTTGTGTGGGTTGTCAGGACACTGAGCAGTCGGCAGAAGAGGCAGACTATGAAAAAGACTTCCTTGCTAAGACTTGTGTTGCTATGTGTGTATTTGTGAGAAAAGAACAGACAGCTAAAGAGATCCAGAGCAACAGGAGCAGTCTGTGTCAGTGGCACACAGGACCCAGGACTACAGAAGCGAAATGTTTGGATTACAACTGTCTTTATTCCAAACGACCCTCTTTTAAAAGCAAAATAAGGAAGAGAACAAAAAATTGAACAAAACAACATAAAACACATGAGAAATTTACAATAAATGAGGCTTTAGACAAAAATGATCACACAATAGTTCATGGCTATTCACTGTTTAATGCACGGAAATAACATTTTTTTTTCCTCTGTACTAGGCACCAGAAAAATGTAAACACATTATAGAAATAAACCTGGATGACGAGGTGTGGATGCTCACATTATTGCACAGCAGAGAGACCCTGTCTGAATGGAATGAAGCTCTGCCACAGTTGCGGGACTAGCATGTTCATCTGTGCATTTTTGTTTGATCATATTGATCATGGCTTCTTCAGCTTTTCCTCCAAAAAAATCTATTAATGTGAAACTGGTTCCTGTGGGCACCTGCCACTTTTGTTCGTTACCCATCCCCCACCCTCAAATCACAAACCCAAACCCATTTTCTGCAAAACTCCCTTCCATTGGCCATTTTTGCTGCCGTTGAGTCGTCCAGGTTTATTTTCCTGTTGCTAACTGTGCTTCTTTGTAATGCACACATTAAAACATCACAGTAAAGATTGGGTGAAATGGGCAATGGAGCTGATGGAATCATGGGTGAGAGGCGAAGGGGTGGGTAAGGGGGGGGGGGGGTCGATGGTTTTTCTATCTTATGCTTACATACAGTACATCAGTTCATACGATAGCTGCTACAGGGCTCTGGGAAACAGGGGAGTATACAGTGGTCAGGGTAAAAAGGAAGGGGGGAGGGGGAGGGGGGGGGTCACAAACATATGATAGCCATATCTCTGCCATTTAAATACTATTACTCACTATTGATTTGGTAATGATATATTAGACGCTTGTATAATTGGTCCAGCAGCTTTCTTTGCTGATATGTAATTTTTTTTTCTTTTTGAACTCAAAAAAATATATAGAAGAAAAAGAAGGAGGGGAATAACCTGCAAATAAGACGGACAAAGCTGCCAGTCTCTTCAACTCCACACTCTTGATCACTCAGTCGATACACAGGGGGGCAGGTTGAGCTGACACTCTCCAGTAACAGAGTAGTAATGGTTGGAAAGTAGAGCAAGAAAAAAAGATCAGTACATGGATAAAACTCTTGGTGTGCTCTGGCGGCTGGTCAAGGGAGGGAAGACGGAAGGTTGGAGGGACGCTGCACCCCTCGTTGTCCTCCACCCTCCCTCGCTCACTCACTTCCAGAGCTGGGTACTGAGGGTCTGACCAGAAGGGGGTCCCACCCAGCCTCCCATTGTGGCCCCTGGTTGCCCAAAGGCCATTGGAGCTCCAGCACCATTCAGGTTCATCCCAGACATCTGCTGGTTCATCTAAAGGAGGGAGAGAGAGAAAAACATCAGGCAGAGATGTAACAAGCAGATTTCAACCATGCACACGCAAATCTGCCTCATCATTCATCATTTTATTAATCCCTCTCAGTATCATTTTTTTTGGTTACAGTCTTTCTATGCTAAACTCACAGCCTGCCTCTTTTCATCTCTATCCTCTGTTCTCGCTCCCTTTCCCACACTCTGGCTCTTCTTAGCATCCATAACCCACTTTTTCTCACTGGTTTTTGTATGTGGGAGGCCTAGTGGCTGCAAGGCAGTTGTGCTTTGGTTATGTGCTCAAAGGAGGGAAAAAGAAAACAAAAAGAAAGAAAATGATACATGAATCTAAACTGAGAAAAGTATTGTGAGGGATGCTGGGACAGGTATGTTCAAGATCTTTATATTCTACATAAAACAGCGTTCTACACTTCAGTGATAAATATACCTCAAAAACAAACCACAAACAAAGAACAGTATTAATACGCCAGGCAAATTTCTTTCAAGTCTTGGATACACAAAGGGTCTCTCTAGTGAGGGCTTTAATTAAGCCTGTATGTGTTCAAGAGGCCTGCTGGATTGATTTATGATATATAATTAACCTCCTAGACGGTGGGTCCTCTAACTCTCAGCTCTCAGTCTCAAAGGCAGGGGCTGAGAGGGGGGAAATCAGGGCAGGGGGCTGCGCAGGGTTGAGGTCATACAATGATAAGAGCATAGATTTATACCTGGCAGCCCTTCATTTAAATGAGTCACATTCAAACAGGAGAGAGAGAGCGAGAGAGAGATATGGAGGTATTACTTTACTGTATTTCATTTCAGGTTTCATATTACTGACTCCTGAAAATAGTAGGAATTACCCAGTTGTTTACAGTGACTGAGTGTTAGATGTATTTTATACACATAGATTGTTGCCACTTTCTCACAACCCCCTGTCAGTACGGGAAGTACAAATCATACTTCTAAGATAGCGCCAAATTCTTTAAAAATGTTTTTAATAACATTCAACGACTAAAAGCTTGTATTGGGTTGGTTTGATGAGCTGAGCTACGTTTCCATCAACAAACCGCGAGTAATAAAGGAAAATGCAGGATAAGGTCATTGCAGCAACTTGTTTCTGTTGGCTTGTTTCTTTCAAGCGTTCAGTGATCAAAATGCTTTAGGTAATGAAGGTATTTCCTGCAAAAAAAACTTGCTTTTATCATGAGCTTTGGTTTATCTATGAAAACATTTACCCTGTTTAACATTTCCATTACTGTCATTATGTATGTCGTACCATGTGGCTTCCCTGTTGAATATTTTATTTCATTTTGGAGATCTGTTTGAGCAAGAATTAGAATGCCTGTAGTCTTTTCTGGACATCTCTTTCTGTAAGTACTGAAAAATACAGCATTATAAACGCACTCTCCTCTCCTCCTCAGTGTAACTACACTTTTTTGTAAGAGGCATGTGACCTGAAATTACAATTTATGTGTAAATGCATTATCTGTCCCAGGAAAACAAACAAAAGACATATCTGCAGATACCAATACCACAGCTCTTTTTTCTCAATTATAATTATTATGGTTGGTGATGGATGTTTGAAGTTACATTAGGCTGGAATGCACAGAGATTCTTATTTAAAGTGTACAAACATAAAAAGGCATTAAATGTAAATGTACTTCAAAGCCTTGTAGTTAAATTGTAGCGTAAGTAGGTTTCATCTGCAAACAGGTGTGGGAGCTCAAATTTCCATGGTTACTTGTTTAATGTTGTGAACAAAAATCCAGTAACTGTTTAGAGAAATAAAAATGTACACTGTCAGAATGTACACGACAGCTTTTTAAGCCCTCAAGCAGAGCTATATGATAATACAGTGGCAAAAAGTATCACTGAAGCCAAAGAGAATAAAGGGAAGGGACCTAGATCATGTGGAAATGGTCTTTGCATACATTACATGCCTGTAATTCATAAAAGAATCGGAATGTAGCTTATTTGCAACCGTTCAACTATCATGACGCATCCAATTCAGACGGAGGACAGGAAGTAAAGATTCACAGCGCAAATGGGAAACAGGGGAAATTGAGTACATTAAAGAGTTGTAACAACCTGTACACAGCTGGCACGGTCAGCTGTCCAATTTGCCTAGTGTGGAAGTACTCAATATCACTAACGACCTCGTCCAGAGGCTATTCATATTGTAGTTGAAAATGTAAAAAGGCATATAATTAACTTAAAATGCCCTAAATACAGTGAATACAGTACACTACGACATTAAAGCGGATCAACAAATGCATCTATATGGCAGTTATTTACCTGTCCCATGCTCCACTGGGTCTGCTGGCCAGGCTGCATGGCATACATGTTCTGTGGAGGCACCACACCTGCTGGCATTGCTCCGGCTTGAGCTCCCATCAAGCCCGGTGCCAGGCCCATCACTCCTGCCTGGGCATTTCCCATAAAGCCGTTGGGCATTGTCATGCCAACCATCATACCAGTGTTCTGGCCCATCATAGCCCCTCCTTGGCCCATGACTGCACCCATCATTGTGGTAGGAGGCATCGCCCCACCCATCCCTGGGAAGGCCTGGAAGTTTGCTTGAGGCTGTGCAGGAAACTGCATTTGCGATGCACCAATGAACATAGCAGCTGAAGACACAGAAATCAGACAGCATGTGTTTAGGTGGAAGTAAAAAACAAGCTTAGACACAAGTACAAACAAATTGCAGGTACAACAAGCTCATGCTGACAGCAAGAAATAAAAGGCAGGGGAAAGCAGCACACAAATCCACACATGGAATGCACAGGGAGCCCCAAAAGTAGGTTTAAGTCAATGTCTGCACTAATGTGCAATCCCAGGCTGATTTCTAGGCAAGTGATCTTTGAGCTGAAGGAGGAAGAAGGAGGTGCACTGTATAAAAGGGCTTATTAAAAGGCAGCCTGATGGTGGGGAAATGGCAGAGCCTTCATTTGGAGGCTGAACTTTTGGGGGACATGTCCGCTTTGAAGCGCGTTACTCTGAGGTTGAGCTAGGCAGGAGCTTTAAACTGCTTTCAGCAATATCAGAGTGCTGAACCACGCACTGCCTGAATTATTGATAACCACCATTAGGGCATGGCTGTACCTCAGGAATCCAACACATGTGATCACGCACACACACACAAGTAGCTCTGTTAGTAAAGGACTTAAACGTCTAATAAAATCTACTTACAAGGCTTTAAAAAAAAAAAAAAGGATAAAAAGGAGGAAAAGGAGTATAGAGCGTGTGGTGCATACCTTGTGCAGGTTGCTGTGGGACAGTGCTGGACCCATAGAGAGAGAGAATAGAGTCCTTGGACAGCGGTTTCTTGGTGGAGTCTTCAGCTTTGTTGCTGCTGCTGCTGTTGCCACCGTTGTTCTCACTGAATAGATCGAGGTCTGGCTGCGCGGGAGTGGCTCCTGCAGTCCCCGAGGTCCCTGCGGCTGCTCCCACGCTGGAGCCTGCCGCTGTACTCCCAGCCGCCTTACTGGAACTGGCCTGCACAGAGCAGTGGACATGATCGGTTCAGTGTTACAGCTTCCAAAGCACAGTGCACAATACGGCCCTTATCAGCATGCACAAACAAGCACATGGATTCCATCTGTGAGCCTTAAAGAATTGGGCCATCAGCCATAAAGCACACCTGTCAGTCTCACTGGACCTATTCTCTAAATGGGAAGAAATCTGATTTCACCGATGCATGAACATACACACACCTGCACAAAGACACAGGCGTACACATACACACAAACAGCAGTAAATGTATTCACTCAGAGACGGTTAACTGAGCTCAATATGTCAGGAAATGTAATGAGGGTGAAGTCCGCCAAGCACAGTGCGCAGAGTCAAAGGACCATACAATAGAAGAAGATAAAGATAATAACTGAACTGTTTCAAAAGGGAAGAGAAATAACACCCACATGCAGCAGCAGAAGGGATTAGTCATCTTCATGTGAAAAAAGGACATTAATTGGGGTGTATCTGTGATGACCAAGATGTAAAAACACAGTACAATTTGCATTTTGCGCAAACAGAAAAACAACTATTTGAGGATGGAAAACAGCATGATACTGAGCAGTCAAAGCACCCGGCTCCATTAACTCAGCTACAGAGTTATGACTGCAGGCCGGCACCTATCAGTGTGAAAACAACAAAACCGAAGCCTAAGAACCAAAATATGAATTAAGACCCAATTAAGAATCTTATTTTGAGGCATCTGAGATTCTATCATTCTGGGTGGTATCAGTTTTTCATTAGTTCTTGATCATGTGTTGGTGCAGTGAATATCACAACAGCAGAATGTTTAGGTGATGCTGGAATACTAGGCTAAATGTTTTAATTTTATTCATTACACATTTTAAAGCTTACAGAAACAAATATTATATGTTTATACACTAACCCTCACTTTTACGCAGATCAGCTGTTGCATTTTTTTCTGGATGTTTTCACACAAGGGGGCTCTAGCCAACCTGGAAGCACTTTTTTTTTTAAATTACAAACCAGGGTTGAGCCCCCATGCTCCTGGCACGATTTTTCTGCGGTACTGGCACTCACAGTTCCAACTCCACAGTTCGATTGATCTCAGGGAGACCTTTCCAACGAGCCCTCATTTGTATTAAATACATTTGTAGTAAATCTGGTTGTTTTCCCCTAGGTGTCCCAATACTTTTGTCCTTCAACCTTCCGAGTTGCATATCTCGGCGGGGAAAGCACTCAGACACTTCAAACTCCACAGTTAATTTTATTACTGTAAATTAAATTAAAAGAGGTGAATATGGGTTTACCTTAAAAAGAGGGGGGGTTACTGTACATGTTATATGGTAATACATGCTCATTATAAACCCACACCATATTAGTATTATTATTATTAATATTATTGGTTGCAAGTGTCACCTGATTTTAAAATCAACAAAATGCTGTTATCATCCTCAGTGCATGTTAGGCCATATTAAGGTGAGAGACATCCAGCCACATCTATACACTTCTTAGAGCACTGCTGATCATTGCTCAGCTATAGACCAGATCCTTTGGTCACACACTAACTAGGGAGGCCTATTGATATCCGATCCATATGTATGATTAAGATACAATACCTGTATATTTATTTTACTTTAGAAGAGCAGAATGTTTAGCTTCTGTCTGAATGCTCTGCTGAAATACACTTCATTCCATTTGCAACCTGCTACAAATAAATGTTTGTTTTGACATCTATATTGCCATTAGCAGATATTCATATTGAATATCAATTCGAATATCAATGAATCGCTAATTTTAACCTCATCACCATTCAGTTATTGAGGCTGGATGAAGACACTTTTTTTTTTTTTTTTTACATAAGAAGCTTTGAAGACATATATGACACAACAGCTCTGCCTTAGCTGTGAGGCTGTGCAAGGCTGCTAATTATTACACCTTTCACCCTCCACCAGCTTCTCCACTAGATCATCACTCAGCGGCATGAAACAGGGAGTGATGAGTGAGAGAGAGCGATTGGAGGGAGAGAATGTACATATCATTTGGATGCAAATGAACAGAGCAAAAACAAAGAGCACTGCAGTCCTGTTCTGCTCCACTCCACTGATAAAGGTCCACGACGAGACAGACCCGGCGAGCAGAAGTCAGCTCGAGCTGGTGAAAACCGGAAGGAGCAAAGAGGGAGAGACAAGCACCAGCTCAAACAGCTCGCAGCACTCTGTCACACCTCAGCTCCCTCGCTGTCTGTCTGTCAGGGTGTCACCGCTGCAGGGCTGGATGGGCAGCGTGGCGCTCAAGTGACTGGAAGAGCAACTCTGTCCTGGGGAAAGGATGTGAAGGGCTGAGGTAGTGCTGCGTAACATATTGCTGTCACAAAAAGCATTGATACTCTTAGTTAACTGCAGTTTATGTCCTCTATTGGATGCTTCCAGTTGTTCTGAACACAATATCTACAATAAGGGACGACAAATAATCAGATCTTTTAGCTTTTGTTATTTATCAAAGTGTCCTAAAACTTGCGTCCTCATATTGTTAGTGGCTTTGGGTAAAAGCGTCTGCTGAAGGTTTGTAATGTAATGTACTTCCAAGGCACTTATCCATTTAAATTCACACTGTGGGTATAAAAAAAAAAAAAGAGAGAAACAAAGAGAGAGAGAGAAAAAAAAAAAGAGAGAGACACAAAGAGAGAGAGAGAGAGAGAGAGACACAAAGAGAGAGAGAGAGAGAGAGACACAAAGAGAGAGAGAGAAATAGAGAGACAGAAAAAAAGAGAAGCAGACAGAGTGAGGGACAGAGAGAGAGAGAGAGAGAGAGGGTAGGAGGGAGAGACAAAGAGAGAGAAACAGACAGAGGAAGAGAGACAGAAACACAGAGACACACAGAGAGAGAGAGACACACACACAGAGAGAGAGACAGACAGACAGAGAGAGAGAGACAGACAGAGAGAGAGAGACAGACAGACAGAGAGAGAGAGAAATAGAGAGACAGAGAGGCAGACAGAGAGACAGAAAAAAAGAGATGCAGACAGAAAGACACACAGTGAGAGACAGCGAGGAGAGAGACAGAGAGAGAGACAGAGAGAGAGACAGAGGGTAGGAAGGAGAGACAAAGAGAGAGAAACAGACAGAGAAAAAAAAAAGTAAATGTACGTTATAAAAACAACACAATGTTAATAATTTATTCATCTGGGTGCAGCCACAGCCCATCAGGGTAAAGTGGGTATGGGGGGGCGGGGCTTATGATCTGGACACACCCACTCTCAAGTGACTTGGCTTTTTTCTGAAGAGATTCTAAAGTCCAGAGACGGTGATTCCAGGAGTCCCTTCTGTTCTACTGGAGAAACGTTCTTTTTCTGAGCCAAACCGATGTGTGCAGATCAGAATATTGACACAGAAAGTATGTAAAATAAATACTCTATTTATCCACATGTCCCAGTGATCGATGAGGCCCAAACAGTTATTTTAAGGCTCAACTCCATTCAGTCATTCCCTGTATAAAGTGGTTTTGATTCTGTAGAACTCCAATTCTTTTCTAAGCAGGCTGCTTTGGCTCGGGTTGCCAGCCAGCCTACAAAATAAGGCGCTTCTAGAATTCGTAAGCCTGTAGAAAAATAACTGCTATTAGAGAGCCCCGCTCCCTAGATGGGATACATGATGGAGGTTCCCATGAAAAGACAGTAAAGAGCAGACAGAAATGTTTACATTTTGTTTTACACACTCCCATTAACCGTGTTACTTCACTAAAATCATTATGTTTAAAGAAAAAATAGCCATAATAAAGATTTATGTGCAACAGAAATCAGGCCCCCAAAGCCCTGAGAAGTCCAGACGCTGGTTTGCTTTTGTTTAACTGCTGCGCAAACACACTACAGGCTGCATCCACTGGTGAGATCAGGTCTACAGCTTTTATTTATTTCACTGTGGAACAGAATAAATAACTGAATAATACACAAAAACATTAAAGCTCTTATGCAACACTTAAATACTCTGTATCCTATATTTTATGTACCAAATACAATTCCCAATGCATGTGTACTGTACCACATTTCAACTCTTCACCCATTAAACCATACCAAGCCTTTAAGGCCAACATACATTATATGGACAAAAATATTGGGACGCCTGACATTACACTAACAGTAGTAGGAGTCTGTCCTCCTTTCCAGCTCTAACAGCTTCCACTCTTCTCTGAAGACTTTCCACCAGATTCTGGAGTCTCTGTGGGAATCTGTCTCCATTCATTCTGTAGCATTTATGAGGTCAGACACTGATGTTGGAGGAGAAGGTCTGGATC
>JBBPDC010000149.1:16748853-16762246 GCA_037974485.1 Hemigrammopetersius urotaenia | reverse complement strand
TAATAAACGTAAATCCAGTGTGTACTCGCAGCTTTATTAACAGCATTTTCATAACAACAAGCCAACAACATAACACAGGTAACATCCACGTTTTTTTTTCTGTGCAGCCGGCGGACCGGTACCACATGACCCACGGCCCGGTACCGGTCCGGGGCCCAGGGGTTGGGGACCACTGTTCTACAAGTTTGGAGAGTACCATCCAGGCCCCTTGATAAAACCCCTATTCACCTCCATGACTGCAGCCCCAGTGACCTTACACGCAGCTGAACCAGAGCAACAGCTGCAGCCGCCCAGATGTTCAATGTGCGGCTGAGGGTTCACTGAACTGAAAACTGGGCACACACATTAGGTACCCATATCGTCAACCCAACAAGTCGAAGAGAATCCTGCTGGGAGCACCGAACAGACCAAATATCTTACAATGTACCTTGCCAAAGCTTGAATCAATAAGACAGATTACATTACCTTTAGAAATGCTAACCAAAAAACAGACACATCTTTATGAGAATCTATAGGAATTCTACACATGAATCATCCATAAAGTACATTTTCATCAATGAAGCATGTACAGACATCGAAATCTCTGTAAAAACATAATTTAAAAAATATTTTTTACTCACAATTGAGTCATTGACTGCATTTTTGTCATAGTACTTCTTCTTCTCGTACTTGTCCCTGATGAAGAACTCCACGGCTCTGAGAAGCTGTTAAGGAAGAGGACTCTGGAGAAAAAAAAAAAGCTGAAAGGACAATGAGTGTGCTTAGAGATATGCACAATAAAGCTGCACATGGAAGTTTCATCATTATTTTGAGTTGAAGACTATGACAGGGAGCCAGACGGCTGAAGAATATTTAAAGAGACTTGGGCAGCCTGTTGAGATAGTCATCACACCATCATCTAACCGCAGCTCGCTCACTCTCCTTTTCTCCAAACAACAGCAAAAGTTAGCACTCAGTACAAAGCCCCCATGTTTCAAAGCTGATCAAAAACTCAGTTTGAAGCCCCACTTTGGTTTTCGGATGGCATCCTTGCTGTGGCTAGCAAGCTTTAATTGGCACCTTGCACTTGTTAGTATGTAAACCCCTGCAGATCTGGCCTGTCCTCTCCATGAGGCTTTGTTCTCCAGTCTCATCATTAGCTGTACCAAAAGCTTACAATATACCTGCTACTGGTCCTGAAGAAAAAGTAGAAGAGAAAGAAAAAAACGAGGAATAGCAGAAGAAAGAGAAGAAACAAAAGGAATTAGATAAAAAGAAGAAGATAAAAAAAAAAGTCAGAGAGCAAGATACAAAGAAATACAGAGAGAGAGAGAGAGAGAAAGAGACAGGAAGGAGGAAAAGACAAAAAAGAATGGGCAGAAATAATTGTTGAGACAGAGAGAGAGAGAGACGGAGAGAGAGATGAAAGGCAAAGATGACTGCAGCTCTCTGATCCCTCACTCATCCTCCTACACTATAGTGCCTGAGCCACACTCACACAGACCCAGATCACACATACAAACACACGTATTGTGCAAACAGACTACCAACCCCCCCACACACACACATAGAGCAGCAAACCCTGCTAGTGCTGGACTGGCCATCCGTCATAACGGGCAGGTACATTTGGGCCAGTGGGGAATCCCGTCAGCACCCATCCACCCTCACGCCCGCCCCAGAGGGGCCCCAGTGGCCATGGCCAACCCCCCCACCAGAAAAACAATATCGACAGAGACAACGGCACGCATTCCTGTTAGCACGGTCTTAAAATGCCAGGGTAGATTTTTTTGTCCCAGTTAAGGGCAGTAACTCTTGTGGCATTATTGCCTTCACACGGCTGAGAATGTTTCATCCCAACACATTCGTATATCTGATGAAAAACGGCAAAAGCAGTAAGCAGTCTCATCACACGCCAAGCTTCCTAAGCTGTGAAATCTGATGGGATAAACGGCTGCCAAATAAGGCTGCCACAAGGAAAAAACAGGTTTACAAAACCTCCATGACATTTGTTTTTGTGAGAAAACATATCACATAACTGATTGCATGTCATGTTTGTAAATTTCTTTCATTGCAAGAAGTGTGGACAGAGCACACAAGTTTTTTGCAAAATGAGATGAAGAGATGATGGCACAATGCCAGGGTCAAAATGGGCAATCATTGGAAACAGGTTAGCCGATATATGGTTTGTAGGTTTTCAGAATGACACTACACTAAGGCAAGTGTCTGTATGTTTTAGCTGCAATATTCCAGCCAAGTAGCAGCGAATGGTGAGGGACCAGGCGAATGGATGAAGGTGGAAAGAAAAAGTCTAATCTAACAATGCCCTGAAAAATACTGGAAGAAACATTGATGGGAAAGAAGTCATAGTACAGAGCAAGAGACCAAGAGAGCTTGACAGGATGAGATTAAAAAAGAAGAGCAAGAGTGTACAAGAACGTGAGAGAAAAAGAGCATAAGAGTACATAACAAACTTATCAGAGTATCAAGCCCCTCACAGCAACTACACTTATTAAGAATCAGTTCTCCAGGGAATATCGCTTTTATAGTGAATAAGCTGAACGAAAAAAACATTCAGGGTAAGTCTATGTCATCACATTTTCATACAGAATTAGAATAGCTGATGATACATTTGTCTTTATGGCAGGGAAGTGTCACCATCATGGCAATAATTTGGCGAGGATGAGAGATATGAAACTGGTTTAGAAAACACATTTTAAAAGAACCTCACAACCAAAGCATACGGAACAAAAATACAAAAAATTGCATTCAAATACTCCCTCCATAAACTGAACAAATATGCAACAATTAGCCACAGCATTGAAACGACTGACAGGTGATACTGAGGAAAGCTGAGATTATCGTTGGTCCTCTCTCTTTTTGTCTCATGTATTTACACCCCAAGCTGCATCCACAAAGCCACCAGCACAGAATGGGAAACCACAGCCAGAATGGGAAACAGTGTTTTTTCCCCTCACGCCATCAGACTGAATGCGAACTGAATCAAACCCCAGGATGGCAAACAGTGCCATTGAGGAAGCAAGGTACCATCCCCACACACTGCTCCTGGGTTCAATGCAAAGAAAGAATTTAACATTGTTCCCACTATGCTGCGTCTATAAGAGCCACTCTACTTTCTTTAACAGACACACACAGCCCTGAACAGAACGATGCATATACACACTGAACTGTTCTGCAACAAACAATATACACCCTCAATGTCACAGTAAACGCCTCTTTATTTATTGTATGCTGCACATTCTCCGTCCTGCCATTATTTTTCTCTACCATTATTTTTTTCCTGTTTTCCTCTTTATTTGCATTACTGCACACTTAATGACTCCATTACTAGAACACAGTATCAGTCATGATACTGGATGCATTCAAACTGGTTCTGTAGCTACTTTTGTTGATTACAGTAAATGTTGACGTGTCCTGTTATGCAGTTGTTCTTGCATTTTTCTTGCCCTTTCTCTCACTTTCTCTATTCTTGTGGCATTTCTGTTCTCGTGTTGCGCCGCAGTCCTTGGGGGAACGTTGTTTGGTTTCACTGTGTACTGTGTATACGGCTGAAATGACAAAAAAAAAAACCTACTTGACTCGACACATAACACCTACCTAAACACGGTCACAGACCAAGTACACCCCTTCATGGCATCAGGAATGGTCTGAGGAACAGGACATTGTTCAAGGCCTATAAATTCTCAGATATCAATCTAATAGAAAAGTGAAAACTATGCCAGTATTTTTAAAAGCTCAATCAGAAACACAAAGCAAGCTGCAAATCTCATACTTCGATAACACATTTAAGTGACTGTGTTGCCAACCCAGACCTGAAGAGACAGACAGAGGAGAGAGAGAGAGAGAGAGAGAGAGAGAAATAGAGAGTGTGAGACTGATGTTTGACTCGTATTCATTAGTCTTCTGGTGCAAGTACATCTTTATTTGTTCTACAATTAAATGAAGAGCCAAAAGCTAAGAATTCCACAAAAAAGAAGACCATTGCATTAAAATGAGTGCAAGAGACCAGCAAGAAATTAATTTAGAGGACACTATTAAAGAAAGGAAGAGGTGGAGAGGAGACAGCAAACACAGAAAAGGAAGAATAGTGGGGTATGAATGAGACGGTAGCAGAGTTAGCAGAGAAAGTGCTGGAGAGTGCACCAAATTAGAGTGACACTGACATGCACCGTGAGCAAATTCATTTCTAGCCGCAGAAGAATTGCTTTTCACCAAATTTCTTCTCTTTGCTCTTCCTCACAACGCTCACATTAACGCAGCCAATTCTTCCATTAGTGGGATCATTAAAAAGCACAAGATGAGGAGCAGAGGCACAGAGCGTGACAGAGGCAGAGAGAGAGAAACTAAGATGCACTGGATATGCATTTCCGTCCGGAAAAACTCCACCTCTTTTAAAGCTATCCGGATTAATCCATTTTGACAGTTAGGAATATTGTACTGCAGCGGCCAGCATACAAATGAAGCCATTTCCACACCTACACCAAACACAAGAGTGCAGATAAGGAGGGCACTTGCCAAGGAAATTCAATTAGAGTGTGCAAAGGCACCAAAGAGGGGAATATGGAATTAGCTAGGCTACCACACACACCCAATTAAGGCCAGTAGTGTGTGACAAGCTGAAGGAGGAGATAGATTGCATGAGAAAAGACAAATAAAAAAAAAACCCAAAACAAAAAAAAAAAAAAACAACAAACAAAGCGGTGAGGGACGTTGCTATTCCAGCCATGTGGGCCTGTTACCCTCCTTCTCAGTGGGCTGGGGAGTTCTGTTCAACTACTATCCAAGGTGAGAAGGTCAGCTAGGACATCTGTGTGTCGCTCTGAATTACATGTAAAATCCTGAGCAAAGCACTCGTCTCTGAGCGCTGCATCTAACTGAGTGGATTGAAGTCACCAGAGGCTCTAGCTTGCCTAAGGGCACTGAAACGCTCTTCCTTTACATAGTAAAAAAAAAATGGGGATCAGGGTGGTGGGTGGAATCTCATAAGAGAGAAAAAAAGTTTGCTGGCATGACTTGAATCAGTTGATTCTCGTAAGTGTACCGAGCTAAATGTTTACTACACAGCTATACTGATTCAAGCAGCGCATGACAGGTGGGAGGAAAGCACGTCTGAATTGATCTGGCTCTGCATTGGAGAAATTCAGCGTGCATCTCTCTTTACAAGTATTATTAATTAGAAATCTTTTCAAAAATAGCTTCCTTTCTCTTTGTCTGTCTTTTAGCTGCTCTCTGCTTGTCAGCCCTCGTCTCTTAAACCAAGAGTCAGAAATCAGAGGAGAAAATGTACATCCCAAGACCCAAACGGGCCATTTCTGTTTCCTTGCCCCATTGGGTAGCAGCCTTATTCACATGACCACTAACTCAGGCAAAGGCAGGCAGGTCTTGCTGGGAGGACTGAAAAGGCACTGCGACATTAAATCTCAGCTATGATGCATGTAACATATCAGAATATAAAAGAACGTATCCACAGTAACTCCCCCACACACACACACAAAAAAAAGGATACTGGTCAGTCTGTGGCCGTCTGAAGTTGTCTGGGAGATGGGCTTCATACAGTTGTCGGGCCTTGGTGTTGCCCATGCTCTGCACACTCTACACAAAGAGACAGAAGGGAAATAGGACGAGAGATGGAAAAAAAACTGACGGTTAAAAGGGTTTTTCATGCTAATGCACACAATCACATGCACTTTCTCAGTCAGTTCCGTCAGAGACCAATTATCATCAGTCTGATGGAGTTGATCGAAGGACGAATGAGAAACAAAAAAAAAAAAAAAGTCAAGCAATTACCCATCAAGAATTAATCACCCATTAAGATGTCAGTTAGTATTCAGAGAGATGCTCTTTTATGCTGCTCAGTTCCACAAAAGGAGAATACATCTATCGACAAGCTGTTTTAGCACTACCATTAAAACGAGCACAGAAACAGCCTCTGAATAAAATTCACTAGGTAAAGCGGAATAAGGCATGCCCTTTTAAACCTCTCTTTGGAGAGTTCTTGCAGGTTCTTTTTTTGGCAGTGAGGGCTAATGTTGTTTGAGTAAGAGATTGGCTTAAATCAGTGGTTTGCTTTGAAATCTTGAAAAGCTGCATTACTCATTAAGAAGCCCAATTATAAGATTGCTTCAAATCATTAAAACTTTTAGAATGAGTTAAATCACTCAATATATTACTTCCTACACAGTTAAAATAACGCGGTGATGGTTTAGAGAAACTTCTCCCAGACTGAACAAATGTACAGGCCTTTTAATCTTGAGAGACAGGAACATTTTCTTGCAATGTAAGTGTTGAAACACCACTGGTTAAAAGACATGCTAAGGTTCAAAAATCAGGAACAAAGCTTCTATTTATTTTAGTTTAAAATAATATAATAGATAAATAGCAAATACATAAAAATGTAGGGTTTTCTGCTTTGTTAAAAAAATATTTGTCACTTAGAAAATCAACATATAATTTGTTGGAGAGTTTTCAAAAACACTTGACCAATAATGTTTTACCAAAACAATACATATAACTCGGTACCCAAACTTGATTGATTTGTTGCAGTTGAAAGAAAACCTTATAGATCCTTTGCCAATTAGGTGTTAACGAGCAAAACATTCTTAAATGTTAATGTTAATGTACCTGAATTTGCTCGGGGGTCCATTGATCCAGGTTGACCGATTTGACGCGAGATATGTGCACTCCTAGGTTCCGGTGAATTCCTGCACACCTGATACAGATGAACACACCAAGGTTCCAGGAGGCCCATCGAGGTCCTGAAGAGAGAGAGGGAACACCCTTAAAACCACCATTCATTTTACAGTCATCAAGGACCTCCTACCGTTCCTTGCTTATTCTAATTGTATTGTTTTTCATAGTACATTTTCATAACTGTATTAGCATACAGCAACCTGCTCGATGCACCAACAGGACAGTGAGTTTAAACCAAACAAAATCTTTCTATGCCATTACTTAGTTTAATTTGGACCAAATGTAATTTTGTCTCAGTTTTGTTACTGTGCCTTTAAGACGATCTCTTTTCTGACTGGCTGTCTTGTATTGCAGCTCCTTCAAAAGGCAGCATGGGGCTGAAACGTCAGCATGGAGGGGCGGGTCTAAACTATGGCAGACTGAATAAGGAGATGGATTTTCATGTGTTGGTTTTGTGACATCACAAACAATATATATCACATAAAAACTTTTCAAACACGGACAGTATGGATTGGGCAGGTAAACATACATTTTACAACTTTAAATCCTTCAATCTTGTTCAGTTCCATAAAGCGATGTGGGCCTGCAGTATAATTCAATGTGTAGAAGTATCATCGCAATACTAATATTTGGTCCATATTGTTCAGCCTTAGCTTTGACTGGGTGAGTTCAATCCTGGTAACATAAGGAAGTCATTACTGATACAAAGCCTGATCCTGTGCAACATCCTCTACAGAAACAATGACTGAAAAGTCACTACTCACTTAGGTTGAAACTGAACTTGTACACTTTCGATGTGGTTTAAAGACTATAAAGAAAGAGAGGCTAAAAGTTGCAAGACGTCGATACCAGCAGTGGGCCGAGAGCCTAGGTTGCAGGACAAGGAAGCAGTCGTGACAGCCCTCAGCTGGTTGGTTGACGTTGGCAGGAGTGCTGTAGCTGACGGGCTATAAATCACACAGCTTGCTGGGAAATGGATTTCTGCAGCTCGCCCGCCCTCTCTGGCTTTATCTACACCCGTCAGCCATTTTAGGACACATTCAATTCAGAAAGCTCCCACTCTCTCACACACAAAGGCTGTATCCATTGTGTTCATGTGTGCACTGGCATGAGTGTGTGTGTGTGTGTGTGTGTGTGTGTGTGTGTGTGTGTGTGTGTGTGTGTTTTATTGCAGGGTGTTTGTATTCCTTGTTTAAGGTGCTTGGCACTGACTTCTATGCCCACCAGGCAACCAAAGAGGAAGAAGAAAGCTACCCATGACCCTGGCACTACCTCCTACTCGGCCTCCACACAAACACACACACAAACACATAGGAAGAATCATTAGCATAAGAAACAGTGTTGTGAGGGTTCTTCATTTTTTAAGCATGCTCATAATTCATGCACGGCACCACACAATTACTCAGGATATTAATGGCTATCTCAGCGTTGTTCTCCGCCCAAAGAACAAAAGAGGACGAAACAGAGCGAACAGGCCGATAAGGCTCCCAATGCTGCATAAACTACAGCAGAGACCTGGTAATGAGAGAACGGTTTTGCAAGTCTCTTATCTCTCCCCAGCCCCAACTATTATCCAGCCCACTGCATGCGTTCCCATTGCCACCCACCCACATTTATTAGTCCAATAAAGGACAGGGAGATTGTGTTTCATCCCAGCACAACAGGGGCTGCGCAACTCACCCACTATTAAAGGAGTTTCATTAGTCACAGAGAGGAATCTGGTGCAGGGAAGGTGCACAACCCCCCAGGAACTGTTGGGACACCAGCCACCATACACTTACAGAGGGCTGTGCTTTAGGCCTGCAATGATTTGCCAACAAAATAACATCAACTGTGAATAAATGTGACATTAATCAATGCTAATGGCGGGCTGTATGATGATACAGCATAGTGATTTCAAACTACAGAAGTGGGCAATTTCTTGTTTGCCAAGTGTAATTAGCTAATTTTGCCTTCTCTGGTAGTTAAGCTACACCCTAATAAAATAGAGTCCAAGGCAGTTTTGCTTTGTTCTGTTTTTTGTTCTCCATATTCTCTCTCTTGGGTATGATGAGCTTAGCCATCTGTAGTGTTGCCTGTTAATGTCTTTGACAGTTACATGTATTTCTATAATAAATTCTATTTGCCATACACCCACTCACTCTCTCAATCGTTACAGCCCACCATCAATTTGTAATTTTCATGTTACTGTCTCGGCTCACTGCCTAAGGCTATTAGTCCCTTCACAGGGATGTAATAATGAACTAGATCTTTCTATCTAATAAACAATGTATCACAGCTTGCTGCAAATGGAGCTGTGAAGCCCTGTCCACCACCAAAAGCAACAAAAATATGTACATAATCAGATCTGGACCATGCAGCAATAAAAGACGGTGGCCTGGTCTAATGAATCATATTCTTTTTGTTATTTGGAAAGCTGAGTGCGAAGAGAGGTCTCCAAGATGCGCTATGGGAAAAAGGCAAGCCAGCTGAGGCAGCGTGGTGCTCTGGGCAATGTTTTGCTGGGAAACCTTTGGTCTTGTCATCCATGGGAATGTTACTTTGACATGCACCCCCCACCTGAACATTGCTGCAGACCAAGTATACCCCTCAGTCACTGTTTGAGAAGAGGTGGCCTCCAAATTCCCTAACTCAATTGGATAAAGCATATGTGGCATGTCCTGAACAAACCACTCAGATCCATCAAGGTCCCACTTCACAATCTACAGAACATAAAGGTTATGCTCCTAATATCTTGGTGGAAGATCCCACAGCTCATCTTCAAAGTTTTTGTGGAGTGCATGCTTTGATGGGTCAGAGCTGTTTGGTGGCACATGGGGGACCTGCACAACATTATCCTTATTTCTACGTCTACTCATAACATTTTATTGTTGGAAATAAGCTGTAAGCACTGTTTACTTATTAATGCTTTGCAGTTTCAATTGATAATGGTTGAAATACCAACCTTCTGTATCATAAAACATGAAAGTCAATTGTACAGACTGTAGCAACAATTGGCAAATAATGAGAAACCTTGCTCCTATAGAGCAGCAGAGCTGCTGAACAACAGTTGATAAGAGAATCGATAGAAATAGTCTAGTACTCCTTGTACACAGACTACTATGCGCTAGATCAGGCTGCCTGACTGCTTTCCATGTGTAGGTGGTAGAGTTTGGAACTCCTCTGTCTTTTGGGGCCTGTGTGAAAGCAGATTGTGTGTTACCGTCTGTAAGACATGGCAGCTTGGATCCCCAGCCATTTCAATTTCACTCCCTATCTGTCTCCTGTCTCCCTCTCTTTGCTCTTTCTCCTCAGATATGCTGGGCTGGGTGGGCTGTGAGCAGCAGAGTGGAGAAGAGCAGGGGCTCAAAGCCAAGATGAGCCTAACCAAGCCTGTCCTATTTCTGCTTGCCTCTCTGCACAGCTGCACGGACGAAAGACAGCCCCTGGTGCCTGGCAAGGAGACTGCTGCTTGCAGACAGGATGAGCGCGCTCTCTGTCTCTGTCTCTTTTGTTCTCTCTCGCTCCCTCCGCACAGCTGGCTGCAGCAGATGCGAAGACGTGGGTCAATGCTGCAGTCGCACTGCACTAGCAAGAACTGCTTAACTACCCAGCAACAAATCACACACGAGCCCTCAATACAGGCATCTCTGGAGCCAGAGCTAGGACAAAACCACACCCTTTCCCAGAGACACAGAAAGAGAGCGAGAGAGAAAGAGCGAAGAGGGAGTAATGTGAAATCAATTCTGAATAGCTGAGGCTTGCTATTTTCAAGCTTTAAGAAAACACACAAGGCTCTAGTCAGCAGCTGGAGAAGAAGATAACATTATGACATTTGGGACAGTGTGTAATACCTGGAGTACCCCGACTGTCTGGGAGCTGGGTGGCACTACCTTAAAAAACTCAATTAAAAGGCAGCCTAAATAAATTATTCAGTGTCTTTAAATTCAGCCTGACAGCACTAGCCTGGGACGGAGGCTGTGTGAATGTGTGAAGTGTGTGTGAAGTGTGTGTGTGTGTGTGTGTGTGTCTTCTATGTTAACTTGGTCTCCTTGCACTATTGATCTATGCACCAGGAGCCAGTCAGCCAGTACAGCTATAATAAACGATAGCCAATACACCCCTCACGTCCAGAACATACCCTGAGCCTCAAACAAACCCTGTCCAGCAGAGGAACAATGATGCACAGTCTAGTCAAGATTTGATTCCATTTTTAATGTTTTGTGTAATGAATGTCTCTCTACAGAGCTCTAGTTATATACCACACTGACTTGACTGTACCACTCACCTAATGAAATCAGCCTCAAAGATCACAGAATTTATCAGCAACTTTAAAAGAAACACTTTTGAGCTTGAGTGCATGTGTAGCTTAGTCCCCCCACCTTCTATTCCTAGTTCACTCTGATGCACCCAGATGTCAGTGTTCCCAGGAAAGATGTGAATAAGAGGCCCTCAGTACTGGCTGAGAAGTGCATTAGCAACACAGTTGCAAATGTCAGAATGTCCACACGTACACGGGTATTTTTGAAAACAGAACATTTTCTATGCGTTTTGGCCTTCACACGTTCACACGTAAACTGCGCTTTGTGTCAGTGAAATCGGAGTATTTCGAAAACTTCAGACCGTTTGGCATCATATTGTGCACCACTCATATGACGTCACAGTATGCGGCATGTTTACATTAGGTTTTCATCTACAATGCTCAACGTTTACGAAGTACTACTGCGCTCAACCTCATTAGGAGTTTTGGCATGTTTATACTTGGGGTGGCGTTAAATTCGATCAATTAATCACAGAAAAAAATCAAAGCAACACGTGATTTTAACCCTGTCCAGAGTTCCGTCCAAACATACTGCATTTTTGTACATTCTACGTCTGTCTTAGCAGTCATTACGTAAGCAGTTTCCTGTAGGATCAGTAGTTTTCTGATTCTACAATGCCTTTAGCTGGAGAATGCTGAATCTGAAGCTAGGAAACATCATGGTTTGAAGTAGCCTGTGACCTGCTTCATGGTAGCATTTCTCAGTGTTGGAACCTGCTTGTGTAAACTGGCTCTGTGCACCTCTAAAGATCTATCTATCTAGGCTCTCTCATTTAAATGAAACCTATTATTCTCTGCTTATGCATATTATTTGCCAAATTCTCATCATTATCAGTGTTTTAAACTAAACGGTAGCATTTTTCGAAAAGACAACACAGACACTGTGTCCACTGTCTCTGGTAAGGACACCCTTCCCCCATCCAAGGCTTCTGATTGGTCATCAGTGCTAAACGGTTTAAGGTTATATCGCTAGCTGCTGCTTTGGTATGTTTTTGACAGTGTTTTTGCAATTGCATGTGGACAGAAATGTTTGTGAAAACGTTTGTGTGGACGCAATTTAAAAATCTCCGTTTTCACCTGTGTACGTGGCCTTATTCTTTTCTCTCTATACTATAGCGAAATAGTGACACCCTCTGCCTTCCTTTCACCAGTCATCTTCCACACAAGCATTGCGATTTTGTCGCACCTGTTTTGACCAAAATTGTCCGTCTGCACCATTTTGTCAATGTCACCCCAAGGCTACAAGAACGTCAAGATAAACAATAGCTGCCTTCTCTACTCCATTCTTCACTTCAGGAAAATTAGCATTTCAGAGAGAGTGTGCGAGCGTGAGGGAGACAGAGAGCAGGAGCGAGAGAGAAAGAGACAGTGAGAGAGATAGCTAGTGAGAGAGAGCGAAAGACAGCGAGAGAGACAGCTAGCGAGAGAGAGAAAGAGATATCAAGAGAGATAGCTAGCAAGGGAGTGAGCGAGAGAGAGAGAGAAAGAGAGAGAGAAGGCGAGAAAGAGACAGAGAGAGAGACAGCTAGCGAGAGAAAAAGAGAGAGAAAGAGAGAGTGAGAGAAAGAGAGTGCGGGAGAGCGCTGGCGAGAGAGCAAGGGAGAGAAAGAGACAGTGAGCGAGATAGCTAGCAAGAGAGAAAGAGTGAGAGAGAAAGAGCGAGAGAGACAGCAAGAGATAGAGAGGTCAATGATAGATGGATTCAAACTGTAGAAAGACAACCGAGATGTCCAACAGGGTAACACTGAGGTGATGATGATTGCCTTTTTGATTGCACAGAGATGCTCGAGGCGAACGGGACAGCTGCCAGGACTCCATCCAGCCACCCTCTGCACCGCCACACATATTAAAAACTGATTAGGACCCAAGCTCTGCAACAACTAAGGAGCTTCAGCACTGCAGCACAGGCCTGGGGGCATTAGTATTGGTAACACGTGGTCAACACCTCTCCACTCTGTACACTCCATTAGCACAGGTAACCGAAAAGCCCACAAACAACCTCAGTTTATTAATAATTCATGGAGGTCTGGCGTTTAAGCTGATTAAACTAAGCATTATCATCCACAATGGAAAAAAGTAAACAAAGAAGCAAACAATGGTAATAAAAGTAAAAAAAAACAAAAACAAGAGTTCGCTAAATGACATTTGTATCTTCCAAGGACTAGATAAAAGTGGAGGATGTCTCTGGATGGAGCGCTGAAGTTGTGAATTATGGATGTGTGTGGACGTTAAAACTGACAGAGGGTCTCAACAGAACCCAGTCTATACAACCATGGTTTCTTAACAGCAGTAAAAATTAAACCAGGATAGGGCTGAACGATATGGCAACAATTTATATCACGATATATTTCTTAATTTTGGTCGATACGATATAATTCCGATATCGATATGGACAATATTAAAAAG
>JBBPDC010000149.1:16737617-16747948 GCA_037974485.1 Hemigrammopetersius urotaenia | reverse complement strand
GTTTAAAAATCATATCACCGTTATTGAAAAAAATTCTATCGCGATATATATTGATATTGAATTATTGTCCAGCCCTAAACCAGGACATAAAAAACCTGAACCAGAGGAGCATTTATATGTCTATAACCTTTTAAAATAACACGATTTAACAACAAAACAGTAAGAATAAAGATTAGGCCCTGATCAATTTGCAGTAAGACAGACAAACAGTCAAGCTTCACTTGACAAATGGCATTAACTGAACAAACATGATCACTGGTGAGGTCACTCATCTTTCAGAAAGCTCATTCATTTCAGACCTGTGATAAACGCATTATATGAAATGTAATCACAGCAGCTATTAGCAATACTGTGATACTAATTTACAAGCAGTATAATGCAAAACACTTCTCTGCCAATTCCATTCTGAAAATTCCATTCCATAAATATTAGAACTACATATCAGAGGCATATGCACTAGAGCCCGACCGATAAAGGATTTTGAAGGCCGATACCGATACAAATATTTGTCGGTTTTAAAATCCGATATTCTGATATATCGGCCGATATGTATATATTGTGTTGCCAACAGGGACGGTGTAGAGTGCCCTCTGGTGGACAAACTATACGACGCTAACACTCACGACACGGTTGAAGGGCGTTTCGTCCGTTATGATTTCAGTTTTGAAATATTCGTTTATCGGCCGTTCGAAACGCCGATACCGATAGTTTGGAAAATGCCTGATATCGGCCGATAATATCGGCCTGCCGATATATCGGTCGGGCTCTAATATGCACTTGAATATCGAAGTCAAATACAAAGTAAACTTTGATTCTGCACTATACCGTGTATAGACTGTATAAACTAGAAACAGTGAGACAAGAGGTAAATTGAACTACTGGCAGATTTCAGTATGAGACTGATATTACCAATATTAACTTTGAATGGAACGGCGGCATCGGAATAGCGAGAGTGTGAGCAAGTGAGCGAAAATGAGCAAGAGAAAGAGTGAAGGAGGGACTGAGTGAGCCAGTGAGAGAGCGAGCCAGTGAGAGAGTGAGTGGGGGAGTGTGTTAGAGCGAGCGTGTGTATGTGTGTGACTGAGTATATCATGCGTCAGTGAACCTAAGCCATGCTTGGATATACAGTGCGTTTGAGTGCACTTCAGTACAGGTCACCGGGCAAAGCACACTCGACTTGGAATAGTAATGTGGCAATAATCAGAACGTGAGGCAGCAGGAGCTTCCTCCTGTGGCACTAACCCCCTGCAGTCAAAATAGTCACCATAACCAATATTCCCTGAGAATATCCCCTCTCTCTCACACTCACACACACACACACACACACCTCCCTCTGTCAGGTCACCGAGCTTTCTGTAAGTGCTGCAGCCATTTTCTTAAAAGCTTCCATTTTTCCTTCCAAAAAACTATCACCGTCAGTAAAAGCAGCACATTCATCTCAACCAACACCTTTTCAAAACTGCTGCTGTTTTAGGCCAAGGCTGACAATGACACCATTTTCTGTTGTTTCTTCAGACAGGTTAGTTGGGAAGAAGAGCATTACATTTCTCTAAGACACTATCATTTAGGCATTCCACTGTTGCTATGGCATCTTCCTCATAAAAGACAGGGATATGAAAGCAACTCAACAGTTATTTCACCTCTGTTCCCTCAGCCCCAGCCTCATTCATTAGAGCATCTCCGCTGCAAGATCGCATTTGCGTGCTGGGGCACTGGCAATACAGAGAAAATACAGTCCCCAAACGGGCTTGCAGAATGTGTGTGTGTGTGTGTGTGTGTGTGTGTGTGTGTGTGTGTGTATGCATGAAGGGTGGGGGTGTAGGCCAGGGTGGTTGATCTTCGAGGAATAGTTCAATAGTTCCCAGCAAATACTGAATAATAATACTTTTGCTTCAAATGCCCAGCCGAGTGTGGGCATGCAGATGGCATACAAACACCAATGCTGTGAATCGGCCAATACAATTTCTTTATTAAAGAAAAGATTTCTAAGCTTTTGAGCTGTTTTTAATTGAAGTATTACTTTATGAATAAATAACATCTACAATTAGACTATCATGCTCAGAATACTCTAAAGTTCTATCGTCCCACAGGCAGGAATACACAACTTAAACACATGAGATATGAATGTAAAATATGTGATATTTCTGGTTAAATTTGTTTAGCGGATTAGTTTGGTTCCAACCTATATTTGTACTACAATATTCATTTCAACTGAAAAGAATATTTTTAGTAGGGCTGTAAAGCGATTAATTAAAATGAACTAGTTAATTGCAAATCTGGGAAAAAATGAATCGCAATTAAAACTCAACCCTATAATAAACACACTAAGTCATCAATTTTACAAAGAAGGCTTTGTTTATTTGTTTTATCCCCAACTCTGTCACACTTTTAAAAGCTGTGAGAAAACAAACCAAAACTTACTTTTGAATACAAAATGCATAACATCTTCAAACCTGAGAGAATCTCTGTGTTAAGACCAAAACATAGCTTTAAATAACTTAAATTAAAGGACAAAGCCTAACAAAAGTCCCGCCTCTCACTCCAACTTCTACAATGTTGCAGGCTTCTTCTTCTGGCATGCTGATCGCTGGCGTAGTGTAATACTGCCCCCACTGATTGTGTGGTACTGCAAATTAATTGCGCAATCAATTTATTTTAAAGCGTTATAGAAAATAAACTTACGCAAATAGTTAACGCAATATTTTTAACAGCCCTAATATTTTGGTTATATTGTGATATGCATATAGATAAGCGCACACAATCGTTTTTTTTCTATTATCTTGTTTTCATAATCGGAGGTGAAAATTGAACTGAAATTTGAATAATCGAGCAGCCCTAGCTGATTCCCATCAATACAGATATGGCATGCCTAAATGAGACACACAGGGAAGGCTGGGAGGCCACAAGACTGAACTACAGGCTGTCATCCTGAAGCTAAATAGGTTGTCCTTCAGCCAGAGCTTAATATGCAGAAAGTGTGAGAGCACCCAGTACATTAATGCAGCTAATTGCTGTTGGTAGGGGTCTAATGTACTGGAACGCTATGATTTGGCTCTGCTGTGCCTGTCAACCATATTTCAGAAATTCGCCAGCCTCCTGTCCACACACACACAAACGCACAAATATCTGCAAACCAAGCATGAGATGGGGAGAGCTACAGAGAGCACACATCTGTATTGCTTGTCATTAAATGTGACGGAGACCAAGATGTGAAGTGCAGTAGATTTATCTGAAAAATACCAGCGAGAAGGGAGATACCTGTGCGGAATACATATTCTCTCTACCCCAGATGAGTGAGAGAGCATGATAGGGAGTCTCAGAGAGAATGATTGTATCTGGCATTGCGACGCAACAAACAAACCAAACAAGAATCTGTCAGACTGATAAGCTAATACAACTTGATTTCATAAATTGATCATCATACCACGAATCACATTTGAATCATTCTTAGCAGAAAAATTGAAAACCACATTTAAATTATGCTCCCGGTTTGAGAACTGTTCACAACACGGAAATATATGGGGTAGTCACATCTCCTTTATGTGGCACTTCTTCAAGACTTTGAAACCTGGTGAAACAAATTATTCAGGGCTAATACAAACAGCTCAAACCACTTGTGTGTGTGTGTGTGTGTGTGTGTGTGTGTGTGTGTGTGTGTGTGTGTGTGTGTGTGTGTATCAGTGCTAGTGTGAGCAAGATTTGCAAAGCTTGCTGTGTCTGTAGTCGATAATGAGATGCGACTACAGACACAGCAACTATCAGAGTGACCCTTTGGGGGCAGACAAGAACCAGTGTATGATCAACCAGACTGTTTGCTTCAAGAGGTGCTCAGGTAAGGGATGACAGTTAATTGAGTTCGACGGAGCATTTCAACAGTATGACCACATAAACGTTTACTGAATAACTGAAAAAAATAAGCAGTTTCCATTTTTCAGAAATGCACGCCTTCATCAACAGGAGAACATTGAACAAAAGAACCGGTGGGTCAAGAAATATACTTTCCCTCAGTAAAGAGTCAATCTTACTCTTGGTAAAGAACATAAGAATCAAAATCCAGCTGTAAACCACAAGTGGCACAGCGGGAAAGAAATGCTGACTGCAATGTATTATATTGAAATATCTACCTTGCAGAGATATTTACTGAATGGCCTCTAAGCTGTGTGCTGTTCAATGCCATTATGGCATAAAATGACAGGTAAAACAACCTGCTCTCCTATTCTTTTAACACTCCCGCATGGCTTAAACCGCACTGTTTTGATGGACAGTCTATAATATTAATTGTTAAGGTTATAGGTGGCAGAACAGTATAAACAGGCAACTGTACTGAGCCAGTATCGGCTGGAAAACCTGGATCAGATGCTGAAAGGAACCGTCTGTAATAAAGTCTGTAATAAATCTACCCTGAATTAGAACACACTACGTCATGTCGTCAGCTGGAGAACTAGAGTGTCTGAGTCGTTTGAGCATGACAGTCTACTTGTACATACCCTTAAGTGAAGTGCTTCAATTAAAAACAGCTCATAAAAAACGAGACCACTGTGGAAAAAATATGTGAATTTCTCAGACTGAACCATCACTTCAACATTAACATGTACGCACATGCCTCTTTTTTCAGCACTATTTACTTTTGCCTCATTCCAATTGAGTATTCAGTTGAGACATCTGTGTCATCTTCTTAATCATTACAACCCTAATAGACACAACAGAGCCTCAACAAAGGCTGAGGCCAGCATTAGTCAGTAACGCATTCACCAAAAACATTACATCAACTCATTTCAAATCCGACCTGTCAGGCATCTTATGCCCTACACACACGGAAAATGGAGAGAAGTCTCCATGTTCTTGTAGAGTACAGTCATGAATCACTCTCCCTGGGGCACCCATCTGTCTCCTTCTGCTGCAGCCCATTTGGAGGGCTTGCTTTAAACAGACCCTGTCAGAGCGTATTGATTGGCTGGGCTCACGAGAGACCATAGCACAGAGCCAATAAAAGCAGCCGTCGCCACAGGCCGCCCACTGCACAGCATGCTGGGGAATATGAGTCAGAGTTAAGCAGACAACAGCAAGGCCCCTAGAGTATCTCTGCACTAAGGCCAGCGTTACGGAACGCCACCTTTAAGCTCAGTACTGAATCCAGACCAGTGTGGCTCAAAGACCATAATATTAAGACAAATGCAACTAAAGAAACAAGACTAACACTTTACTTAACTATAAATGGCATTTCAAGTTATAGAATTTCCAAGAATTATGGAACAGTCCATTAAAGGCTACTGTCGAGATTCCCATGTCTGCAGTCAGTAGTAGAAGACTGCAATAACAAACTGTACTACTGAAAATAAGCTCCCCCTGCCATACTTACCTTATACATGATTATGGTATATTTAAACACTGATTGGTGTACAGATGCTGTGTTAGTCTCTAGTTACTGCTGCGACTGTTAAATGTAGACCATTTTATTTACCTATTTAATGGCATACAGACCGCTCTTCAAATATGTCAAGCCCTTTCGAAAGCAGTACCTGGTGTCAGCAACTAGCTACATCAGCAAGTGCATCAATGAGGTTACCAGCTCCAGCACCAACAACATACCACCAACCAGAAACCGTGGATGACCTCGGAGGTCGTGCAGGCTGCTGAGAACCCAAGATACAGCCCTCAAATCAGGCGATAAGGCTACTCTGAAAACAGAAATGATCAACCTGTCCTAGAGCAGTGCTCAGAAAATCCATAGCCAATTCCAGGACACTTCTACGCACAGTTTGAGGCACAAACTGACGTGGCAGCAACCAGGTGCAATGACTGGCCATGGCTGATGTGATAAAAACTAGAATCAACCCAAACAACATTCCTTAGAGCATGTGTGGAGCACTGTCATTCCAACACGCCTCATCACCACCTCGCCCTCACCTGCCAGGAAAATAATAAAATAAAAAACTTTGTGAGAATGAACACCACCATTCCTCAGCATCTGACTGGAAAACTGGGCCTGAACACCAACTGTATGCTGGACTTCCTGACTGTGAGACCTCAGTCTGTCAAGATCAGGAGTGACATCTCTAGCATCACCACACTGAGCACAGGAGCCCCCAGGACTGTGTGTTCAGCCCTTGGCTGTTCATGCTGCTGACTCATAAGTGTGCAGCAATGCCACATCATCAAATTCGCTGATGACACAAACATGGTGAGTTTGATCAGTTGGAACAACAATCCGGCAGACTGGTGCAGTCAAAAACCTGTCTCTGAATGTGAACAAGACAAAAAGAGATGCTTGCTGACTTGAGGAGAGCATGCCATGAACACCCTCTGCTGATCATCCAATGCACCAAATTCCAGCTCCATCACATAGAAAGCCCAGCACCATCGACATTCCTGCAAAGAGTGAGTAGAGCACACCACCCCCAATTCTCACTGCTTTCTATTAGGGGACTATAGTTGCATCATGGCTTAGTACAGACATCAGATTGCAAGACCGCATCAGGCTGTACGATCCTGAAGAGGATGGAGATGACAGCTCATGGTAGTCTCTTTCCCCTCTTTCAAGGTACATTTATGCCACATGCTACATTTTTCAAGGCCCCCAGCACCCCTCTCTCACCCTATTCTCCATCGTTTTGTCTAGCAGAAGGTTCTGCAGCATCTGGGTCTTCACTGCAAGGATGGCTAACCATTTCTTACCTCAGGCCATAAGACTCCTCGATCAGAATTGAAACACAAACTGTACTTCGCGCACACTGAACTCAACTGCATCCTTCCCCCAAACACACTGCATATACACACAAACTTCTGTCGTCAACAACCAACCCAACTAACAAAACGTATTCCCTTACTGTTACTGTAATAATCTATGTATTCTAAAGTCCACATTCTCCATACTGTTGCTGCTTTTGATTGTATGTTTCCTCAAATATATGTCTACCTTAATATGGTTTTGTTACACACAACTAATGTAGATTCTAGAAACATGCACTATCCATCATCATCCAACCACCAGCTATATTCATTCATACTACTACTGTTATTGCTCCTGCCAGCTGCACTGGGTCTTGTCTTTTCCTGTAAATTATTGTACCGTTGCTGTCTTTTGCAGTCCTGTCTTGCTGCACTTGTTTTTTGTTTTTGTTCTTTGTGCTGCACCATGGTCCTGGAGGAGCAGTCTGTCGTTTCACTGTGTACTCTGTATACGGATGAAACGACAAACGCATACTTGACTTGACTAAAGGATGTTCTGTTCTGTGCAGTGACCATCCAGGTAGGTAACCTGTAGTGAAGAACAAACTGCAGAAAAGATTGTTTATACACGGTAGAAGCCTGAATACACACTTTATCGACAAGATGCCCGCAGATCTCAACTGTCCCTCTAGGGTGATTTGTCACTTTCAGACTGTCACATTCAGCTGCATGTCCATGAAGAGATCTTTGTATGAACAGTCTTAGTGCTAGTCTTAATTCTAAATTTGTTGTTTTTCTTCCATAAATGCATTGTCTTGTAGGTTACTACTAGGGCTGCATGATATTAGGAAAACATGCAATAATGTTTAGTGTTGCGATGGCGATATCACATGCGATAAGTAAGTAAAACCTTAGCCTTTATAGTGTTCATGTTTTTCTGCTTTGGATTTGCTGGGAAATCCAGACACTGACTAGTCTATGCAGAAAAAAAATAAATGCAATATTTCCATTCCAACATAAATAGAGCATTTGAATGCCTCCCATAAAACATTAGAACCATTGAACATTGTTGAAAAAATCGTATGAAAATATTTTTTTAATAATTTTAAATCTTAAATGTAAACATAATTTAAATTAGAATAAGTACTTAGAAAAATAGCAAAAGAAACAATCTATAACAGTCGCACAGAAGATAAAGGAACTGCCCAGAGATTTTCTGTGGCACTGGGTGAACAGTTTTGGAAAAACACCATTTATTGCAGTTCGCGATATGTATATTGTGCATGTTATCGCGATGACGGTAAATTTGCGATATATTGTGCAGCCCTAGCTTCCACCAACTCTTCTTCTGATATTCTGTGCAATATCTTTTGGTAGTCTCACACTGCAGCTGAACATATATCTACGCAGGTCAAAGCCACACCTGAATTGATTAGAACACCTGATTCCAATTACCCCCTTCCTGAGAAGTCATTACCTCAGAGGTTCTCATGTTTGCCCCATCAACCTCAATTTAAACCATTTTATAGAGTTTCAATCTGAAGTGTTCAGAAAAGACATGGCAAGGTAGGATGCCTCGTGTGCTTTTATCATTCATGTCATGATGTTTTGGAGGAAGAAAAAGTTACCTTTTTCAAAAGCTATTTCATATAGGATCATTCTATGGGATTCACAAATGCTTCTTCCAACTGTACAGTGCAACAAATTTGCCGCTAAATGCAGGATATTTAAAATACTTTCATTTTCAGGGACATACACCAACTATTGTACAACCTGTAGTACCAGCCTTTTACATTTATTTCAAACTCTACATGTACTCTATAAAAAGTAACAGCTGCAAATGATGCTCTCAATGGTGCAAATTCACAGGTAACTGTATTTCAGGAGCGTGACATTCAGTTTTCAATCAAGTTTAAAAATGCATGAAAACCACAGTAGGTATTCACTTCATATTTTCTAAAAGTGTCTTGTGTCCCTAAGAAAATCACATTTCCAGTGGGAAATTTTTAATTATTTATACAAGCTCTAAAGCTCTGCGTAAGCCAGCCTAAGACACATGACACCACATACTACAAAGCCACCAAATGAATTAAGACTTCAATTAAAGATAAAGATCATTCAAAATGATCCAGAGAGAATTAACTGACACAAAGGGGAAAAAGAACTGTTGACAAAGCTTCACTCATCCCCTGGGGCTCCTGGGCTGCTTGAACACACACACAGTCAAAAGAGTCAAAAAGATGGCAGTGGAGTCCAAGTGAGTGACAGCAGTGTTGGGCTTCACAGAGAGAGGACTATCAGAGCATGAAATTAGAGCCTGCTATTCCAACGCGAGAGAGAGAGAGAGACAGACAGACAGAGAGATAGAGAGAGAGAAACGAAGAAAAAAGGGATGTACAAGACCTACTGGACTGTCCCCATCTCATAGGTCTTTCTCTATAATGTCTGAGTGGTGCCACCTAGTGGATGACATACAAATGGTTTCAATTGTGTTAGCCTTAAGAATTGCAGAATTCTTGATTTCATCAAAATTGTTACAAAATTAGACATTAATAATGGATTAAAGCAAAGTTAATGTTTGGTAAACTGTGCATTTAATTACTTGCTTTGATCTCGAGACGACAGTTTCTGTAATCTGTAATCAAATTTTAAAGAGCAACACATTTAGCCAAGGAACACTGATGAAAGAAACAAATTACCCCAAAAGAAAAGGAGGACTGAGAAAGAGGACAGAGGGCTTGCAATTATACTTACACACAAACATAATACAATATGATCTTGAATAGAGTAGGATGTACAGAGCCATTTTGTCAGAATATTGATTGTAAAAGAAGTTAGGCAATTAAACCTACACTGAATTGAATACAAGAGTGAGGTATGGAGCTTGGAGGCAGGTCACATTTGCTGAGTTGCTTTTTTAAAGGTAATCCAATACTTGTAGCCATCAAAGGCAGGGGTCAATATACAGGATCAGCAACACACAAGACAAATCCATAACCTGAAAGCAAATAGCATGAAAGGGTTCAAACATATAACATGGAACAAGGCTCAGAAAACAGAAGACTTGTTCGACTTCATGCATTGGTGCATTGATCAATGCCATCTGGCTCGGTAAGGTAACTGTAAGGATTTTTTTTTTGTCTGACTTGCGGCACAATGATACATGCCATTATAATCTCGTGAGGGTGAGGCAGCTGTAGTTTTCATAGCCAAGCGCCTCAGTGGCTCCCACCCGACTGTAACCGCTGAAAGACCGTTTGATGATGAAATAGTTTAATCCTGATTGGCTAGAACAAGGAGGCAAATACTGTAGTAAATACATCACACGGCTTATGAAAATGTGTAGTTTATTGCTATTCATTTCTAAAGTGAAATTCAAACATATACGTGTAATGTCCAACATGCAAACATCTCACACAGTCTTGCTTCTCAGCTCCTTCAGGAACTGAATCCAGCCACTCTTGTTAACCATCAAGGAGAGGCATAGTTTATCTCAGAGAAGCTCAGAGACTTTGCAAGGAGTAAATTCAGAGTGAAGGGTTTTGTACTAGAGATAATGAATCCAGAAACTAGCTGTGTGTCATGGCAGTTAAAGCATGAAAGTGTGTGTGTGTGTGTGTGTGTGTGTGTGTGTGAGAGTGTGTGTGAGAGAGAGAGAGAGA
>JBBPDC010000149.1:16708762-16720148 GCA_037974485.1 Hemigrammopetersius urotaenia | reverse complement strand
CACACACACACACACACACACACACACACACACACACACACACACACACACACACACACATATATATATGTATATATATTAAATATATGTGTGTGTGTGTCTACATCACCCATACTAATTCGCCCAAGCTAAGAACAGGTTGTAGAATTTCAACATTTTAAACAAATAACACAGTGTAAGCATCAAAATAATCAAAGTTGGATATATGGAGAGCATATAACCAACTTTGATATGAGTGCTTAGCAAATTATTATCCAGTCGCCTGTACAGCAAAATCAAAATCACTATTTTACAGTTTTCTGACAGCTCAGGAGGATGGTAGTCACGTATAACAATGACATGATTACTGTAGATGATTTCTGACTGGTGAGACTTGGACTGTCACAATGTATCCAATGCTACAAATCTCTCCACTCTCTCCATTTTAATTACTTATTATTTATTCAGTAATTTATACCAAAAGGCTGAGAAATACATAAACCTTTTACTAAAAAGTGAAAGAAAGATTGAGTTTTGGTTTCAGAAACAAATAACTTAGATACTGCTCTGGCCTGTTTATAGTCTTCGAGGAGAATGTTATACACCATATAATAGACCTAAAACACAGATGGGGGGGAGAGGAAGGGCCATCATAACGAGCAGTCGATCAACTGTAGGATTCAGCACAGTCTAAAATGCCTAATAACTTCTATCTCCAAATGAGCAACTTAACAGGACAAGGAAAAACATTTTCAACTTCCAGTGTAATGAGACGCTATTCTAGGTCATTTTGGAGCACATTGGTTGGTCCATACATCATAAAATGTTGACATAATGTATAAGGCATCTCTTCTTGTCAATATGCCTTGCCAAATTGTTTTGTCGCTACAGCAATGATATGATATAGTCAATTGTAGTTGATACTTTGTGAGTTGGTTAAAAGAAACGTTTTGTTCAAAAATTGTACTCAGTGTCTCCAGCTTTTGCATAGATTTATGAAAGTAATACTGCTCTTTCACAATGACGGAACTCTAAAAAATGTATTCTAATTTTAAAACATTTATTGCCCATCTAAACAGATTTTAGGCACCTAAGGCTTTTGCTCTGTGTAGATAGATTAGTGATCACCTGAATCAAATCTTATATAATGAGGAAACTATAAAAAACACTGCTGTAAACAACATTCTCCTCTTGCAGTGTGAGGAGGTGGATGGTAAAACACTACTAGAAGTACATTAAAAGTAATTATTGCCATTTTGAGTGAACAACAGATTTGTATTCTTTGTATTATTTAGTTCTGTGAACACTGCATCATTTTTTTATTTGACAATTAGAAGAAATGTTGTCAGCAGTTCTTAAAAACTAAAGGAAATCAGTTCAGTTCAAAATTTACACCTATAAAGGATCAAATCTGAGAAACTGAACATTTATTATTTTCCAGAGCTGTATTTGACATTAATATCACTTCTATAAACTGGGCACAGCTCATATCGTTGGCATGGATTGGATTCCCATTCAGCTCATTTTTCTTCATCATCAGTGTGATCTGGAGGTAGAAATGTGTAAACAGCAGCTCCCCTTTGTCTATGTCATCTAAGTGCTATCTAAGTGCTAAAAATAGGTGTAGAGAAGCTCAGTGTTTAGAGGTGATGCACTGGTCTCTGTAGGCCCTATGTTTTTTACTGGCTTTGTGTATCTTCAAAGCTTAAAACCTGAAGTGTGTTCACCCTGTAACAAGTTGCCTCAATGGACTGTCCATAGCACCTACAATGTGCACAGCACAGGTCTCCCCTCGTACAGCAACTAGGGGCTCTGCATGAATGCCTGTGGTTGAAATTTTACTTTTTCACAGTCTCAGCCATTTTTTTTCCTTCCTGTGCCGGAACTCTCTCCCTCTCCTTATTTTAAAAAAATATTTAACTATAGTCCACTTCATATTTGGATCACACTCATGCACTGATGACGAAAGTGCAGGCAGGGAGAGATCGCCTGAGCTGGTGATGAAGAAAACATTCAGAATAGGATCAAAACAGCCTAAGGATTATCATGCACTTGCACAAACGCAACTATGTTAAGTTTCATCCTGCACACACTCAAAAAATGGTTGCAGCCTGGAGCCCAGCCAAACACAATCACCCCCAGATAAAACTATACCTGTGAATAGAGTGAACTTGATCATGCTAATTATCTTGATAGAAAAACTACTTGATAAAATGTGTATATTATACAGACTGCTCAGTGAAGCTGGTTATTACTGTAAAAACAGCAGAACAGAGATAGAAAAGAACAAAAAGGGGAAGATGGGTAGAGACAATTGGCTTACATAAGGAAGTGTAAGAAATGTCAACAAGGAGTCTGATATTAATCATAATAATATACCATGTGGCTATTTTTCCTTGGCTTTATTACTTTATTATGGCTTTATTATTCATATCCATTCTTTATGAATTCATAAACAGTTTTACATAAGCACTGCATTCATAATTGCATTCCTGTAAAAGAAGGCAATTATTCCTCATTAAACCTCTGACTACAAAACAATATATATAAATGGTGCAGCTGAAACAGATCATTAGTTCCCTTTGGTAGGGCCATAGACAATGCAAAGCAACAGGAGACAGTACTATCTGTCATCGCACAGTGCCTTCAACAGGTAGACTATTTTTGTGTTTATTCGTTTGGCCTTGTGCCTCTTGCCCTCGTCCCAATTATGCAGCCTACTACACCATAACAAACAGATCCTCCAGCTCAAACGTACAACACAGAAACATAGGCACAGACTGGCTGGTGCCTCCACTGGCCTCGGGGGCCTCACCTCGCTCTTAATGATCTGCTCTGATGGACAGAGGCTGTAGGCCAGGGCTTAGTGTCTCCTCTGACAATTCAGCTCCACTTCAACAGCAACATACACCGGTTCAGCTGACACACCTTTGAACTTAACAACTGGACAACACAAACACACTCCGCTTTCCAGTATTCCTTCCATTCGTTTATAAAACAAGCACTGGTGGGCTCTAAAATTGCAATGCTTCAAAATAATTTAATATATTAAATACAGATAAATGATTGTGTATTATTTTACAAAATTCATGCAAATGAATGACAAATACTGATGGCTACTTTTCCATCAGTTTTCTCTACTCTAAAGCAAACTGATGGAAAAGAATAACATTTCCGGAGTGCTTTCTTAGCATTGTAGGCTTCAGCACTCCGAGAGGTCAAAGGCTATCTCAGATTGAGTTAATGGTACAAGAAAAAGAAAACACACCCACATACGGGGTGGGTAGATCTGATAGCTAAGGAGAGGAATCAGCAACAAAACACACAAGGGATTAGGCCTTCAACGACAGTTATGAACTAATCTGGGCTGCATGCCTGAAGCTACGGATGCACCGATGTTGGGCAGATGACGATATATGATATGTTTAATTGTACATATCTGCTAATGTACACATTTCTAAAATCTAAAAGCTCTTCCGGAGAACAATACAGCCATCAAATCGTGGTTTGAACAATCAGTTAAGAACTTCACAGGCTCCTGTCACTGATCATTGTTAAACAAACACACTGGTTGGAGAGGAGAGAAAAAGAGAAAGTGGGTCAGGGGGTTCTGGGATGTACAACTGAGGAGTGGAGGGTGATGTCTAGCAGAGTTTAGTGATTTCCATGCTTAAACACACCCGATTCAACTGATCTGTTGATTGCTATAGTGGGTGTGTTTGAGAAGGGGAATTATCAAACTGAGCAAGACTCTGACCCTCCAGGACTGGAGTAGTACAATCCTGGTTTTAGTTATTGTGTGTGCATGATGTATTTAAATAGTTTTTACTTGACTGGGGGCGGGCGACTCAAGGCTACACCAGCCTTTTAGAATATGTTGAGTGACCCCTGTCAAATGATACTGTTCTATAGTGAACGTGTGATCATGTGACCTACTCTAAGTCATGCACTGATATTTTTATTATAGTTCTGAGTCTTCATTTCTATTAAATAGGTCTTACTTGGATCTTCGACAGCAAGTTTGTTTTGTATAAGAATGATAAAATGTGATCTTTTTTTGGCCAGCTTGACATTAAGTGGTTAATTCATTTTTGTTTTCTGCAGTGGATAGCAGAATATGCATCTATGGACAAACGAGTAAGAGGAGACAGCTACCACTCAGAATCTGGCCAAACAGAAGCAGCTTAACCTCACTGCACTAGGGCCATAAATAAAGTGAGGCAGCCAGTGAGAGTCATATTGACAGCAGCAGCTCGGCCGGGGCAGGAAGCTGGAGTCATGCATTGCAGTGGGTCTTGTGGGATTGTGGAAAATCGTTCCTTTCCCATCCCACACAGAATCTGAGAAGCTGAGAGATCTTGGCCTTTGATATTTGATCAGAGGGAATGTGTCCTGCACAGAGGTGAGTCTCTGCATTCAAAATAAAACATGAAAGAGAAAAAAAAATCTGTTTTTTTGACACATGGGATATACTGACATGATACATTGAGGGTCATAAATATCAGCCCGTCTGTGAAGCATATGCATTTATCTTATTCTTTTTTGTTTATTGGAGCTAGCACTTATTTTGTCAGGAGACGACTCTACAGTGGGCGAGATGGAGAGTTATGTTCTGTTTAGCAGGATAATGGTCAGAGGCAGCACGGCATCACTCAACCCAGTAAACAGTGTCACTTCCTAACACTGCACAGATGCCCCTCCACTTGCTTATGGGGAAAAACACTCAGCCATCAAGTGTCAACAAGACCCACATCGGCAGCATAACTGCCATCAATAGGCCTTTCCCTGTCGAGGACATGGACGGAGGTGGGGGAGATGACGGCCCGCTCTTTTATTGGCCTTAATTGAGCAAACTTTTAGTAAGACATTCCAAAAAACAATAAAGCAGTCAATTTGCTGGCAATTAAAATGGCCTCACGTTGGGAAGTCGTGCTTGCTTACGACAACTGCCTGTCCCTCTGACAGGCTGATGATTGATTACCCAGCCCTGGTCGTCTTTATAACGCGATAAGCCAAATTAAACCCTTGACTGCGGGGGCCCATCTGAGGTCTGGCTGGGCAAATTAAATCTCCAACACTGCTGCCTCTCTCTTCCGCTCATTCTCTCTTATTTCCTTCTCTCCCACCCTCCTCCCTTTCATCTATACATGCACGTCATACCAATAGGCACTGTCTTACTCAGAAAAACAATCTGGGGGGGAAAAGGCAAACAAAACACGACGTAAATGGCCTCAATCTCTCCAGCAGCTCTCTGGGGAGCAGCAGCCCAGGTGAGGCAGCAGCAGCCTCAGAGCCAAGGACATTAAGCCATATTAAATGTACTAAAGACTTAATGAAGTTCAGGCAAGCACTGGCACTGTTGACTTTATTAGTTTACACCAGATTAATGGGGATAATCATTTAAGTGATGGAGATGGATTACCCTCTCCAAGCTGCTCTTTGGCTCAGGATCTCTCAGCCACAGCACTCGGCATGACAGGCTGAGCGAGGGATCCAGCACTCAGCAAAGACTGCCGCAAATGAGAAAAGTTAGCCATCATGACAACGTTTACTCTGCCTCACTACTGATCCAGACAGAGGATAGACTGGGAGCAGTTATCATACATGTACTGTTCTTTTTTTTAACCACACAAATGACATATTTAAATAAAATGCTGATGGTAAAATATAGTCAAATGTTTTTTGACTATATTTTAGTTTTGTAGTTAATAAAGCAACCATTTTTATGGGTGTCTGCTATTTGAGTGTGTGTGTGTGGGAGTGCTTCTTCACAAACTGCCACAGTGTAATACGAGAGAAAAAAAGCAAACTGAAAGTATACTTAATTACCAGTTACAGTCATACCTCATCTTAATTTTTACAGTGGCGTAGTGTTTGTATTATGTTTTGCATGACCAATAGAAATACTGAATTCTGCTGGCCCAATTTGATTTTTTTCCGCTGTGTAAATATATATGTGCAGATGCCCGATGCCTCGTCATAAAATAAGACTTACAAGCAAGAAGCTCAGAAAGAATATTGTGTATAAATGTGTCAGACGCATTCAATCTTGTTTAGCGTCTTGCTCTCTCTCTCTCTCTCTCTTACCCTCTCTCACACACACACACGCAAACACAGACACATACAGAGAGAGGTAGAGATGTAAATAGGTAGAGAGAGAAAATGAGAGAGAGAGGTTTGTGCCAGATTCTGTCCACAAGAAGGTTTAATTATTGCCTCTTGTTGCCCTCCCCACTTTAAGATGGAGAGATAGATCTCATTGTCAAGGTATATGACAAATGAAGACAGAGTACAGCTACTGGAACACAAATAAACCATACACTATATTCTACACTATACTATAATCACCCAACCCTTCATTTCTACTGGGGGGAAGGAGGGGTGTAGGTAGCAGCCAGAAAGCTGAGCCTGTTAAATGTTTTATCTATACAGTCAAAAAAAAATACCATTCCATATAAATAATACATTTGGGTAATTTAAAGCAATATGAACACAATTCTACATAACCTCTAAACATATAGACTACTTAGATAAACATACAGACGTCTTTAATGTTTCATGTTAGCCATTTGTCTGGTTTGAGGTAATAATGCAGTGCATGAACAATAATGAATAAGTTTACATGTGCTTAAAAACATAAAACCAAAAAACAGAGCTAACACTTGCTTATTCTTCATTATGTGGTAAAATGTCATTTCAAATAAAGAATCAGAATCAGAACACTCTATTGATACGGAAGAAAATGATTGTACTTGGAATTTTCCCAGTATTGAATATTGTTCATACATTCTGGTGAATCTTTATTTGGATTAAAGAGGTTACCATTAAAAGGGGACCAAGAATTTTCTTTCATGTTTACTATTTCATTAAAATCTGTTATTGGGACATTTTGCCACTTTCTTCCTGTTGCACTGGAGAGAAGATCCATATGTGTTATGAGATGTCAAGTCAGTTTAATAACATATGATCCTCAGGTTCATTTTGCATTCAGCCTTTCGTGACACTCAAAACTCAACATATCTGTCCATATTATGTCAGTAGGACTGACATCATCAAAGCTTTCTTCAGGCAACACCTTCTCATATGACCATGAAATGCATAGGCCTTTCCCATCTCCAGTATCCAATATTAATGTGAAAGAAGTAGCAAATGCATTCAGAACCCATTTTTGCCAGCCTAAAATAATGGAAAGCTGATTGTACATATAAATAATTGATAAGATGCATAACAAAATGTATAGAGACTAATGAAGTCACCACCAGATTAAATTCATAGCATTACAAAAACCATTTGCATATAAATTGGGATATGAATCAATAGTCTTATTCATTTCTATTAGATTTTATGATACATTGCTCTGTTGTTCTGGTGTTGAGTATGAAGTATAGCTCAATGCAAATCAGTTATCTAAGCCAAATTCCCGTAAGTGTAAATACGCCCTCTAGTGGCTGAAAAATAAAATAAGAAAATTTGCTTCATGTGGGTCAAAGCCCATTTTAAAAAATTGTATATACCTTCAAAACTATCAGTGGAATTTTGGAAATATGAGTAGAATATAAATTACATGTTCAATGTAAGACAATAGCACTGCCAAAAAGGAATGCCCTAATTTAAAGATGAATTTTCCTGTAAGCAAACATTTCAAAATCACACGTTTATACAGTCTCACAGCAGATGTATTAGAAATAAAGCAGTGTCTTACAGCAGGCAAAAAAGACAAGAAATTCTGTCTTGTCTTTTGAAAATAATACAAAATAAAACTAATGCAAAATATATTTTACAATGGATACATTATTACACAAAATATATTACACAAAGAATTATAATTATGAAATTATTAATATTTTCAAGACAAACTCAAACTGTCTTATCTCTTTTTCTGTTTTCTTCACGCTCTGTGTGTCTTGGTGAATGGTCAGTGGCAGGGGCGCTGATGTGGTATGACCAAGTAGGAGAAGAGCAAATCAGACAGCTGGCAGGCAGAGTGTGTGACAGACCATTACCGCAGACAGGCCCATAACTCACCCCGATAAGAGCTGCTGCTGACACGGCCTCAGCCAGGCCTCAGAGAAGGGAAGTCAAGAAAGTGTGTGCGTGTGTGTGTTTGTGTCTGTGAGTGCGTATGTGTGTTTGAGCATAAACCCACACAGTTAGCACAGCAATGCCAGTTATCCCCTATGCTGACAACTTAAGTACTGTGCCGGTGTGTCTCTTTGCCCCCTGCCTAAGTCTTTCTCTCTCCGTGTCTCAGCCGTACTCTTACATTCTCTGTGAAACCTTTCCTTTTCTAAACCACTTTTCTCGTCCTTTCTAGGATGAAGTGGGGGGTTACCTTTATTGTTGCCATTAAGCTTTTTACTATCAAAAGAAAAATGCCCTTTAAGATCTTCAGTTGCATTTTCATCAGACATCTCAAACAAAAAATATTGTGGGTTCAGTAGCAGAAACACAAAAAAATAGAGCTTTGTAGTAATCATTCATACCTGTGTAGTACTTTCTGAAGAACATGCCATGCCTGTTTAGTGGAAGAGTGTCATGATGCTGGACAAAAAGTGGGAAACCCCATGTTTTGGATGTTTTTTGCACTTTTTCAGCTGTGTTTCAGCTCATGAAGTTCTTGATAAATTGCCCCAAAAAGTGTAGCTCAGATCATCGTTCTCAGCAGGTTGAGACAGTGTGCAGGCCTGTCCCTGTGGGTGCTAAGCAGCACTTCCACACTGCCTGGGGTCAGTTACCAGTGATAACTGAGAGCCAGAGGTCAGGGCCCCACAGTGGATCTCCTTACGCACAGACAGCTGCTGGAAAGCAGCTCAACAGTTTCTGCTCTCACCGCGAACACATTACTTTGACAAAACATACTGGGTGTATTTACTAACACGCTAAAGTTGTGGTTACAAGCAGCTACAGATTACGTTCTGTTCGATTACAGATTACATTCTGTTCGATTACAGATTACATTCTGTTTGATTACAGATTATATTCTGTTCGATTACAGATTACATTCTGTTTGATTACAGATTACATTCTGTTTGATTACAGATTATATTCTGTTTGATTACAGATTACATTCTGTTTGATTACAGATTACATTCTGTTCAATTACAGATTACATTCTGTTCAATTACAGATTACATTCTGTTTGATTACAGATTACATTCTGTTTGATTACAGATTACATTCTGTTTGATTACAGATTATATTCTAATCATTCTAATCTAACTGTCTAACATCTAACATTCTTTTGACACTTGATCTCTAAAGGGTTACATGAAGGTACGATGCTGCCTTGTGCTAATAAAGTCATCAACGCATGTTGTGGTCCTGCCGTTTTGTGAATCTGTGGTGTCTAAAAGAGCTAATGTCTAAAAGAGCTAATGTGTACTACTCTGAGATATGTAATTGTGATAAAAAACTGATTCTACATCAGCAGTCCTACTCTTGATGTGGTTTTTGAATATATACCCAGCACTGATATTTACAAAGCAGTTCTTAGTAACTGATGACTGAGGCTAATTGTGTTGGTAGTGTTGTGTTGGTAGTATTACATTGCAAATGTTAGCAAGTAAAAATGATCTAATTTCAATATTTGTTTCTCTGATCCCATCACCTATGATCACATTATGTTTACTTTAATCAGTCTTACATAAAGTTTTATCAATTGTTCATAGTACTAAACAAGCACATACAGCCACTCTAGATGTTATTGTGATATTTGCATCAGCAGTTCTGATGTGGAATATGGGCCCTTTTTAAGCATTTTAAGCAAAAATTTCACAATTCACAAAAATAAAATAAGCAAACATGCCTAGTCCTGCACCTCTCCCTAAATATAATAAAAGTAGTAAGAAAATATTAAGTAAGTACTAGTAAGTATTGCATTTCAAGTATGAATATATATCATTGTGCTTCCATGCTCAATAATAAAAGTCATGCCACAAGTTTATTTCGTTTAATTATGTCTCTTGTTCAGTCTGAGGCTAAATTTGACCATGAACTATTTCCAGTTTAAGAAAAGCTGAATTCGGATTGGTTGCACTTAAAACACAGGCAGGAAGCAGGCAGTATATATGATTGTGACACATGAAGGAAGTATATATAAATACATATGCATTTGCATATATGCATATATATTTATATATACTTCCTGCATGCGTCACAATATATATATGTTTGTGCTTACATGCTCAATAATAAGATACATGCCACAATTTTATTTCTCTTAATTATGTCCCTTGTTCAGTCTGAGGCTAAATTTGACCATAAACTATTTCCAGTGATGTCACTGTAAATTTAAGAAAAGCTGAATTGTGATTGGTTGCACTTAAAACACATGCAGCAAGAGGGAAGTAACTCCACCCAGAATAAGCCGATTCCACGGCTGAGAGTGTGCCTTTTCGAGTCCTCGGAGTCCTCCAGGTTATGCCACCGCCCCTATGCCACACTGTGAGTCGTTTCCTCAGTCAAAGTATAAAGATGTTGCTTGGATTTGCCCTTTCAATGGAGAGTTGTTGTTGTGGCTTGGCTGTGGCCAGATGAAAGAAGTTTCAGATCAAATATGTTTCATAGCTTTCTTCCGAAAGCCATTACTGTTCTGGGAAGACTTTACACTAGGTGTTAGAACATTGCTGTGAAGACTTGATCGCATTTAGCCACAAGAGGTCAAGCTGGATTATTAGTTTTGGATCACAAATGCTATCCAGCTCAACACAAAAGTATTCAACGGTGCTCCCACACTCCAAATGTTGCAGTTCCCCTGATCCACCTCTAGCCAGTGCTGGGCAGTATGTATGAGGACCTCATGTACAGCTGCTCCAAACTATTCACCATGCTTTTCTACTTTTGTACATACACCACTCAAACGTTTTGAGATTTTCTACATTTGCATGTTACTCCGTAGTTAGGTACCTTTATTAGCCAGAAAAACAAGTGTTAGATGTTTAACAAGCTATTAATTGACAAACAATGGGAGTTCCACTTGTGGGACTAAAATGTATAATAAATAAAGGTATATCTAAGCTCTTGTTATATATGTCAGTTACTCACAATCCAAAATAAAAATATAACATCAGAAGAAGAATGCAGAGACCTCGTAGGTGTAGAAATGTCTCGCAGCACACAAAAATAGGGGTGGTGCCTCTGTGTCGTGAAATGTAGCATAACAAACCTTCCACTAGATGGCGCTAAAACTCCATCTAAGCAAAGCTCGTGCCTCAGCTCGTGGGAAGGGTCCAATAACCTTCTGGCCACACGATGGCAGTCTCGACATCTGACCAGAATAAAGTCACAGTTCAGTGTCTAGGAAGGTACAATTAAGTGTAAGTATATATATATATGTGTGTGTGTGTGTGTGTGTGTGTGTGTGTGTGTGTTTGTGTGTGTGTGTGTGTGTGTGTGTGTGTGTGTGTGT
>JBBPDC010000149.1:16685148-16695789 GCA_037974485.1 Hemigrammopetersius urotaenia | reverse complement strand
AGAGAGAGAGAGAAAGAGAGAGAAAGAGAGAGAGAGAGAGAGAGAGAGAGAGAGAGAGAGATAGAGAGATCGTCCCATTCACATCTCCAGTGCCATAACTCAGGCGCAAAGGGCCAGCACACATCAGCAGCGAAATATTTCATCTCTAAGAATCGCCTGCTGTTCCTGCTCCCATATTTTTTGGCGTTGTGGGGATTTTCTTCTGCCCTCGACTCGCACAGCATGTGAGGAGTGTGTGGTAACGCAGGACCCGCTCATATGCATGAACGTTCAGAGTGAAAGGGAGACAAGAGAGGGACTGCTGGGATATAGTGAAGATGGTAAAGTAATAGGTGGAGTTCGCAGTGATGCAAGCTGCTGGGTGATCTCTTCAAATTAGTCACGCCGAGACCCGCAGGCCTGTTACTGTCCAGCACGGAGGAGAAAAAATCAAGCAAACCTGCACACAGAGCTGGACTCAGTTACTGCTGCAGGAATGGCGGAGATGTGAAGCTGAAACGAAAACTTTTTAAACATAGCTGACGCTGTTCGTTATTCATTGTTTATTATTTGGTGTCCTATATAAATCGAAAAGTAATTGCTTGTTTATTAATTTATTTATTCGTCCATTTGTTTATTTTTTAGATAGTTAGACCGTCATAAAAAAGTTAGTCATAAAAAATAATCTAAATAAAAAATTAACTAGCAGGAACCTTAAAACAATGTTGACAGCTGTACAGTGCACTAAACTGTGAAGCACTACTTTTCGTAGTTAGTTTCTGGTTGGGTATTGTAGGTTTTTGCAGTTATAATAATTAGTAAATATATATACGAACATAACTGATATTTTACTTACATTATGTGTTAGATTAACTGACACCAATTGTCTTGTCATCCCCTTGTAAATTACCTCCCACAAAAAAGAAATACAAGGTCAACCTGAAGACACAGACTCCCCTAATTTGTTTGCACAATATTGTAGCTTAAATGTTATGCAACTAATAGTCATTAAATAATACTATTATAAACATTAATATATAGCACACTGAGAACATAAACATAACTGACATTTCATAATGTGTTAAATGAAGCAGCATATAAATTGAACAATTTTGCAAATTCTTTAGGAATTAACGGGAAGATCCAAACTCTCCTGACTGAAGAGCAAACTTTCCTCAAGAGAAAACACCGAGCCGTGTTAATCTCAGTCTTCTTGGGTTTATTTTAATAATAAAGTGAAAAGGCGTGGTGTGCTCGACAGTTATGCCAGATGTTATTAGATCTGTCAAGTTTATATGTTTCTGGGGTCATAAAAAGTGCCATGAATTTGTGATAAATGGTCAAGCGGACCGGATCTACAGAATAATACCAATAAAAACACAACACGATTTTGATTGGCCTCATGCATGGGGTCTCAGTTCTGGGGGGTGGGGGTCCAGAAGTGAAGGTAGCGGTAAATAGTGCGCGCATATAAGATGCTGGGAGATTAGTCACTCTCTCGCGGAGGCCTGTCTGGACAGTTTTATTATAGAATTTATTCCCTGCTTCCGAGCGTGAGGGATCCGATTTCACAGGCAATGTCGGATCTTTTCACCAAGTTTGCCTTTCGCTTGCGTTGCCTTTCTAAAGCTCCTTAAACATCCGTGCTCACATCTGCTGTGATGGATGTGGCCTAATGTCTCCATCCGATACTCCAAATCGGGGAGCACCGAAGTTTCCACGTGCGTCTTCATTTGATCTTTATGCAGCACTAAGGGGCTGAGGGCAACACAAATTCCCCAATAACGCTCACTCTCACAACCTTTGTTGCTCTATCAGAGATTTTCTCTTCTTTATTATCACTAATCCAGTCACCTATTGCACACTGATACCCCAGAATATTCAGAAATTTTGTGATCATAACAATAACATGCCTTATGTGAATATGACAAGGAACTTCACAACAAAATTACAAAAATAATAATTTTTGTATTATTATTATTACGATACTTATTATTTTAATTTTTATTTTGATGATGGTTATTATTATTGTTTTTGTTGTTATAATTTTTATTAAATTATCATCATACCACTTTCCCCATAGTTAAACACTCTTGCTCATTAACTAGAGCAGATAATTTAGTGCTGTTACACAAAACTGTATTTTTATTCCTCGGAATTTACCTAAAACCGAATAAAATAAGTAAATAACAATATGTATATTTATATATGAATAAAATACAAATCTAAAACTTAAGCAGTCGTATTTTCCCAATCTTCTTAGTAATTTGCCATTTTTAACTAAGTAGTAGAAAGGGCAAAAGTTCCATCTTCAGGATTTTGTTTTTATTCTAATGTTTACACCATGTTTACACCGTTATACTGTAGAAAGGAAGGATACAAATGTAATAATGGTTAAATATAAGATAGAAAATACCAAACTGTTTATTACAACGTAGTAAAATAACTCAACAAACATCCCATATTATTGTAACTCCAATTCTATTTGTTATTACATTCCAATTCTATTAGTTATTACATAACACTAGTTATTATGTACACACAGGGTACACTCACACTCATTATGTACACTTACATTAGAAGAGAAAATATTGGCTGTTCCCCTTGATGTCTCACTTTATCAGAGTGTAGAATTTCAACAAATGTAGGTGTAGGTTTCATCTCATTCATTTCATAAGGAGACTAAAAGTGTTAACACATTTATCAAGATGTCATCTTATCAACTGAGGGAAAAGTTCTCCTTCAAACAGTCGCAGTACATTCGAAGTTTTATGTATTATTTTTTCACTAAGCAGTCAACGGAATGGACTGTAAACAGTACCTTAGCTCAAAGCATTATCAGCATCACTTTAATTTGTAATGAGTGTCACTGATACATTGAAGATGGTCTATATTCTAAGGCTTAGTTTTAATAAGAATTAATTAAATGGTTGGTAGAACTATTGAGGAGTTCCAGTCTGATATCTGTTGTTCGGTGTTTTTTTTCTCCAAAGTTTTTAATTGCATCACATTTCACAAGGAACTTAAAGCCACTCATATTACATATGACCTAGGAGACACAGTCTCAGAGGCTTGGATTGACGCCCACAACTAAATGAACTCTTGTACTGACTGGTCCCCCATTGATGATGCCCTAATCCCACACACAGATGTTTGTAATTATGGAGCTGATAGTGTCCCCAAGACTTAAGCATACCAGGGAGCTCAAGTGATATTCAGAAATCGGACAGTTAGAGCACAGATTACACTGACAAATTAAATGTTCGGAAAGCCCTTTGACTTCCAGTCTTATGATGTCAGAGCTTCTTATGACCACTGCTATTTTTTCATCATATAGTACAACAGAGAGTCTTTCCAAGTAGTATTTAAACCTGCCTCACAGCCAAATACAAAATCATATGGCAGTAACCAAAATTATATTCTATTTCAATCTAATGTAACTGCTACAGTTACAGTTTTTGGAACAATGCCAAAGAACAACCATTTTTCACATGGATGAACCTTAACCACTTTTTGTTTGAAGAAACTGCACATGCTGTAACATTATGAAGTATTTTCTAAAACTGTGCTTCCAAGTCAATGGCCATTTAGGAAAACTTTAGATTTAAGAGTATGTTTCACATGGAAATATTTGAAGAGATATATAGCTTTCAGTAAATGAACATTCATCTTTTTCACTTGTAGATATTTGAAGGCATGATAAACTATGAAGCATGAATTCTGCAAACCAGGCCCCACATCTATTATTAACAACAGTAGCTTGGATACAGGCCCAACTGAGGTGGATTACCATTTGGCAAGCACAGCATTGGCACCAACTGTCCTGTCATCCCCATGTAAATTACCCCCCACAAAAAAGAAATACAAGGTCAATCTGATGTGATTACAGTGTTTCTCTGAAGAGACAGCCTCCCTTAATTTCTGTCTGAAACAATTGCATAGTATTGCAGCTTAACCTGCTGTATAAATGTACACTATGTTTTGCAACTATTCAACAAGGAATAGCCATTAAGTAAAACAATTCTAAACAGTATTATATAGCAGTGAGCATATACATAAATATTTAGATGACACATTCAGGTGTTTATATTATTTTCTCATCAATAAACAATAAGTGTATAGCTGGTATTTAATGTACTGACTCACAAAGTTGCTTTCTTACTTACAGTGTATTTTATTTGTCATTTTTATGCTAAAAGCCAAACTAATGGTGTTCCCTGACCTTACAAGGCAGTACAAGGGTATAAGGCTATTTAACACTAGAAGCCAATAGTTACTCAAATTGCTTCAATAAAAATACATCAATAAAGTTTCTCTCAACCGTCTCAAACCATATTCAGCTTTTCTATATGATGGCTCAGACTTGTAAGTGTATGTACATGATGATGGCTCAGATTTTAGCGTGCCTTACGATTAGCTATAAACTTAACAAAACTATATGCTAGAACACATTTCTGAAGACAGCACTAGAAATGCAAAATGCATGTTTATTGTCTGCTCTTCAAGGAGCTTTACACAGTTACCTAGCTTTAGAGCTTGATGCAGAACCTATGTTCTGCTCCATCCACCATAGACCTAAGGTTTTTCCCATGCCCTCTGGGAACACATCGTCTAATGTAGCACCAGATGAAACTCTGATTTGAGCGGCCTTGTGGGCCACAGTGGCTGCAGTGGAAAAGGCTCTGGGTGGTTAATCTGCAGGGTGAATGCTCAGCACACAAGCCTGCACATCAATTAGATGAGTAATGGATGTGGAGCTGGCACAGGAATCAAGTGAAACCAGAGCTGACAACTTGCTGAAAACCAAGCATGGAAGCGAGGCCTGTGTGAGCTGCGGTTGGCTGAGAGGGGGGCAGATGAGGTGGAACGAGTCCCCGCCTCCAGACGCATGCTCTCATTACACACAGAGGAACAGCCTGGGTGGAGAAGAGCTTGAGTGAGGCGTGGGCCACACTGGGCCCAGTGACATTTCACTCTAATTGCAGTGCTGGGCTTTGGATGTGGTTAAAAGAAGATTAAAAAACGAGAACTGAGATTGAGAGGTCCTTCACACAAGCAGCAGTGGGCATCCTGATTAGGCCTGAACTACCAAAAGTACACATTCATGAACCACCATTAATGTAACAATTTAATGGTGGGATCAAAGACACAAAATACATTTTATCTGTTTAAATACTCATCTTTGTTGCTATAATCAGAAGTGGTGTCACAACTGTTTATAACCACAAACTCTAGATCACTATCAGTTTTCACTCACTTGTAGTTCATTAAAACAAGCTTTATTCCAAATGATGAGCTTTAGGTTGGTAAGCAGATGACATCAAGAAATTATTTTTGAGTGTTCAGATCAGATAATAGTTTTGCTTGTTTTGCAGCAAGCATTTTCACACCTTTAAACAAACAGAAAAATACTTGAACCTGCTGATCCTTTATAGATACATACTTTATAGATGATAAATGACTCTCTAACAAAAATAGCTCTTCATGAGTCCTTAGGTAAATATGTTGTACATGGAACTGAACTGTAAAAACCATGAAAATCCTGTTAACTGGCATTAAAAATAGTTCTATATCACAAAAAGGGTTCTGTTATTGTTACAAGCCAAAGATTGTAATATGTAGAATCTTTTTAAAGTATGCATCCTGTAAAGTATCAATTGGTAAAGCAAGTTAGAGACTTAAAATGTTAGAGGGGATTACCCCACCAAACCTGGTCTGAAACACATACACCTCTGCCCTGTTATGGCCAACAAGCAGAAGCAACCATGGACATCTGTCAGAGGGGTGTAAGCTGGAAGAGAGCGGGGACACAGATAACAAGTAGCTCATAGTCAGACACAGCACACTTATCGCCTCTCACTCTCTGACAGTGCCGTTTCGAACGTCAAAGCCTGGAGATGTCCCGAGGCAGAGGTGAGAAATAGGTTTGTGTCAGAGGAAAGATATTGAGAGGACAAAGTGTGTCAGGTATGCACCTGAGGTTAGCTGCCATGGCCCAAGTCCAGTCTCTGCACCATAACAGCACTGAGAGCCCTCATGACCTGAGGCAGACAAGAAAGAGTGATGACCTATCTCCCTGCCCTGATTGCCTTATTGAAGTCAACTGCAATCGCAGGTGAGCCATGCTGTAAATATGGTGTAAATAATTTCATCATCACCTTTATCGATATACATGCTGCATTAGAACAGCACCATATACATACATTGATTGTAAAGAGCGCAGTGTAATGATCTTGATTTATTCAATGTGTTGTAATGCCACAGAGGTTGCCAGGTCAGACCTAATGCTTTGTGAAACCTAAAAAACATAACATGAATATCAAATAATAATGTTTATGAGTGATGCCCAGCTGTGCAAAACATAAGAACCACATTATATGCAAAAAGTTTGGGTGCAATGATTCTTCATGAGACTATAATGGATTATCTATTCATTTAGCCATTTAATGCAATTTGCATTGTCTCAGTATCAAAAGTTGCAAACAACAAGTGCCAGTCAAAACCTCAGCCCAGTCATGAGCCTTCTTCTGTCCCAGCTCTCACATTAGTGAGTTGTGCAACAGTTATTACTGTCATTATTTTTAATCATTTAAATTCCATACCAGGTATTGGATTTCATAATCTAGTATTGTGCATTAATTGAGTACATTGTTACATTTAGAGTAAATTTGCGTATTCTACTGTTCGTCCACTGAAATGCTTACTTCATTGATCCATGAGCACAATAAAGAAACAAGTGATCAGAAAGGTCCACCTTCATCAGAAGGCTGCCCTGATTGGTCAAAAGCTCACACTGATTGGTCCAATAGATGTTTATGATCCTAATTTATAAACTTAATCTGCTCTGTAGCAGATCAGGTGTGACATTTTTCATGATGTAGTCTAGCAAAAATTTACATTCAATTCCATTCTGTGTTAGATCGAACAAAGCTTATAATTAGATGACTAAGCAAGAAATGTGAGACAGGCCAGTGATCTGCGACCACCCAGCATAGACCTTCAGTTTCAGATTAGAGTTTTGTTTTGTATAAACAGAAAATGACAGCCACAGATATTCCTTTAAATCAATGCTGTTAAGCAATTTTGGCAAAGTAGATACAGGTCATGTTCTCCCTGTCCACATTAAACAGTTTATTGAGATCATGTAATATTAAAAGTGTATCAATTTCAAGTGCAAAATCAACGAGTTTATACATTTTTATAACTGACACATATTTTAAAAGAAGCCATTGGCAGTTATCAAAATTAGGCATCTACCCATTACCAATAAAGTGGGCAGTGTTATATTATACACCTCTCATATACCAGACTAATTTGTGCTCAAAATGTTCAAATTTTTTTAAATCTGAAAATATGTATTGTCACATCCCTGAAAAACATTGTTTGAACTACATCACGTACAATGAATATCTTACCTCTCTTAATGCCACTGCATAACCAAGTGCTCCCTGTTATGAATTAAAATCTGAGAGGTGACGGTGACAGCAGTCATATCCAGCTGCATCTGGCTATCAGAGCTAATTTGGGTGAACAGATAACACTCCTACAAGCAAATCCAGCAAGTGTGACTGCTGCTGTGTTAACGAATGCCTGCTGACAATAAGGACAAAAATATTCCTCCCCGACTGCGCATCCTTTCTTACCAAATGAACATGACATGCTTCACCTGCTTTACCGAGAGCATTCCCAAAAGTAAACTAACGCATAAATAACAAAACATCTACAAGTGAAAGTTTTATCCAACAGCACTCGCAGGGCCTTCTCTGTTCATTATAACTTCATCTGTGGCACCCAGCTGCCAGGCCTGTAGCTTTTATTTGATACTTTTCACTTATATAACAACATAAATACTTACCATGGCTGAACCCCAGTGTTAGAAGCAGCAAATACACAGAGCCGGAAAACAATACTGCACACACACCAGTGAAGCCAGGTATATTTGTGGTCACAGGAACACACTTAGCGATCAATCATAGGTGAGGAGGTGTGTACCGAAAGACAGATGTATGGCAAGGAGGGGGGAGGGGAGGAAGAGAATCATCGCTCACCTGTTATAATTAGCCCTGGCCTTTTCACTGGATTAATTAACGCAAGATTTTTCACTTGCCTGATTAGACCACATGGGACAGCTGGTAGCAGTGGAATAGCTACAGTTGAAGAAAGAAGAAAATGAAAGGACACAACAGAGAGATGTATGATGTACTCTTTGTTTCTGGATAACATCTCATTTCCTCTCTCTTGATCTTTCACTCCCCGACCACAGTGACTCCATTTTCAGGCCTTACCTATAACTGGCTCAGATGGGATTGCTCTATCTACCTAAGATTTATGGAGTGACCTCTTTGTGTCAATGACTGTTTGCTCATCTCTTTCTCTCTCGCTCTCTCTCTCTGAGCTGTGATTGGCCCCGCTCGCTAGTTTCCTCACAGTGTAAGACACAAAAGACACACCACAGAGTGCCTAGGCAATAACAGAGGGAAAGAAGAAGAGCATAAGGGAGAAAAAAAGAATGAGGGTTAAGATGGCTGATGAATGTCTTTGCCTGTGTGGCTAAAAGAGGAAAAGAGGACGGACGGACCTTGGGTAAGCATGAGGGGCGAGCTGATGTTATGATTTATGGTGAGGAGTCAGGTGTGTCTGGATCAATGCTGAAAGCTCTGTAGTGTGGAACAGGTGAGAGGAAGATGAGGAATGGGGGTTGGGTGCTGGTCTGCACTCTGTAAAATAAAAGGTGGCACAAAAGATTCTTCGGAGCAATGCCACAGAAGAACCAGTTTGGGTTCCCTAAAGAACCTTTCATGAGTACACTTTATACTATTTTGGAACAGTTTATGAAAATGTAATTGTAATAAAATTGTTATGTTATCAAGATATCAAGATATATATAATCTTAATTACATAACAATTTGTGGGCGTTATGTTCAAAAACCATGTTGTTGTGTTTTGGTTAATAAAATGTCTAAAAATGTTTGTTTTTATAATGTAATCCCTAAATGTGCCCCCAAATATGCTCCCAGAACACTTTAATGTCATTTTAAACTCAGTTTAATGCATTACCCTTAAAGAAAATGTTAAGGTAAACCCTCCAAGATCTGCAACTCGGAAGGTTCATCACAAAAGTTCACACCCGGATCGCAGAAGGACAAAAGTTCACACCCAGATCGCATTTAAAGATCGACCTGCGTCTGAATGCGCTCCGGCTCACAGTTTTCGGGCAATAAAACCTGATCTACTCTGGCTAAAAATACAAATGAGGAATCATTGGAAAGGTCTCCAGGAGATCTACCGAACTGTGGAGTTTGAAGTGTCTGAGTGCTTTCCTCGCTGAGATATTTTGTTACAGAACAAAAGTATTGGGACACAGCGGCGCGGTGAACAGGTCCCCTTGTTTGAAAACATTCAGAAAACCAAAGAAAGGTGACAAATACTTGCAGTTTCTGCATTATTGTTGGGTTTCGACACAAAACTATGAGTTTGGTTCTCAAAAGAAAAACTGCCTGTGACTGAATCTGCGACTCCTGATCCGCATAAAACTGGGGGAATTATTATATATATATATATATATAACAGTAACCCCCCACTTAAATGCGGATCAGCAGTCGCGATTCTCACATGGATTTTTTCTGAGAAACAAACTAATAATTTTTCGCAGAACCCACTTACATGCTCAGAAAAGACGCATTTCCTCCTCATTTTTTTGGTTTTGTGACATCTGACCCTCGTCCGCCATGCCCCCTCATTCTCCTGCTGGGTTGCTAAGCACCACCCACACATAAACCCTGCAGAGATTTGAAATCCCAGCACATTATTTATTATGCCAATGAAAATGACAGGGCATACCAAAGAAAATGCACGTGCATGAATTACAGTACTGTGATGAGCCGGCACAATAGGACTGGCTCCCATGAGCCTTTCCGGTAGAAATGAGTGGCCATTTGGCCTTTGTTTGTGTGTTTTTGTGTGTGTTAGAGAGGGGGCAGTTATTGAACTTGGTAGTAGAGACTATTTATGTGTAAACTGTGTGTTTCTGTGTGTTATGTTATGTTGTGTTGTGTAGTTGAGCCCTTCTTGCCAGTTACCCTCCTCCAGAGCTGCAGGAGTAGGGTGGCGGGTGCTTCGAGAATTATTTGGTAGAGTTGTGGAACAGTACTGGGGCATGTCAGTGGGGTGCAGTATTCTCAAGAGTGTAAAAGTCTGTATTGAAGCTGTTGCTGAAAATGAGATAATTATGGTTGAAGAGCTGTCCCCACACTCCCCACACTACAAATTGTACTGTGGAAATATCACTATTCACATTCTAGCGCTGCTGGAGTTCAGTGTAAACTGTACAGCATGGATACGGGTTTTTCTTTACATTTTCTTTAAGGCTAGTAATATAAAATGAAATGAAAGTGGAAATATTTAGGATTTTTTTACCACAACACTATAATGTGTTTTTTCACTAAACGCAGGTACTATCTCATTCAACAATTTCCTTTGCACACTCTTGGCATTTTTTCAATCATGAGGGAAATTTCTTGCCTTCTTAATGTGTTTGGGATAGTGCTGTTAAAAGTAAGGCGTTGACTATTTGCGTTAATTTATTTAATGCTTTAAAATAAATTGATCGCGCGATTAATTTGAAAATTAAACGCCCCTCTGCATTGCAGTACCACACAATCA
>JBBPDC010000149.1:16657214-16679479 GCA_037974485.1 Hemigrammopetersius urotaenia | reverse complement strand
CACACACACACACACACACACACACACACACACACACACACACACACACACACACACACACACACACACAGGCATGCTCTCAATATAAATATCTCCAACGCTCTGGATAGCTCTGAGATTTATTCTGCTGCCAAGCCAGCAGAAAATTGACTTGTTTCATGGAGGCAGGCTATTGACACACTACCATTGGGAGAGTTAGAGAGAGAGGGAAAGAGAGCGAGAGAGAGAGAGCCAAACCAAGACCAGCTCCCCTCCATTACAGGATAATGTAATCAGCAGTGTGGGAAATAGCTATGAGTAAAATGGTACAGCTGACATTTATATAAGAGGATATTGATGACATAAGCTGAGGAGGCAGGCATCCTCCCCTCTGCTCCTGTGGATTGATAAAGAAGCTCATTTAGCCAGTATATCATTCTTTCCCCAGACGAGCAGGGGGAAACTGCTGGGCCCCAAGCGAGGCATGATGGCGGGGGTAGACAGGGATAGACAGCAGATAAATAGGCTCGGATCCCAGACTAACCTTTTCAGGCAAAGCAGGCAGGCCTACAAAAAAAAAGCAGAATCTTCTCTGTGCTAGTTCTCAGGGGCGATGGATTACATGGGTGATGTACAATGAGGGACCCTGATACTCTCTAATCCTGATAGCTTTTAGCTTGAGTATTACAAAAAGGATGATGTGAAGCAGAGAAAAATCTAGATCTGGAGCAAGCTCTTGCTGTATTTCCTCTGTTTCCTCTAGCCCAGTCTGAAAGAAGAGCTGGGAGCCCAGGGAAAGGGAGAAAGATGGTGAGGTGAGCATGAATTTCTGCTTGTATCAGCATTCGCTCAGGCACGAGGAGAGGGAATATAATTTAGTCTGGGCTCAGCTCAAGGCCCATGTCAACCCTAAACAAGCATCCTGGATGATCATTTGCGAGGCAGAATGCTCATCCCATCTAATTACACACGCAGAGTCTGTGGAGAATCGCAATAGTCGACATCAGACGTTTTAAAAGCTTACACACAGTATATTAGTAGACAGAAAACTCTAATGGGCAAAGCTCTAATCTACTGTATCTCTCTTTTTAGAGTTCTTTTACTGGAGCTGTTTTTGCAGTTCCTCAGTATTCGCTAGATCACACGACTCTTCGGCAAGCTTGAAGTCGTGTTCAGTAGCAGGCCATGAAAAATGTCAGTGGAGCTCCACAGTATGTGGTCTAAGAATTGCACCATGTTAAACTTATGACCAGAGAACATACTCTACTTATTGAACCGTACAGAGCGTCTGATGTCTCTCACTCACTGGACACAGCTGGACACCTCTCACCTGCATAGCAGCTCTAATGTGACTGCAGTCATGTGTTGCAAATGTTAAACGAGGGAGAACCTTAAAATAGATATAAAAAAAATCTGCACAATTTCCAGTTTCCATGACCTTTTAACAAAAATTTAATGAAATTATAAAAATACATAACATTTACTTTTAACACAATTAAACCATAAATAAATTAAATTCATGCTGTTATCATTAATGCTATTGCTAGTAATTGTAGTTACGTTTTGCAGCTCTAATTGGAGGCCATAAAGTCTCAAATGACTCAAAGCTAGATGTAATCAAATTAGTTTCCCACCACTCTGAAAGGCCAGCTATCCAGAAGTGCTCTCATTTTTAATACAATGGTGAAAAAGGCAACATGTCTTTTGCTCTCCTGCATCACTTATTGTTCATTTTTGACAAATTAGGCAGGTCTCCCCTGAATAAAGCATGTATGCTTCTTGCTCCAAAAGTACAATCATGTTCTCATTGTTTTTAAATTCTTTGATTGATGTCATTGAAAAATGACATTTCTAAATAAAAACAATAATATTAACAGCAATAATATCAATAATAAAAAGTTTTTTCCACTTATGACACTAAAACATGGGCTGCTATTGTGCTATAATTGAAGCAACTTAACAAAACAAATCCAATCTTCCAGTAAAACATCGGTACATGTAATGTTATACAGTTTACAGGCATCTTTTGTATTTTTTGAATTTAATCATAACACTCTTTTTGCCAAGATAATAACACCTATTGATTTGAATATCAAATGAAGTGTGAAAACATTCCTCAACACAAAATCTCTCCAGATGGACTACATCAGCTCATCCCCCAGGTTTCTATTTGGGCTAGGAATATCCAGATTGTCTTTCTAGCACCCAGATTTTTATATAAATCTCCTGATATTTGACGGATTCAATTATGCCATGGATTCTATACAATTCCCATTGAATCTGTGTTAAAAAGTAGTCTCACACAATAAACAATCCACCGCCATGAAGGAATTTAGCTGCTTATTCTGCAAACTCAGCTCTAGGTCATGGTGATATGAAAAAAATCACCATGATACAAAAAGGTTTTACAATAGCAGAGGCTCTGAGAGGTTTATAATGCTCATTATCATAAATATATGCCAACAAGAATTCCTTCAAAATAATTTACTTGTGTGTATTTTTTATGATTTTAAATAATATTTTGTAATGTTTAATCTTTAGCTTCGTCTCATTAAATTGTTACATTGGGTAAACTGCTATTTTCTTTGGTTTGTACATAATGCAGATTAATAAACAAAAATACCACAGCATAAAAAATAACCACACTAAGTTTTCTGATCAAGACTTTGGTTTTCTTTTTCAGCAAGCTAACATTATACAGGCTTATCCAAGTATTTTATTATCATAAATATTACAAACGCTATTCTAAAAGTCAGCAGAATATATATAGTGGTGCAATGGAGGGCTTAGGTAATGGTCATTGAAGGGAGTATGAAAGTAAATGCCACAACCCTACTTTTGGTGGGATGCCGATTACAAAGCACTGCATTAGTGATAAAAAGCTCAGTCACTCTTTATGATTGGTGTGGTATCAAATGATTCTTTAAGTAGCCATCTAGCAGTATTTATTCCTCTCTACACACCCCCACCAGAACGGAAGGCGTGCAGTGCACCTTTCAAATGACCTGAGGTTCTTTGAGAGTGGCCAGTGCGTGGTCAGAGCATAGCTACAGAAGCTTGACCTTTTGCTGTTTTTATTGAAACTCAATCAGAGCCTCAGGACTGACATACGAACCCGGCGCAGCAGCAACACAATCCCAGCACACCTCTAACAGGCGTGACTGCACCTAACTCATACCCACCGCTGATCCCCACACACAGATAACTCTGATTTATTACAATCCACGTTTTCCTCTGTTTGTCTATAGAATTTCTACGCTGCCAATGGTTGATGGTTTTACATTATGATAATTAATCAGTGAAAGTTGGCCTCAGTCCTCAGTAGTTCCTCTTAAAGCCCTTTAGAGTGCTGCCAATTTTTCAGTAATCTGCTCATTCTCAAAATAGTGCACATGAGCTGCATTATGACTTCTTTGTTCATTGTAGCTACGAAAGCAGACTATATTTAAAGCCATCAGCATCCGCCCTCCATGCCCCTCCCTAAATACAACCTTTCTCCTCACAGTGCAATAAAAAAAACACTGACATATGACAAAGCTAGCACATCAAAACGGCCAAACGTTTTTGTGATCACACTCAGCCTTTGCTGCTCTTTTTGAATCATCATGTTTCTATGGAAGCTTAATGTGTCTCTTATTGTACTGCCCTTCGTTTGAAGTCAATAAAACACCATTTATCATTACTGAATTACATTTGTCACACAAAATCATCTATGTTGTGATCTGTACTCAATCTGGAGAACAGTTGAGTCATATTTCATACAGTTTCTGTCATGAGCATTTTCTCTGGCTCTTATCATTCTTTCATTTACTTCTATGTTGCCCTACTTTATGATGAGAATACATAGATCACAGTTCCTGTTTTGAGGTCAAAAGCCTTCAGTGTACTAACAAAAAAAATATTATTCTGAACATAGCTGTGTCCCAGATCACTGCACTGAAAAATAGCAATATGTAGAAAATGGCCAAGCAAATTCACTTACATAAATGAAAGACATAAAGATAATAAAAAAAAGTGTCAGACTTAACATGGATTGTGTTCAAGCAAACACTCTATGTGTTTCTGCGTGTTGAATCAGCTGCCGGAGCAAGGCCTCGGGCTTAGTGCTGGCTGGTAATGCTGGTGCAGACTGTGTGGTGCTCTGACCTCTCCGCTGGCTCTGGGGCTCAGAGACACAGCAAGGTCGACGGCCTACACCAGATCAAACACACAGATGGACCGAGAGAGAAAAGTGAACTGCCACAGTCTAGACTGATTCACTGAAACAGATATGTGGTTCTCTGTTTGTCTAAATGGCAATCACAACTTATGTGATTTGGTTCACCTGACCCCTATTAACCTCTGGACACAGCCTTAGACCACTGTGAGTCTGAAAGAATTTCACTAAACAGAGCTTAATACTACATGGCTGAATGTCAAGACTATCACAACAACTTAGATTACTAAAGCATATCCCTCTGGTACATGCTAGACAAATAAACCTGGATGCATGAAAATCTAGTCAAATCTTGGTATTACTGCAGGATCACATTTATCTCTAGCAACAACTAAAGCTTGGTATAATTTGATACTAATTATTTGTCTCAAAGCCTACTCAAAAAGAGTACAAATTCTAAGCTTTAAATGAATGCCACATTAGTGTTAATATGTAGAAAAGATGTGTTATTAATGCATTGAAAAAGTTATTGTGCATACAAGCTGGTTTAATGGAAAGAAAAGATTTTAAATCCTGCCATATTTTTGTCATCTTTCTCAGTTGAGGATTATGACATTTTATTACCACAGCAGCAATAATCAGTACTAAAAATTTAACAACACAGATGTAGTAAATCTCAATTCAACAAAAACATCACAGAGAGCAATATCATTCTAAGAGCATGGCTTATTGAAATCATGTCACATGCATGCTGGCATGTGCTGGACTGTTATTTAAAATATGTTCTTCGCCACGTCAAATGTTATCATATGACGGCTCTAGTGTTTAGCCCTTGAATCGATCAGCCTAATACTGTCACGTAATAATAGCTAAGGATACCCATGCAAGCTGCTGATCACCCCACAAAGTCAGGAGGAGTCTGCCTTACATTTGTGACACACAACAGGTGCTGGATTTCCCCATCAGTCCAAAGATCGGCCCATGCTAAGGCTGCGCACAGCAACGCCAGAAGCAGAATGCTAACCACACGCAACATCCATTCTTCATAACTTCCTGTAAATTACTTCAGTTCACTTTACATCACAGTGGATCAGTATGCAGGACATGAACTTACTTTAGACGAACATAAATGTGTCTTTTCGAGTCTTTGATAAGTTCATAGGCCTTCTATAACTCATGTCACAAATAATCATGAAATCATCACCCCTTAGGTGACAATAGCTACCATCTCATTTGTCTCTCCATAAATTGTTGTTTATGAAATGGATACTGTAAGCCCCACATGGGCCTGCAAGGAAGCCAAATGTGCAAACATTTTTCAACCCAGAAATCCCGTCAGTCACTTTTATGAGCAGGGCTAGTCAGAGTGAGAGAGGATTAGAGGGGGTCAGAGGTTGCCAGTGCCGGATTCCAACACCGGTACTGTGGCCTGGACACTTGTTAGGAGCACAATCTCAGCGTGTGGGGCAAACAGGAGAAGGCCACGGAGACACGGAGGAGAAATAGCATGTAAGCAGAGAGCAAAGCAGAAGTAATCTCTCTTGCCCTCTATGTTTCATTCTTTAAACATTACACATTCAGTCCAGAAATTTACATTCATTAAATGGTTGTTACTGGTGAACCACTGATGATTTTAGCCAATGATGTGTTTGTTGCCCTAAAAGTCTTTCAAGTATATCACAGTATTATGGTATCAGATGATATTTAAAGTCTGTAATAATAAAGTTAATCCTGTGCTTTTTAAATACTGGTACCCTGTACCCTGCTATATCAGGCTTACTGCTGGCTGTCCAGCACCATCAGGCCTTCAGCGAGAGGGAATGTCAATCTGGCAGTCTAGAAATATTTAATTAACATTATCTTTTACAAAGAAGGGCATTTTCACCATTTTTGCTATTCAACTTACAAAATGTTTATGTTTAAGCATACCATACAAAAAATATTTTAAAAAAAATTGAAAATATGGGCAAACTGTTCATTTTATTACGCTGTTTAATGTAAACACATTCACTTCTAAAAGCCCTTTACTTAACAACCAATGGTTGCCAGCTCTCCTATGAGATTTTAAAATGGCAAGTAAATGGCAAGCTAACAGCGAAATACTTTCACTTCTGCTCTAGGTTTGAACATGAACATTTAAGTTTAAAACATTAAAACCTTATTACCCAGTTATAGTTATTTATCTATAGTATTCTGCAAATAGCATAGCGCAAATACATATATAGTATTTTCTGCAGAGGTTTTATTTTACTTTTAATTTTAATTTTCCTTGTTTCTGTCTCTGTGTGTCTGTATAATACCAACACAATACAATTTCTACAGAAAAATGTTCAGATCCTGATTCTTCAGTTTGCATGTCGTATTTTCACAGTTAATTCTAACTGCTTCAACTTAAAGTCTAGCTAAGAACCATGCTGTTGGAGCTTGTTAGGCCATAGCTATCTCAGTATCAGAATCAGAATCACATTTATTGGCTAAGTATGTGAGCAAACACAGTCGATGGTGTCTCTCAAGCACAACAGTATAAAACACAACAATATGTAAAGGCACAATGGATACATAATAGGGATTCATATTTATAAGTATAGCGAAAAATGTTAACAATATATATAAGTATTATTTGTATGTATAATATGTTTATGCTATTAATCTAAATATATGTATGAAAATACATATATGTATATATATCTGCAGAGCAGGTTGGCCTTGATCTTTAAGGGTCTTCCAGTTATTCTCCTGCTATTTTCTGTCCCACAGGAGCAAAAACTACACCTGTGTCGGTCATCTTAAAGAAGAGCTACTAAAGTGAATAAGGCACAAAAGTGAACATATGGAAGGTTACCCTCAGTACGATTTGGTACTGGATCTTCAATGTTGGCTTGGTAGACCTAGGCCCTTAATAGGAGAAATAGCTTGTTTTGACTGATCTGTTTTGTTTGGTTCTGCCTCTATTAAAGTTAGACTACAGAGAATCTTAAACAGTAAATCATAACACATAACCACTAGATTTTCCGATGGACCTGCACCCAGCAAATAATATACATTCCAATTAACAAAGCTTTTACTATCACCAATATTGCTAAAACTAATAATACTGGTGTGTGATACTACTGCCAGTGTATCTGTGCAGAATAATGGTTCTCAAACCTGCCCTCAAGGACCTCTATCCCTATGTGCTAAGTTGGGTTGGAGCAAAAATGTGGACTGTCTGGCTGTTTGAGGGTCCTTGAGGACCAGTTAGAGATCCACTGGATGTTATATGGTTCAGCACAGGACCATGAGGAATTCAGTTCACTCTTTGTACAGTGGGATGCACAATACTGAAGAGACCCAACTGATTCAAACTTCCGAATGGTGGCCCACATGGTTGACACTGCACATGTAAAGCCTTTGTGCAGACAATTGAATCAGATCTAAGCTCACTGTTGTTATTGCAGCCTCGCATAGAACAACACTGGCAGCAAATGTAGTGAATTATTGCCCTTCCTCTGTTTGCCAAGCACTTTGCCATGGATGCATGTCCTCAGGCACTCTCTTTTCCTCTCCCTCTCCCTCTCTCTCTCTTTGGCACTCATAAAACTCAAATTTATAATATTATTCCACCTCCTTAGCATATTTATGAGGGAACCTGGTGGGGATTTTTCTTGCTTCTTTATGACAATATTCAGAGAAAAGGAGTTAGTTCACCGCCCCAAACCAGCTCAGCCCTGCAAAGACTGAACAAAGCTGTCTCTGCCACTCTCCATTCATTAGCCTAGACTTAGCAGCAGGTTTTTTCTAGCCGTTCTACTCTGCCGTCAACACTTAGGCTCAAACTGCACATTAACTATTCAGATGAGGCTGACACGCTGCCGCTCAACTCCGTACCCCGAGCCATGTCATTATCCCGTCTCTCCACCGCCGATCGGCCCCTCTCTAATAACGACTGTTGTGAATTATTCAGGCCTAGTTAGGTGCAGATCTCAGCCTGACGTAAAACGCACATCATGAAGTCCATCCATCTCGGTGCTGAATAATGGCCGCCACAAGCCTCTCCATCCCCAGAGCCCTTAATCACTCGTCCAGTTCTATCACAGCACCCAGCAAAAACACTGCAGATGGGCCCTGACAGAACAATGGAATCTCTGGGACAAAAGACTGCTTCTTTCCTCTCCTCTCCACTTGCAACCCCATATTAAACACTTGGATCCGCTATGAAACACCACTAGCAGTAAAGCTTCACAACCTGTCATCACTTAATGAAAGCAATGATTGCTGAGATAGATGCCATTCTCTTGAAGGCCAACTGTAAAGACATACTACCTTAAAGCTTCTTTATTATTAAAACTCATTTTTGTCTGCACATTTTCAAGATGCATTTTATAACCAGGCTACCTCTGTCTATCCATCTTGTTCTAATTCATTTGAAATACAATAATAACGAGATATACTCTACATTCAGATCCATAAATCACATCAAATGCCTCTGCACCCACAATAAAAAGTGAGGAAAGTTCTGCTGAAGGTACTATATGAGCTTGCTAAATCACAACTCGCACTTTTAGCTGGTGTCTTTCGCTCTTCTTTCTGCAAGCCATCCATTCACATGAGCTAAATATCCCGGCACTGATTTCTTCAAAACGTTTGCATGAAATATTTCATGCAAAACTAGCGCAGCCATGGAGGATTATAAATGCGGAGAAAAGAGCCGTTCGGAATGAGCACGGCAACTCAAGTCTTTTGTCAGAGAGCTTTGGGGCTTTACAGTCATTACGAGGCTAATTAACAGGCACAATTATTTTGGAGGAAAGCTCATCAAAGAAATGATGGTGAGATGGAAGCTAGCACAACTGTTTTCTAAATCAATGAATATGTCATTAACATCTAGTAAATTAAGTAATCTCCTTCTATCACCCCCACCCGAAGAAAAAGACGAAGAAGAACAACAAAAAAACCCACACAATAGCAAGAGCTAAAACAGATCACGCATCAACTCAGATGAACTTGTCAAAATCTAAAATGATGGGAATATTATGACAGGGTGTATTACATCTTTAGTAAATATTTGGTTCTTTGCCAGGCTGGCAGATTTAACTACATTTGGCAATGTTGTGTGTGCTGCAGCGATGGTGGCGGAATCAACCACACCTATGGGAAACACACCTGAGCCTGGTGTGCATGTAAACAGTTTCCACATGAGCGCCTCTCAGTCCCAAATCCACAGAGATGGAGCATGCGACGTGCCCTTTGTTCCAACCGAGCTCTTAATTAATTAGCTTTGATAGGAACTCTAATTGAATATTGGTATGGATGTCTCCAGACTGCTTTGCAGTGAGCACATCTAAGCCACTTTCGGAGACAAAGGGAACCTGCTTAAACAGCTACACTACACTGCTTTCACTCAACAATGAGACACAAATTCAACAATAGGTTTAAGACACAGTTGTGTAGCTCTGTGTGTGTGTGTGTGTGTGTGTGTGTGTGTGTGCAAATGGAAATCTTCATTCTGGCCCTGGGAGAGTGTGCACATCCGCTTTGCTCCAGCAGGTGTGAGCTGCTGGCCTCAGCATTTTCTCCCAACCGAGACTTACTTTCTGGGGGAAAATCCTTCAAAGCCTCTGCATCGCATTGCACCATACACACAGATTTTCTCCTCCCTCCAAAAAGCTTTTTTTTAAATTTTTTTATTTAAGTCAAACACGTTGCCTCACACGAACATGACCACACACATCTTCAAAAGAACAACTGCTACAGAACATTTGCCCCAAAATCAGGCTCGCTTGTGTACTTAACCCCATTTTTTACCACATGAACACAAAACAGCACACAAGCTACAAGTGAACGGATGTCCATACAGTGCAGGAGCCACAGATCATGACCCTGAAAAAAAAGTATGCTAGTATGTTTCTTTTTTTCTTTTAAACCATTTGAATATGTCCTTTAACAAATGGATCAATAGAAATGGTCTAAATTACTTGTTACATTAATACACATCAAAAATATGAAAGAACTGACAGTCGCAGTATGAACATGGGTTTGAATGGCAAGATAAAAGCCTGTGAGAAGGAAAATGCTTCACAACTCTTCTGGTCAAATGTCCACTGCTCATATGTCCAAACAGGTGCACTCACGCACATGCACTCAAGCACACACACGCTCATTAGCTATTAAAATCCATAGAGAATGCAGAATCAGGGGTAAACAGAAGACATAAGTGCTGACTGTGTTCCCAAAGAATGTCGAAGAATGCAGTGTTCCCCACAAAGAGGCACAGTGCTGCTCCTAATTACACTCCTCAAGAATAATCTGATGGGTTTCATTTAAAGTTTTGCTTAGATGTTGTTAAATCCAGGTGCATATGCTTCTGCATTCATCTTACTGTGATATACATTAAAAGAGCACCACTGTTGCAGCAAAAGTAAGGAAAGAATTGCACTAAAACACACAGTAGTTTCTTAAAAACAAAAATGCAAAAAAAAACATTAGTGCAACCACAGAGAAACCAAACTAATTTAGAAGCATTTGGAAATAGTTTATTACTGAAAGCTCTGTTGCTGTGATCCCTTTAAGAGGCTGGTTGACTGCTTGGTTACACACAAATCTGTTTCCAACTCTACACATTGATGCATAAGCATGTTTATCATGTATTCACAATGCATTGTTTGGAGAGAATAAAAATCATTTTTTGGCAATATATATGAAACAAGATCTAATTATTCAGCAAAACCCTCAAAGCACACACCCACCCCATGCTACTGATATTCCTGTCTTCACATAATACAGATGTGATATCACATTTAGGCATTCAAAATTATTGAAAGCTTATACATAGGCAGAAGAAAAGCATAAATACTCAAATACGAATTATGAATAACAACACATTCAAATTCTACATTAATTTGCACATTCATGTTTTTAGTTGTACTTTATTTCATGGGACATTTTATATTTTTTAATGCAGTTGCAGAAAAATGATCAAAGCGGAAATTTACAGCATCAGTGGGCAGATCTGTGAATAACATAGATTCAAAACATTCATTCTTTCACTACAGAGAGTGACAAGTGATGAGTGATAAGAGTACATGTTTGACCTTGTGTTACTCTAATGACACATAAGTAAGATTTAAAATATAAGACATCGCTTGACAGGATCTAGCTGTGCTAGTCAAGCAGCCATTACCTCCTCTGTTCACTTAGGTAATGAGCCATCAACAACTTATGATTTACCTCTCCATATCTGTCTCTTTTTGTGCTTTTGCTCTCTCCTTCCTTATAAAATACCAGAGATTATTCACGACAACATAGTATCTATTTTAGCTTTAATATCATCGTTCTTTATTTTTGCTCAGGTTTACATTGATGGGAATCCACATTTTCAGTGTGGCCCAGTGTAGGCAGTGTGAGATCTGTCCACGTGGGGATATTTGTTAAAGAGAAGAAGCAGAATAATATCTCTTTAAAAGATGCCATGTCCTCTTTCCTGGCAGTGCAATACACACAGCCCAGTGCTCAGAGAACCTCTGACTTGGCACAGTTGTTTCAGCTGATTAGGGAGAAACACAAAGACCTAGTGTCACCCTGTTTACTGTTTTGTCATTATATTTGCAGCACTGCCCAGTTTTCCTACGAAACACACACATAAATACACACATTACAGAAATATTCCACAGTCTCAGCTGAGAGCTAAGGGAATCATACCTCATACTTTATTCCCCTACACTTTAAAATACCTCTCTATTCGTTTTTGTTGTGAGATATATGTATGTATAGGTATGTGTGTGCGTATGTATAAAGCATCCGTTCACGTGTATTTATTTAAAAAAATCACAACATTAGAATAAATATAATTAAAAAAAATTAATACAGTGTAGTTATGAGTGTGAACATAAGCACTTTATTATAATTTTGAACTCAGCTTAATACATTATTCTTAACAGAACGTAAAGGTAAATCCATATAACTGCTGTCTCCTGCAGTGCTCGAATGCAAAATACTGATGTTACTCTGTATAGACTATACTGTAATTCACATATGTATATGTTTTCTTTGGTATGCGTTGATGTTATCTTTGTCATAAGCAGGGTAATTTAATACAGGGATTATTTAATTTACAGTAATAAAAATAAAGGCCTTTTAGAAGAACAAAATGAAAAACATGAGAACACTCAGCGAAACACTCCAGATAGCTCCACGCATGAAACTTTTGCTGCGGGAATGAAGTTGTCAGAGATGCGTCACAGGGCAGCAGCCAATCAGGAGCAAGGCAACTTTCAAACCTCCCGTCTCTGAGCACAGCGGTATTTCACCATCCCAAGACCCGCTTTCTTTGTGTTCTTTCAACAGTATTCATATTTTTCATAATAATTTAGCAATAAAATGCATGAAAACGTATATATTTGCAAAAACAGCCTTTGGTCAATTTAGACTCCCCAATTCAACTGACACACATATGTCTTTGGACTGTGGGAGAACCGAGTTCGAACCCCAAACCTTCTAGGTGTGAGGCAACAGAGCAACCCACAGTGCCACTCTGACAACCATTCTATGCCAGTGTCTGTTCAGTTCCTACAAAAGCACCTCATTCTGCTTGAATCACATCTTATTTAATGAGGAAAATGATAAAAACACTGCTGTAATCAACACTCTCCTCTCGCAGTGTGACCAGTTGAATGGTAAAGCACTAGTAGAAGTAAGTCAAAGGTAATTATTGCCATTTTGTTTAAGAGTGAACAAGATATTTGTTTTCTTTGAATTATTCAAGCGCTGTACACACTGAATCATTTCTCTTATTTTGATGTACTGTCATTTTCTTTAAAATTATTCTTTAAATAACAATATTTTTACAGTTATATAATGTTTTAGACACGAAACAGTTTTTCTGTATTCCTGAGACTTTTTATTAACATGTATTTGTTTATTTATTATTAGACATAAATGTACTTTAAAAATAAATTTGCCTTCACTTGACTTGACACTAATCCTTAGTCATGTACACATAAAACAGAAGAACATACACTGCCAGCACACTTTCTATAGTCAATAAAATCATTATCATGATGCACTGCATAAATATGATGATTCCTGGGTTTGATTCAATAAACTTGTGCCTGTGGCTTTGGATTATGTCCACGTCTGTGTGAAAGGCTCCGGTTAGAGCTTCAAGGGTGCTCCAAGCAGCAAATAAAGTAGGAGGCAGGCTGTCAGGCCTCTTCCTCTTCTTCTTCTGCTCTGAACTAAAAGTGAACTCAGCTTTGCTATATATAAATACAGCTTTGCCGCCAATCAGCGGCGTGGCTGCAGGGCATCATCTCGCTGCACTGACTTCCCCATTACGATAATGTGAATCTCTCACTCAGCCACATAATACTGGCAAGCGTGGATAAAATACTGTCTCCCCTCTGCTCTGGCTTGCTCTTGCCACACACAATGAGAGAGAGACTGTGCATACTAATGAGCATGTGCCATAGACCCAGGGAAAGCTCAGCAGTGCACTGGAGTGATCTGTAGGGGGCAGAAGTCTGGAAATATAAGCCAGATATGGCAGTGCAGTCTGAGTATACAGTAAACCCCCAGTTTTATGCGCATCAGGAGTCACAGATTCAGTCACATGTGAATGTTTTTTGAGAACCAAACTCATAGTTTTATGCGGAAATCGCCAAAACAACGTGGAAACTGAAAATATCCTGTCTTTTTTTTGCTTTTTGTGACAATAAATCCGCGGTGCAAGCACTCAGACCCTTCAAAGTCCACAGTTCGACTGATCTCCAGGAGACCTTTCCAGTGAGCCCTCATTTGTATTTTTAGCCCGAGTAGATCAGGGGTTGTCCCAATACTTTTGTTCAGCGACTTTCCGTGTTGCATATCTCAGTGGGGAATATGGGTTTACCTTTACATTTTAAATTAAAATTTAAATTAAAATGAATTAAATTAAAGTTTTCTGGGAGCATATCTGGGGGCATGTTTAGGGTTTACATTATAAAAATGGGCATTTTTGACATTTTTAAACCAAAACAGCAGGGGATTACTATATACAGGGTGTGGCTGGACAAGTTTTCAAGGTGAGCTTAAATATGCTGCTTCTTAGAGCCTCAAACAGTTCCTACAGTACTAAATAAAAATTTGTAACCACATGATAGCTTCCCATGACTTTCAGTTTTCATTTTAACAATACCATCTTAACATGCTTGAGTTACCTGTAAATTTGTCCATCCTTCATAACTGTACAAGGCTAAAAAAAATAAATAATGATCACCACAAGACCAGGTCTACTACAGTGTATCTTGGTCTTGACCAATATTTCAGAAACTGTATCCAAAAACTTAGAAGCCCCTTCAGTGCAAACTGTATTAATGTACATTTGCCTTAGCTATACATTACCCATACATTTCTGACTAGCTAAAAACAGGAGCCACAATATAAATGATCAAATATCAATCCCTTTTTTGCAACACAACTTAGTTCCTTAGGTCTCTGTTATCTCATACCGCTTGCCCACAGCCCAGCACACACATACACACTGCTGCAGAGGTATGTGACTTGTGGACCATGAACAGAAAACATGAAGAGAGTGTTTGGATACGGACACTCCGTTTGCCATTTCTAATTTGTAGGCAGGGGACGGGTATGGGGCGAACACAGCGTGATTCATATTAAAAGTCAATTGGCCTTCAAATTCCTCGGGTCCCCCAAAGTCACTACTGGTGAGAAGGAAATGAGTCTTAATGGAGTGGCAGTGCCACAATAAAATATCTGAAATTGAATCTGACCACAAAACCCAATGGTCCAGGGACAGGACCTGTGCGACTGACCATTACAGATATGAGATTCCTTTTGTTCATATGTTTTTTCCTTCTGTTATTTGATTATGGACATCCCTGCACTCTGGAGATATCCTTTCTGTGTCCAGCGCTCCTCTTCTGCCTGAATATCGGAGCACTTAGTAATCGGTTTCGGCCCCACTTTTAATTTCTCGCATGTCTGCCTGCGCTCAGAGTGCTGGGGTAACTGGGTAGACGATATAAGGCAAAAGGCCATAAAATCCTCCTGCTGTGTGTGATATATTAACTTTAACCTCGTGGTAATTACCAAAAACTATTTAAACCCAACTTTTCCACTTAGGGTGCTTTCCAGTAATACTGACACAGGCCGTCTGCACTTTAACTGCTATTAACTGCAGGAATCAAGAACTCGTGGAGGTTCATAAAAAGTGGCTACGTCTGCTGATAAGGTGAAACCTCTACTTTTAATTTGTTCTCACTCTGTACAAAATAAGATGATTCTTTTAAAAGCAGGTCACAAGTTCACACTTTTCAAATAAGCAGAGTATATTGGGAATAGCACCCAAAGTGCGGGAGTGCCTAAAAGAATCGCATGGACAGTGTCCGGCAGAGAAATGCGCCTCTTCCTGCCATTATCTTTGAAAGGTCAGGACAGGCATGTGAGTGTCCAGGCTGACGAAAACGATTGTATCGTCCACACAGACACGTGCACACATTGCCCTCTTCAGGCCTGGCTGTGTAAGATGACCCTGCTCATCCATCATCCGGGCTGGAGGAAATCCAAACAGCTCAATATCATGTTTAACTAATCAGACAAGAGAATCTATTTAATGACAGCCTGGAGACACAAGATAAATGTTAGCCACTCAAAGCAGGCTGCAGTCAATTCATGTTGCCTAAATACTCTCTAAGGAAATCTAGTACACAGAACTAATCACCAGTTTAATACCGGTGTGTTTGGCAGTATAATTTGCATTTTTTTAAAGCCCCTTTTCTACTAAAGACTCAAAATCCTTGGTCTACAAAACATGCTCGCCAAAGCATACTCCCCATCACTCTCTCACTCACTCTCCCTTTCTTCCTACCCCTCCTCCCTCCCATTTCCTGTATCCATCTCCATGACAGATGCAGGGAGAGGCCTGAGGCTGCAGTTAAGAATATGTGATGCAGAGATTCTTTATTAACATTTCATTCCCATTCCCCACACGACATAAATTAGATGGGACGTTAAAGGCTGTCAGCTGTGGCGGTATGTCACAGCAGTGCAGCTCTGTCCGTAGGACGTCCTCTGCCTTCCTGCCATGCCTACCTTCGCCACTGCTTGAAAGACACCAAAACTGGTGTCCCTTCCAAAGCTCAGAACATAGATCCCCACATTCAGCTCCACGCAAGCCCATTTGCTTCACCACATTCATAGATTCAATGTCTGAATCTACTGTATTGTCTAGCCTAGTGCTCCCACTAATGTGCTGGCGGAATCAAAACCGGTAGCTTCTCAGTGCGCCCATGTGCATGCTGGAGGATCTGAAATGTGTCTTATGGCTGGCCCAGCACTAATGTATTTATCATTAATCTTATCAGCGCTGTCTTTCCACATCATTTCAGGGCACTAGCATGATTTTTATCTCTAATTTGATGGTAATGAACCCATCAGCACAGAATGGTTGATGAATATGATGAAAAATAGCATTCATATTCACTCCGGACAAGACACGTCTCCTTATCTCATTAGAAAAGCTGAAATTAAAATCACTCTTCATTTGTGAACATGCATATTAACAACGTGTGGTCTAGAGACAGCACCTTCATCTTTAAAACAACGTATGCATCTTGAATGCCAAAAAGGTCTTGTAATGATTGCTTTAAATGAGTCGAACAACAAGATGTGCCTATTACAACCATAAAATGATATTATGTGATGAGTGAAGTTGGCCACATCTATTTGCATCCACGCAGTTCAGAGGGTAAGTATTTGAGTAAAGTTTGGCAGAGCCACTGAGTGCTAGCACAGCGTGAAGCATGCACAGGATGCAGTGCCAGGGCTGCCTCTGTGCTTTTTGTTGCTTTAATTGCTCAAGCAGGACTCAGCGGTGTACAGAGTGGACGAAATGTCAGCACTGAGAGGGGCACTACTGCCCCAGGGGCCCAGTGGACGCTCACTCTCCCACACACAAGAACACAAATTGGATCTGAGCTTTGATCAGCGCGCCCAAATGTTATGTTCCTATTTTTTTTACCCAATGGACAGGGAAGGGGGGGAAACATTCGTTCTGTGTGACCGTTAAAGACATATGTTTGTCACCTTTAAATGAAATGACCTATTTTTTTTCCACTTGACAAAGCTATAAGCCGACTTCTGCTCTTTCCATAGTGCAGGGCAGCAATATGTTGTAAAAGATTGGCTTTCCTTTCTGGTGCGGCCAAACTCAGAAACAGCTCCGGGGTATATCATTCCCCTATCGAAGAGGGTTACCACTGAGGTTACGCAAAAGGAAAAGGCATTTGAGCAAAAGGGATATGAATATAAATGCAAAACAAATAAATAAATAAAAAACCAAGCATATAGTAGTATGCCCTCCATGTGCCACGATGGTCAGTTCAGCAGCCTAAAATTTCTCTCCATTGTGCTCAGCAGCACTTGAAGCCAGTGCTCTCACATTGTCCGTGTTAGCGAGTTAACTACTGTACAGTTTGCCTCCCTGCTGGTTCTTGAGTGGCGAGTGCTGACGAGCTCTTTGTCGCCCGTGCCTCTCTAAAGAGGAGAGGCAACGGCTTCTGTCGAGCTGACTGGGTGCCAGGCCTTCCAGTTTGGCCTGATCCCTCAAGCATGAGCCTCACACATTCAAGCTGTTTCAACAGCCTGTCAGCTAATGGGATTTGGGAGAGGTACATTAAGCCTGTATGAATCTGTGAGGGAGAGGGAAGCTGGATGCTCATATTGCTGTGCCATATTAAAAGGGCCGGCAAAGTGCTTTTCCTGCTCAATGTCTCCCTGTTAAATGTCAGGCCACATATGCTGGGAGAAAAGTACCAGTGGCTCTGATACATTCTGTTTATAGTGCATTAAACCTACAGAAACCCCTATTTGTCCAGCAGGGAATTGTGTTTATCCCCTATGAGGCAATCTGCCCACAGAGAGATATTCAGTTTGTGTCTTCCTCTTAACTTAAGGAGGTCACTAAAGAAGATGCGATGATGTGCCAGATTGATGTATCATACAAACTGCTGCTCATCATTCTCTTTGCACCAAGACTCACAGTCTTAAAGAGGACATCACCTTGAACCCTTTTTGGCCCCCTTTTTTAACACAAGAGTGCAAATGCTGATGGAGAGGCATTAAAGAGTTTATGATAGGTATTATCTCTTTAAGGCCCAACTAATCTAAAGTGTGTTTGCATTCTGAGAGGCAGGAGTTGTGTTGTGTGGAGGCCAAGGATATTTATTAATGAACCAAATAAAGTAAAGTGCCAGGCAGTGATTTGCTGGAAGCCCGTCTGCCAAGTGTCATGGGTGGCAATAATAAAACGCACTTCTCCAGCTGAGTATTAAATAAGAAAAATACATCACCTGAACTCCACACAGAGAGGCAGCTTCAGCTGAGAACCCTCTGCCTATACCGCAGATGCAAAAATGAAGGGATGGACAATAAATCTGAGCAATGCCTAGGGCCCACAGACTAATCCGTGCGAGTAATCACGGGAATAATTGATAAACCAGATAAGATTTAATGTCCCTGCCTGTCACTGAGGGACCACCAACCTCTGGCACTTTGACATGTGTATGGTGTATGCGGGGATAAAGTGTGTGTGTGACTGATGGATCTGTGTTTGGGCAGATGACAGCACTGGTGCTAAAGCGCGCCGTTTAATTAACCCTACGGTGAATGGCTTGTCACAAACACCCATTCCCTCCTGATTGAGACTCAGCGGTTCTTAGGGAATGGCAGGAATGGGGGGGCGAGGTTAGTGATAATGTGAATCCACAACACAAGATTGCTTTTTTTATTCTATTTTATGGGTCAGTGATCTGCATTCATTATGGAGTCGGGCAGACGCTCGGTTGTAAGAGTAATGCTCCTTTCCTCTAGACTCCGAATAGTTGGTAGAGGGCATTAATCTGTGACGTCTTTATCCGAGTATAATTTAAGCCGTAAATAAAGAGGGCCTCTACTGCAGGCCTATCGCTCCTTTCATTTAGCAAAAATTAGATGATCGTCAGCTCCCAATTCCATTTGATCAATTCAATTATAATCAATTAAAACCTTGATTATTCTTGCCATAGTGATCTACTCTCCTCCTGACATTTCAATAAAGCTGACTGACTCTCAGCGTAGGCAAAGCGTTTGTGATTTGAGCGCAGGACAGGAAAGACGTAGATTAGCCCAGGGAAAGTTCAAACAGAAACTCTAAATCAGGGCTGAGTTTAACCCCCATTCATCTTACATATTGATGGCCAGCATGCGCGCACACACACATATAGACGCACACACATTCCCTCCCTCCCCTTATCTTTCATAGGGATAATACATTCTCCAGACTGGAAGTCTATCTGAGGGGGCTGCTCCTTCGGTTTAATCAATAGGCAGCGTATGATGGCGGGTCAGCAGTCAGCGTCTGCCTTGCGTCTTCAGGCAGCCGCCTGATGGCTGGCCTGTTGGAAATTTGCTTAAAGCCCACACCAATTAACTTCACGATGATGAATGCAAGGGGTGGCCGAGAGAGGACAGAGGGGTCTGCCTCCTTTATGTGTGTGAAGCCTGTGTCAAAGCGAGCAAGTAAGTGTGTGAGAGAGAGAGTCTCAGCTGCTTTGGTAAAGCAGGGGGAGGAGTGGGAGGAGGTGTCTTCAGATGGATAAAACTGCCGAGCGTCGGGTCTAGGTCTGCCCACCCCTAATGATTATGTCAATCTGGGTAAGTGCGCCCACATTGGAGCTGTCAGAGAGTAATCAGTCAAAGCTGGGTTTGTAAAAGGCGCAGGGGAGACACACAAGGCTGGGCACAGTGCTGGGGCCTATTTGCATAGGGAATTACCCTAATGTTTGGAAACGAGGAGGCACAGAGGTCAGACCCTTTTGTTGAGGTTGTCAGTGAGCCCTCGTGAAATGAAGTGAGCAGCATGTGTGCCTCCTCATCACACACTTCATAAAGAAAGAGGAAATCTAGTTGGGGGAGAGCAGAACAATAGGCACAACATGGCACCACATTTCCACAATATGGAGACTATAGATCAAGTCTTTTAAAGACAAGTGAAAAATACTTCATTTCTAACTAAGCCTATAGCTTCCAAAAAACAAGCAAAACAATGGCAGTGTTTCTCCCAGACTTTTGTCCCATTGTACTTTTGTACTTTTTTTGCTGTTTTTAGTTATTTTACACCATTTATAAATCATTTTCAGGAAAAGAGAAAAGCACAGTTGTTTAATTATATCAGAAGCCAAAAGGGTCACCTCCATGCTCTGTAATGTAAATGTAACCACACAGGTCACCACACTTAGAGAGATCCAGATTTAGTGCCACAATAGATAAAGAGGAAGAATCACATGGCTCTAAAGATGACAAACTTTATCACAAGGATTAATAAGATCCACATTTTGCAGAGGCATGGAGCACTATAGATGCTAACTGCTGATATTAATAAAGATTGTTTTATGAAAGGAACCATACAAAATCTATCTTTGGTTCTAGAATAATAGGAATGCCTTGTACACAGATCCAAGAAATAAATTTCATATGGCTCAGCTGATGCCTGTATGGGTATTCATTTTGACCACCAAACAATTATACTCACTGCAACATTGCTTGTCTCACTGTAAATTTGGCAGAAATTAGTCTATCATGAATTGTTTTCTTATCGTGCCTTAAATGGGCCAACAAGGTCCCATCATCCACCAAGAATTCTGTTTCTCCTTTGCCAGTGCCCCCACTGTGACAACAGTCTGTGAGAACTCATTTAAGATCATTTACATGGAGACATATTTCACTCCCCCTTTAGACAAGGCTTATCCCACATTATAAATCAGCTCAACGTCAAACAGAATGCATAGGTCAGCGCTTCCTCCCTTTCAATCTTTCTCTCCTCTTCGACAATCTGCCTCAGCTCTCTCTTTTTCTTTTTGCCCCCCCCCCCCCCCCCCCCCACAAGGATAAGTACACCCTCTCTTTAACAAGCTTTTTCTGCCACCTTTGGTATAGACTTTCTCATAAAATGAGAAAATTCATCTAATCAATCCCTTTTAGTATGTTATCTGTTTCTACTGACAACTTAAGTCCCTATCGATTAGCCATTACTTTGCTGGATAATCTCGTGTCAGTGGCGCATTATAAAAATTAAGCTATTTTCAGGGCGCACATACCTTAGCAGCAGGGTCGATTATTTCTATTTAGTTTTTTATGTAAGAGGCTGGCTTGACTAATAAGATTACTGCAATATGTCATACACAGTCTGAGGCTGTTTTCTTACAGCACTGTGTATAATATCTCTAACATCTAAAACAGAGCACAAACAAACAGGAATACAAGCACATAATATACTCCACAGCTCTGGTGTTTTTAGTAGCTTTTTGGGAGGCTTTCATCATTTTTTTGCCTCTACATCTTTTCTGAACAAAAGACAATATGAATTTAATCGCTGGTGTGCTAACCAGCAAAAAGAAACATGTATTGATTAATTCGCTTTTTTTTCACATGTTGCCCTTTTTGGAGGTATGTGTGGGCTTTGATGCTTGGTTATGCTTTAGTGGATAGTAAATCATATGACTGAATGAAGACACAGATCTGCTGAGGGTGTATGACAGTGTGCATGCATTTCCCTCTACTCACAGCATAAAAGTGGCATAGATAAGGTACACCATCCCAAGCCCTCTGGTCAGGTCAGCTCCAGTTATAATGTCCTGCATCCTACACACACACACACAAACAGAACAAGACCTCTCCATTTTTGTTATTTGTCATTTTAGTACAAACTTTGAAAATGCCATTTGTTATTTACACCGTGTTCTTTAAATACAGACAAGTAAAGTGACTTAGTCCTGTTTCAGTTCTTCATGTTCATCCCTTCTTCTGTAAATCTATAGGATACAGTCAGCTCCATCAATAATGGTATTTTCGGGGAAGATTGGTTTAAACAAAAAAAAATCTAATTATTAACTGAAGTTAATTTAGGCAAACATCTACAGTGGAGGAAATAATTATTTGACCCCTCGTTGATTTTGTAAGTTTGTCCAATGACAAAGAAATGAAAAGTCTCAGAACAGTATCATTTTAATGGTAGGTTTATTTCAACAGTGACAGATATAAAAATAGAAACTGATTTGCATTTCATTGAGTGAAATAAGTATTTGAACCCTCTAACAAAAAAAAGACTTAATACTTAGTG
>JBBPDC010000149.1:16620546-16657114 GCA_037974485.1 Hemigrammopetersius urotaenia | reverse complement strand
GTCTGAAGTCTCGCGGTCACAGAGCTGATGACGTCACACGCGGCCGTCGCGTCGGCAGATGGAGGAATGTAAACAACCATGGCGATCACATGTGAGAATTCTCTGGGCAGGTAGTATGGACGGAGCCCTGCTGCCACCAGCTCAATGTCCGGGCTACAGACACGTTCCTTAAGCACAATGTGATTAGGGTGACACCATCTCTTGTTCACGAACAGAGCGAGCCCCCCCCCTTTGCGCTTACCGCTCTCGCGTCGAGTTCTATCCGCCCGAACAGTCGAAAAGCCGGTAACATCCACAGCAGATTCGGGAATGCGCTCATGCAGCCATGTTTCAGTAAAACACATTAAACTGCACTCACGAAATTCCTTGTTGTTCCTGACCAGCGCCGTAAGCTCGTCCATCTTATTGTCCAGCGACCTCACGTTGCCCATGACAACGGAGGGGAGATACGGTTTAAATCGCCTCCTCCGCTGTACAGTCTGTTGCCCGTTCCTCGCCGATCTTTTACTTTGACCCTTCGCTCCTCCACGACATCCTCTCTTCGTCTTTCCCTTCCGTATCTCCTCGGGAATGGCAGAGATGATGTCTCCGTTTTGCGTCGCTTGTTGCCTCAGCGAAATCAGCTGGTCCCGGGTGTAAACAAAGAGCCGGTCGCTGCCGCTAGCTGCGTTAGCATTAGCAGCAGCAGCAGCATGCATGCAGCCAAAACAGACTAAAAAAGTCGAAATAACTCTCACCAACCACATGGTTATGGAGGGCACAGCTTGTAGAAGTTAGTTCTACACGTTAAAAAAAGTTAACAAAGCACAGACTATAAAAACACACAAAACACTAAGACGTTACACGGAGCAGTCGTGAACATGCTGCTGCAGGCTCCGCGCCTGCGCCGGTGTCTAGTGGCACTAAACACCTCAGCTAGATCATAGTACGGCAAGTGTATTTGTACTGGCATTTTTGCCAGCGGGCTTTCTACTGAGGTTGTCCCTAAATATGTCATACCACAATGTGTGGTGCAGTTGGAACCCCATTGAATCACCTTCTGCATGCCCCAATCCAGCTGAGGGTTGTGGGTTTTTAACCAGGGCAGACCCAGGATCAAGAGAGGGTCCATGTGTTCTAACACATATAAAGTGATTCTCTCTGAATGACCTGGTTCTATTCTGAGTGTAACAGGTTTGGTTTGCCAACCCACTGCCCTGCCTGCTATTACATGACCATCCAGGGCATGCACCAGAATAAGTTCTGGCAACTTCTCGACCAGGAGTCCAAACGAAACCACATCACTCTGGACACAAGACTGCCAGCCGACCCCGAATCTACCAAAGCAAGAACATAAAATGAATGGTTATTCACAGACATAGACAGCTCAATTTTACATAACTGTGAGGAAGAAGTGGTAGAGAGAATCAGTGAGGAGGGCCCGACCTTAGGTAAAAGCAGGGGCCAGGAAGCCACCAAATGTCCCTTTCCCCTACAGTACAAACACAGTCCTTCTTGTCATCGTCTCCTCCTATCCTGATATGTTATAGTACCAGGGTACTTGATTCTTGCTCACTGCCGGAGCTTTTCCCCTTTTATGTAGTTCTAGTTTAATACTGAGTGTAATGAGCTGATCCAAATTGAGTCACTCGTCTCTGCAAGCTAACTCCAACTGCAGAGTGGGACTTAACCTTTTCCTGAAAGCTGCTACCAATGCAGGCTCATGCCAACCACTTTCAGCTGCTAGGATTCTAAAGTCCACTGAATAATCTGCCACAGACTGGGTTCCTTGCCATAGCTGGAGGAGACGTGTGCTACTAGACTTCCCGTGGTTGGGATGATCAAAGGCTGCTTTGAACTTGGCCAAAAAGTCTGTATACCCTGAGACTAATGTCCCCCCGCTTTTCCATGCCATGGCCCTGTCTTGAGCTCTCCCAATCAGTCTTTGAGTTATCACTGACACCTTCTGCTGCGGGGTGATCTCTGAGTATTCTGTAAAATATAGTTCACAGGCTAATAATGCCTCTCGGGTAAGGATGCATGCCATGGAACTTTGACCAACGTGGCTGTGACAGGGGCCGGAGGTTGTGGAACGTGTTCTGGAAGCTGCCCCACCAGGGTAGTGAAATGTTCCAGTGCTTGATGACCAGCTACCTACTGCAGGATTTTATCCCCCAGCATTGGGAGGCATCCATGAGGTGGCCATGGTCTTCTGTCATGAATGGGCACTGGAAGGAAGCACTAGTAGCGGCAAATGTTGTGACAACCACTGAGTTTTGTTTGTGGATGCAGGTTTTAGTCAAACTGCATCTACAAACATAACACACAATTCTGGAAGTGATTTTCAAAGTCCAAGACATAGGAACTTCTTCTCCACCTACAAAGACAAACTGGAACTCAAATTAAGGGACTAGCATATGGGTTTGGCTCCACTCTACTTAGAGGTCACACGCCAACCTGGTGTTCTCGTGCCTACACCTGTGAGATAGGGTAGAGGATAGAAACAACACACACAGTTACGTCTTTCACAGCCTGGATCTTCAAGCCTTCCTCGGCTCGAGTGGAAGACCTCTGCATACTGCCACTAGGAGAAAACACACTGTGTGTGAACACTGTCTCTGTAAGAGCTCCAGTCCTTCTGAATCCCACCCTTGTAGACACAGAAATCACACTACCCATAGTTTCAAGATGGTAGGGAAAGAGTACCCTGAACTAAATGGGAGACCACGCAATGATTCGGGGGAATTTCTACTTGCACACTCTCTTGACTCACCAATCATACAACAGGACTAATAAACAGAACACTCAACCTTTACAGGTTGAGCTAATGAAGTTCTTCCACACCACACCTGGGTTGTCCCGGCTACCAACGACCACTCACACGCACACACCCTACCCCCTAACCTCACCTGCTCGTGCCCAAAGCCGTGTACCTCCTAGTACTCAGGTGACGGGCTCCGTGGTGGGCATGTGGAGTTTAACGTTGAGTTTAGTGATTTTAACAGCAATAAAAGATAAAAAACTTAAATATATGTATGTTTATAAATATGGGGGTTATGTACAGGTTTGACCTCTTGCTCCAGTTAGTGCAGTTAGTGTGTGTGTGTATGTGTGTGTGTGTGTGTGTATGACACTGCCTTGGGCGTCCTCTGTTGCCCTGAGGAGCCTTTCATTAATCTGCTCCATTCAGGGGGCAGACAATAACGCACACACGCTACAATCACAGTGGCTGTAATTGTGTTGTCAGGGGCCAAGAAACAAGTCTGCTCCTCCAAACAGACATCTGGCACGGAGCAGCAGTGAGAACCACGTAGTTAGGAGAGGGAGAGCAAGGCAAGACAAATAAAATTACTGCTTGGGTTGTGAGATCGGTGGGAGCCTTGCCTGCCTAATCTCACCGATGGGAGAGCACACGGCTGTTGTAATCCAATTACGGGAGCATAAGCAATTTGTTAGACACTTCACATAATGTAACAATTTCCCAATAAACTCTGACTTGTAATAACATTGCTGAGCAAGTGCATAAATTCTAAGAGAACAAAGGAGGTTTGGAGTCTGCAGCTGGGGGCAGAGAGACAGCAGCATCAGCATAATCCTCTCCACTCTCTCACTCTAGCCTCATTTCACTCCAGCTTTAGCCCCTGATTAAGAGACCTGCCGTTCTGGACACGGTCCCTTCAAAGCAGAGAGCAAGGCTGAGTGAGTTTTAGTGTAGAGCTTACACTGATCTTGGACTGTTTAGTGTTCTTTAGTAAGACATTAACTCAGCTCATCTTGCTGAATTGTGCAGGTGCACATTCCAGCACATCCAACTGCAAGCAAAACACAATTATTTACTTCCAACGTCAAAATTACCACCTCCAATAAAGCCAATTCCTTTGAGTCAATAAATCTCCATATATAGAGCGAGCAAAAACTTCATTTAAAATTTCATTCACACAATATTGTAGGAATGCAGTTTTAAACAGAGGTGTCACACAGCCGAGGTAGGTTTTTAATAAAACCTTGTAAAATAAAGTGGTCCCTTATAATCATGTGTAAACACACCATAGCATACAATTTAAACAATGTGAACTTCTTTCTCTGCATTTAACCCATTCGCCAAGGGAAGCAGTGGGCTGCCAGCATCGGGGGCACCCAGGGAGCAGTGTTTGGAGATGGTACTTTGCTCAAGGGTACATAGCAGTCTTGGGATTTGAACCAACAACCACTTAAAACACTAAACAAGGAAACTATAATAATTTAATCAACAAATATTCACAGGGCTAGCACAGAACAAACGACACCAGAAAAAGAAACACAGAAAGAACACAGAGGACAAGAGGGTAACAAACTATACACAGATTAGAAAATCTGTTAGAAGGCGGGTCTAAGGAGGAGACAAGAAAATAACAAAAGCACATGGTGAAAAACAAGGCAAAGTAAACAAGGCGGGACAACAGACAAAGACAAGGCCAACACAAGGCAAGATGTTACAAGAGGTTGGTGATAACCAGTTCTGTTTACTCAGTTCCATGTACTTAAGTAATATATTGATAGACTGACACTTCTCTAAATATTTTTAACAAATAAAACATTTACTTATTAAGTGTAAAGATTAAAGTAGACCTAATCTACTTCTCAATCACTTCCAGAAGTTACTAATTATCTTTTTTTGTTCCATTCTATTAAGTTCTATTAGTGATGGCTCCTCAACTACTTGTTGTTGCCATCATCAAACATGGGCACTTCAGTATTTTAGTTCCGGAATCTAAAAATATAAAAGAACTTAAAGGAACACTCTCCCAAAAAATAAACAAACAAAAAAATTTAATTGAAAAAAATAAAACATCAGCTACTATGCTGCTGTGCTACAGCAGTTTTATTTGTTTCTTAAAATACTCACAAGTTCTGTTTTTTACCTATTTTCTCCTGTTTTACCTTTTCAATGACCTGTTTACTTCTGGTAATAATATCCTTTGGGATGGTTTTAAGCTACTCCACTCAGTCAGGTCAGTTTACTCACCCCTTTTTTTGGCAATTTTACACCAGTCATTAAGCATCAATGTAACAGCTCTCATATAGAGCTACCAGCCACAGCATTTTTCAAAAAGACAACAGTAAAAAGGCAGAGAAAGAAATCTCCAAAAGAAAGGCTTCTTTCAGGAAGAACTGTCCCGAAATGAAGATTTCAAGGACGCAAAACAAAGATGAAGTACTTAACTAAGCATATTGTGTCACGGAAGGATAATTAATAGGCTGCTCATCCGACCCTCAATTCACTAAAATGTCTATGAGCTTAAAGAGTGAAACAGCAAACCACTGCTGACAGCAGCAAGGTCCCATATAAAGTACAGATGGAGAAGCACAAGGGGTGAGTTTAAGGAAATTTTGACTTCTGGTTTGTTGAAAAGGCAGCCCCTCACACACCTTTGATTCTAAAACACACTAATAATAAAGACATTTTTGATATTTTTTGCTTCAGATTCTCACAGAGTACTGAAACAATGATTTCAACAGTTTACAGACTTAAAATAATATTTTTTTACTGAATGTAAATGGAGTTTACTCTCTGTCTCATAATGGAATTAATCATATGATGGTATAATTACACAGTACAGCAAAACAAAAGTAATTGGGTAGTAATATGTAATAACTGTAAACTTTTAAAGGGGTTAAACAAATAGTCTTTAGATGCCCAATATCAGAGACATGAAATCATATATGAATATCTGACACAAAACTGCATTCAGTGCCACAGCTGCAGTGGAAGCCCAGTTCTGTCTCGTTTCTCAGTCACAGAGGCCACAGTGCTGTGGGTGACATATGTACTGGCTGCAGCTCAAAGCTGTTTGGCAAGAAGGGAGAGGAAAAAGAGGGCTGAGGAGAGAGACCATTCCCCTGTGAGTGAAGGCAAGCAGTCAAGGTCGGGGGAGATCAGGATGGGGTTAATGAAATGCTAGCAGCGGGAGCGGGAAGGGGAAACTCCAGTGGTAATTTACAAGCCTCTCCCCTGTAGGGCTGAAGGTTACACAGGGCCTGTTGGGGGAAAGCAGAAGAATGGGACGAGGGGATGGATCTACTCCATACCCCACAACTCACGGCCCATCATATACAACATGCCCAAACATTCCTGCCTATTAAATGAAGAAAATGTTATGACCCTAGTGAAACGTAATGGTTTCTGGAGAGACTAACACCAGCCTCAGCTGAAGTCTAGCACAATGAACTCAAGTTACAGCGGTGCTTTAACTAAGTTGAAGCCCTAACAATAGTGCTTAAAAAGCATTCTAACAAGGCACCCTCACTCCCTCCACATCCTCTAATGCCTCTGTAATTTACACTGAATGATACTATCTTTGGCTTAATGTGAAATTGGAAAACATCTTCGGAGACTGGCCAAAGACATATTAAGGCTCCGCGTTCATATTTTTAATTTTTATTAAGTTGTGTCGCTAATAAAAGCCTGGACGTTAGTGATCGTGGTAATAAGGCTACTTTAAATTACAGCCCTAATTCCAGATGATGTCCCTCACCCATTAATGCACTGCTGACCTGGCTAAATATTCCTTCCTGATGAGGCTCCTGGCTCTGTCATAAAAAATATCTGAGGTGTAATCTTCAACTGATTTACCTGCCATTTCCTCATCGTCGCCTAATAAAAAGGGCAAGAGCAGCCTGGCTTCATGGGGCTACTCTGTGATTAGGGATGCATAATCGTAGCCCGCTCTGATCGTTTTCGTGCCTTATAAGCCTTATAATATGTAATGAGAGGGACTCGTGAGACAGGCAGAGTGCAGCGTAAGCATAGCTGCTCTGGGAACAGTGCAGGCCTGTAGGCTTCATTTGCCTCTGGAGGAAAAGCACTTATGATGTACATCACTGGCTGAACTGGAGGCAGGGCTACTTATACACATCCCGCATGACACATTGTGAGGTATTGACCACTTGTTCTTTTTTGTTAGATGCGCTGCTAAACAGCAGGTAAAGGCCCGGCGGTCGCAAAGGGGAACTGATGAGAGAAGGTAAAAAGACAGAGAGAGAGAGAGAGAGAGAGAGAAAGAGAGAGAGAGCAAGCGAGCGAGAGAGAGAGAGAGAGAGCAAGCGAGCAAGAGAGAGAGAGAGAGAGAGAAAGAGAGAGCAAGCGAGCAAGAGAGAGTGAGAAAGAGAGAGCAAGAGAGAGAGAGAGAGAGAGAGAGTATAATGAGAGCATGTAAATTTGCTGAGTAAAGCAGAATTTGTGAGATCAACACAAACAAGCACGCTTTCCTTTTTTTGGGGTTTTTTTTTCAGTGAACAGCAGTGTTTAACAAAGCTGGGGGATTTTTTGGGTCTGCCATTTTGGCACTTGAATCCATGATTGCTACTGATCTTGTTCACGGAAAGTTCAAGGCATTACTCACAAAGTAAAACTGTGACACTGACATTAAAATCTAAATGGATGTGTGCTCTTGCCCCCCCCCTCTCTGAGGTGGAGGTAATGAGATGCTATATCACCATGATGGAAGGAGGAGAAATCTGATTAAGATGTGTTTGCATCCAACGTTTCAACTCACTGCGAAACTCATAAAACGCATTTGCTGTCTCCCCCATAACTAATGGCTGGTTTTCACGGCTTTGACAGCAAGCCGCGTGTGTTATTTTGTCCGGGTATTATAATAATAATGAGAGCAAATTAGAACAATCAATTTCCATGGGTGGTTCTTGATTGGGGATGATGGGCAATATGGCACTGGGTAATCCATCTTCCTGGCCCTGTCTCATTAATGGCCGCGTCGCCGCAACAACAGCCAATGGCTGCGTGGCGCTGAAGAACACATGGGGGCACCATTCCGTGAGCCTCTGTTCAATTAGCAGCAGTGGCGATAAACAGAGTGATGTATGCAGGATCGCAGATGCTGCGGCTTGCATCTAGAGCCTCCTTTTAAAGCTCCCTTGTATGTGTTCTGCAGGGTTTGAGACACTCATGAGGTTAACCTGAAGTATTTTGCCCTTGTTTATAATCACCAGGAAAAGAATGGTTATTTTCTGAATGATCCCAAATGTTAGTCCTGTCTTCACAAGTCTAAGGTCAGTCTGTCTTCAAAAAAAAAAAAAATATCAGTGACCACAAGAGGGCCTCAATGCTTTGACACATGTCAAGAGTTAATATCCAAGGACCTGAATGGCACAGGAAACGTATTGTCAGGAACAATTACACTATAAATAGTATTCATCATTTAGTAACAGTTAACAATGCCTTACTAACTGTTCTTTTTTCTATCCCCATAACAAAGCAGAACTATACCCTTCACTACATATCACCACCTCCTGAGAACTACGAATCTTATTTCATGGGGACTTGCTAAGTCAAAGGACACCATTGCTTTGTGGAACATGGCTTCCTGTCAAGTGTATGAGTGTCAGTCCCTGATTACATTCATCAGAAAATCAGCCATAGAGAGGGAGGATATTAGATTTTAGAAGCAGCCATCAATCTTAGTCATTCTTAACGTGATCAGGTACACAACAGCCTTTTTCCACACTAGACAAGCTCTCTCGCTCTTTCCCGCTCTCTTTTTCTTTGCCAGTAATCAACTACAGTTGATTCTCTCAGTTTATACACTTGAATCACAGCTATTGAGGAGTAACACACACACACACACACACACACACAAAACACAGAAACAGGTCTTAGTACGTAATGCATGCTCTGTCTGAGGACAACAACCATTAAACAGATCACCAATGTTCACCTCATATGTTGTACAACCAACAACTTTGAATAGACTTTCAATTTTAACACTATGACTGAAAAGCTTATTTGTACTTAAAACCACTGACAAATGCCACCCCCCCAAAAAAAAATCATGGAAACAAAAAAAATTAAATGTACCGAATGGGAAAATTCTCTGACAAAAGATCACTAAAACACTGACTGATGAGCTAAGACAAACTTTCAGTACATATAAATAGCATGACTATAATACACCATGTGCCAGTAAACTTAGACACAAGCAGTGATTTAACAGTGGTACCATCATTTTGTTTAGTTTTACTAGTAATACCAGCTATTTTTCTGAAAGGTCTCTGAAGAACATCCTGTTTAGCACTGAGAAATAGATACTGGCATTTAGTAAATCATACATTTGTAGTAACATAAACTGTAACCAAGTGCATTCACTCATGAATTTATTCACTGCTGTAGAAACGTTAGTACTGAGACCTCTCTTTCAATAATAAATCGTAAAGGTTTCAGTGCTTGGGAAATGTAATGACCCCCGCAGCTATAATGGAGATGTCCGCTTACTTTAATGCTTCCATCGGTCCTGTAAATAAGACAAGTTTCAAAACTAAGCAATCTACTAATTATTTTGACAAACAAGCACGTAAATGAATATACCTATTAGGCTTTGTGTCTTTGTTTTGACCAGAAGGAGAATTCAGAATATGTTTTGTCATCATAGAAACTAATCATTGCCAATTCATAGAGAGGCTACTTTTATTCTTTTTTTATTGTTTAATCAATTAATTGCGTTCTGTTGAACTGTGAGTCCTATACTGGCATCAGCCATAGCTACTGCTGACATAGAATGTTACACAAGTATACAACTGTGGGCTTCTGTAATAATCACATCCAAGGACTAATCCATGATATGAAGTAGGGCTGCACAATATATTGCGAATTTACCGTCATCGCGATATCAACATACATACATACATACATACATACATATCGCGAAAAAATATACATATCGCGAAAGACTGAACTGCAATAAATGGTGTTTTCTTCATCTTCTGTGCAGTTGTTATAGATTTTTGTATCTGGCTAAGAACTTACCATAATTTAAATTATGTTTACATTTATTTAAGATTTTAAAAAATATATTTTCAGATTTTTTTCAACAATGTTCAAGGGTTCAAATATTTCATGGGAGGCATTAAATGCTCTGTTTAAGTAGATAAAAAAAAAACATGTTGGAATGGAAATATTGCATTTCATTTTTTTTCTGCATAGACTAGTCAGCGTCTGAGTCTACATCACCAGCAAATCCAAAGCAGAAAAACATGAACACTATAAAGGCTAAGTTTTTACTTATAGCATGTGATATTGCCATCGCAACACACGACATTATTGCATATCGCATGTTTTCCAAATACCGTGCAGCCCTAATATGAAGTGAGCACTGAGTTCCTGTTATAAGATGAAGAGTTGCAGAGGTGAACATTGCTGCTGCTTTGATTTGAGATGCATTAGAGGAAAGAAGAAAGCTGAGACCAAATGGTGAGAGAGGCTGTCAGGTCACTGACCTGAGCAAGACTTTCTCTAACAACCTACCACGTTCCCCTAGCATTACACAATGCAATTAAACATGGGACAAGACAGAGGCTGAAATAAGGGGAGAAATATCGACCCAGCCCTGGAGGGACATCTGAAGTTACAGCCCACCTCCTGCACACAATAAAAACACAATTGTCCACAAAGATTAGATTCTCTCACACATGTGATGCCCTGGCTGTGGGAGCACTCCTCCAGTCCAGCTGAAATAGCTCTGACCAGACAAAAGGATCAATGTCTTTTTAAAGCCAGAGTTATCTTCAGGTGAGTGAAGATAATTCTCGAATAAAAGGTTATAATTATTTTTTTTAATTTTTTTATAGAGCCCGTAAGAAAGTAAACATATGGGACAGAATATGTCTGGGCAATTTTTTATCAGGTGATGGCAAGGTTTATTTAGCTACTTAAAAATTGAATAATGCTAATCGTTAATGCAATATGAGTCTCTGCAATACAGATATCACAGAAGGCTGCAAAATGCAAATGAGCCTCTAATCAATCACAGTGTTTCTGACAGGGTGACCAATCAAATCTCCAAGTGAATTACTAGGTGTTCTTACTAGGTGATCTTTAGCCATTAAAGTTGTTAATATGCATAAATGGACAAAGTAAAGCTGCTGTAGCCAAAATAAGTAGATAAGTTTAAATGTGTTGGATTTAAAAATGGTCATTTTCCATTTTCCATGTTCATTTTCCATACATGGCTCAAAAATGGGGTATGCAGTATATGCGGTGCATATGGGCGCACCGCCAGGGGGGGCGCCAAATCAAGGGAAGGACAGAAAATATATCATTGGCATTTACGTTTTAAAAATGTTCTTGTGTTTTTAAATCATGACTATGCTCTAAATATACTGTTTAAAATATTTAAGAAGCGTAGTGCCTGGCCACTGGCAATAGATGTTATAACCAGCGTTGCATGGACTGTATGGATGAGGGAAGTAAATGTACCTTTAGAAACAATATTTACAGACTTTAAGCTCTGTTAATACAAAAAAAGGAACAAAATAGGCCCTGTAATATCTTGAAAGGCATCGCAATTGCAATTTGTAGCAGTACAATCTCAGCACTGATATGCTGTTCATATCATGCATTTCTAAAAGCAACAGTGACATTTCAAAAACACATGCCTTCTTAGGCACTTCCCAGCAAAGACAGTATGTCTGTACTGTAAACAATCAGTCATGAGGTTTATTTATAGCCTTGTTCCCTGATAAATGAAAATGTTGTAAAATAAAAACTTTTTTTGTCCAATCTCTGTATTTTAAAACAATAATTAATATCTAATCAATACATTTTGATGTATCACTTAACATAATTACAAATAATCTGCAGATTATTCAATCAGATTATGATTAGGCATTGGTTTCCAGTTCAGGGGCAGCTTCACTCTTAACCCAATAGAATGTCAATGACAGCCAGGCTTTAGAGCTTTTCCTGAATGCCAGGCACCTTTTGCTTTCTTGTGTTGAAGTAAGTGTGCTAAGAGGTCAAACCTCAGCTCTACTGCCCTGCCTCATTTCTTTTCACAAGGTGAGTGAGCCAAATCCGACAAAGCCAAAAAACCTCCATCTAAACCTGCCAATATCTCAGTGCTTATAAATGTCAGTGGACTTGTTTGGTCCTTGCTGGACACTTCATTCTAGCTCAGCCATGCCATGCAGTAGGACGGGGTGGGGCAGACCCTCCACTGGATGAATGTGAGAACAAAAAGAGGGACAGAGAGCAGTAGAACAATCACTCAAGATTCAGCAGCTAATATGCTTCCTCCCATTTGTCCTAGACTTTAGGCTTTCACATTTAAAATGTTACTCTCATTTGTGTAACATTATCATTTTTTATGCCTACAGACGTAAAGGCTAGCAGTTTACCTTGTCTGAGGATTTTCTCACACCGTTATCTACATGCTAAGGTCACTTAAAATAAACATTAAGATACAAAATACACAAATGTTAGCATTTGCATTTGTCCTGATTTCCCCTGTTATGCTTAAAAAGCATAGCATATTTTAAAATGTCTGTTCCACCAATCTGGCTGATCCTCAGCACATTCATTCATTATGCCAAGTGGAGCTTCCCTCTGAAGCCTGGCATAAGGATTATTTGTCAGCAAAAGCAGCCCTTTAGTGTCAGGTTTTGTCATATACACAGTATATAGTGAAGTCAAACAACGTTCCTCCAGAACTACTGTGCAAAAGAACAAAAACAGAAACACCACAAGACTACAAAATAGAGTGGAAAAACACAACAACATAACATTCATTTACAGGACAAAACAACAAACAAAGCAGCTGATAGTGTGAGCAAATTTTGAGGTACACACTAACCTTAATTATTATTATTTTTATTATTTTTATTATTGTTGTTATTATTATTATTATTATTCATATTAATTATTATTATTATTCAGAGGGTTACACAGATAACCATGTTACTTGGTTGTTTGTATTTACACAAAGGGAAAATCAATGCTGTGGAGGAACAACAGAAGAAGTACACCTTATGCACTCCCTTGAAGACGATATTTGTGAAAAGGCAGAAACAAGAATAAAAAATATACATTGTCACAATGTATCCACGTCCTTTTTCTGATTGTTTTTCTTGCTTTTTTTTGTGATTTTTGCATGAAGACAAGTTTCAGATATGTGCCTACCAACACACTCACTGCCTCCCTTCCTCTGAAACCCACATGCATTAGTTAGGTACAGTACCAGTGCACGTGAGGAGGCGTGGTCTTTCTTTTTGTGAATAGTGTACTATGCAAAGCCCTAATTGATTTTTACAAAGTAGAATCATGATGCTGATGGAAATCATATGACAGCTCAGCCTGACCCCAGAGTCCCTGGAGGCGCTTTATCATAATCATCTCGCGCTACTACTGAGACGGAAGCACGCGTCATGGGGAAACCACGCCCCGTTTGAGGGGAAACCACGCCCCTTACTGGGAAAACATTCTGTGAAGTTTAATGGGAGTGACAAAGTGTGTACTGTGAGTACAGAATATGCTTTGGCATAAAATGTAAACATCAGCATAATTCAGTATCTTTCTGTCTGATGAAAGCGCCAGAGAAAGTAAATCTTGCTGTGCTCCGTCAGTGCACATTTTCTATCCAAAAATCAGTCTTCATCTAAGGCATATGAACTTGTCATTTTGCTGCTCAGGTACAGCTGGACTATTATATTAGTCTGCTGACATTAAAGACCTTTGCTGGTAAAAATTATAACTGGTGACTATTTTCATTTTGAAATCAACTAACCACAGTGAGTGGCTAAATGTTAATGTCAAACCTAGATTACAAAATTATTCACCACAGGTGAGGATGACAAGTTTATCGATTAAGCTAACCCACACATGCTAGCTATAGAGCCAGCTAGCTAACTAACAAACTGAATTAGAAACAATCATTTACAGTTTTTCTCAGGTAGAGAATTGATTTACTTTTGACCTACCTGACAGGAAAGATGCAACTAGAAGCATAGAGGTCTTATTGGGTTGCAGTGGCTAGGGAGAACCCCTGTCTGTGTATGATACAACTACAGCGTCTTTTCGACTGTGATTTGTATCTTGGAATCCGGTAAAATCTTAAATCAGGGTTGAGTATTTTATTTGCCATGGAGCCCACTGGGTAACAGTTTTTGGTATGGTGGCCATTTATAAGGAGGACAATAAAGAAAACGGCAGTCCAAATCAATTTAAAAACATGTTTTTCCTCGCATTGTGGGCGTGGTCTAACGAGCTCTGTCTTGAGGCAATGAACACCTAAATTAGGCAATCAATCGATCCATCAGTAAAGCAATAAGATTCACTCATCCCATCATAAAAAAGCAAAAAGAAACATCAGCATTTTACAGTGTAAAATAAAAAACAAAAGTACCTAGAAGAAAAAATGAGTACATCACACTTCTTACACTCCTAATCCTATGTTTACACCCATTTGTGTACTATATTGAAATATGTATTTTACCAAAATCACAGCAAGGGTTGTGTGTAATTTTATTGTCTTCTCCAGTGACGTGCCAGTAGATGCTAGTAGGTGGAGTGGCATGCATTGAGGACATGCATTTAGGACATCAGTAAACTAATAAATTACGTGTTTACACAAGCAAATTCATTTAATTAAATCATTTTGCACGAACATTTCTGAGTGTATACGTATTAACTGTCTGGATAAGAATTAGACAGATGCATAAAAATATTCTCTATAACCAGACTGAGTACTGTGGTACAAGAGGAACAAAAAGCACCGGAATGGAATAATAGGTTATCATCTCTCAGCTTTCGACATACAGTAAAATAACATAAGTGTTATTTTAATAAATTCTAACAAACCTAAACAGTTGATACATGTTCCTCTTCATACACCTGCAAATGTCTGCACCTCACCCACGACTGCTTGTTTTACACTTCTGCACAAGCACAAGCGTTGTACACTAAAGGAGATATGAACATGAGGGCTGTAAAGTAGAGAAAATTGAATGATAATTTGGCCAGCAGTAAGCCAGCTAATGTTGGATGAAGGAACTACTGTGTTAATTCTCCATCCACTACTTAGTTCTTTCTGATGGGCTGTTTGTGATTGTACCTTAATTAGATTAATGTTAAAAAATGCATTACAAATACCCTTTAGGACACTATTATTAGTTGTATGCTTTAAGTACATTTAAGAATTCCTACTTTTGTACTTGTGTAAAGAACTAAAACCTTTTTTTTTAGACAACTATTCCCCTTTTTGTCAAGGAATTTAAGTAGGAGACCGGCACTGGCCCTGACTGTGAAATGGAAGAAGCCATTCTGAAATTCCTGAGTGTGGCTTTGAGTGGCCATGCTAATGCTGCCTTCACGTGCTTGTCGTAAGATCCTGCTTCCGAGTAAGAAAACTGTAGTTACAGTTTGTCACACATTCAGGTACATGGCCAGAAATCTAACACAAATAAGGGAGCCGCTGTACATTTTGACAGCCTGTCAAAAACATTGTTTTGGGCACAAACAAACGAAACTGAACAAAACTGGCATTGGGTGACAGAGACTGATTGAAAAGGGGAGGATTCACAACAGGTGTTTAGGCATTTTAGCTTTAGGATAAACTTACCATTAATTAAATTAGAAATGTGATTAATTCAAGAAAATAACCTGAACAGAAATCACATTCACCTCAATCTATTTATGAAACTTTGATGAAGCATTGTCACACATATACATGTAACAAAATGATAGTAAATAAGTTATTTCTCACCATCTATTGATGCCTTGCTCTGCACCATTTGTTTGCGTTTGTTAGTGACAGCACTCTCTACATCTGGGCAACTCAAGTAACAAGAACGGGTTTATGAGATGTGTTCATGTCATATAATCCTACTTCTGAGTTTGAAAATCATAGTTGCAGTTTGTCACACGTTCATGTCTGTAATTGGAAATCTAGCACACTTAGGTAAGCAGCCCAACACAGAAGGAGTATGCCAAGTGTTTTAGATACAGTTTCATACTATGCTCCATTCTTTACTCTAACTTTGTCAACACTGTTCTGCAAATAAGCTCCATGTCACTGGGAAGCTTAATAATCTCACATCGTCTACCATTTTTCTTCCCGTGCTGTGTTAGCTCAGGACTGTCTACCACAGGCTTTCTGTCCTTCATACCAAAGGCTGCAATCTTTAAATTCACTTAGCTAATTGATTTCACCAGTCTTCCTCCGAGTCACGTTGCTTCCAATCATGTGATTCCACTGCTCTAGCATGTAGCCCAGTGCTCGACACCCTGAGGATGAGAAGACAGGCCCAGGACTCAGCGTCTTAAACGAGCTGCTCGCCGTCAAGTCTGACCACGCCTGGCTTTGTAAAGATGAGGTCAGTTGTGATTCCAGTAGCCCAGTATAAACCAAGCTGAAAGGAAACCTTAATTCACGTTTGTTTTATTGATAAGGAGTCTTTGATTGAAAGATTATAAATGGCAGAAGAAGTACTGATTACGTCACCTGGAAAAATAACAACGGTAAGCCATCTTTACTATTATTGTATTTATAGTGTTTACTATTATAGTAATGATTAATTTTATTGTTGTTGTTAGTGGTGGTGGTGGTGATTGCTTTTATTTATTAATTGTTATTTTTCTATTTAGTTGATTTAGTCTGGTTGTGATTTGTTCTATTGTCTTATTACTATGTTTACTCTTTGTAAATATTAGTTGTTTGGCCAGTCATTTGTTTGTTATTTCAAAAAACACAAATGTCTGTAGTCTGTAGGTAATGTCTGTAGTCACTAAGTTTAGAACAATGTAAATAGAAAGTGTTGGTGTCCATTTAAGGTCACAAGACATTTTCTTGTCTCATTCCTCATGTGTGCATAAGTAGCTACATAAGTAGCTGCATCTGACCACTTAGTGGGCTAAATTAAGTCTTCCCCTGATCAACTGTGTGCACTAGTCCAACTACAAGTCCTCTGTTCTTACCAGAGCACCAGCTCAAGCACACACTGCTTTAGCTGTTGCTGTAATAATCAAATGCCAAGTGAAAAATGCTTGATACTTTCAAGGATCTAGATTATGATCATTTAGTTCAGAAAAAGGGTTTCTGTAAGGTTTCTTCTTGGCCATTTATTAATAATAATGATTTCTAATAGACCATATGCCTAATAGTCGTGTGCATATATTTCCTGTTAAAACAAACAATGCATTCATTACCCTTGGTGCTATATGTTAATGAAAACTTAATGATATCTTGTATTTTTAATTTTTGGCAATTATTTCTAACTCGTATAATGCAGCAAATTAACCTAAACCATTTGTTAGGGTCCCCCTCTATCCACATAATAATGATTGATAAATTGATTTGAGGTCTTGGAATCACAATGACTCCTAATGGCTTCAGCTATTGCTAGTGTTGACAGACAATTCTTCATTAGTTAATTTATGTAAGAATGTGTCCCTGCTTTACATCCCATTCTAGCTGTCTTTATTTTTCTATTGAATTTTATATGAATTAAAATGTATATTGTAGGCAATTGCTGGATGTCAGCATTTGTTTAATATGTCATTGTTGTCTGCCTTCACAGACTGATAGGACAAAGCCTTTATTCTTTTAATCTTGTATGATATATGAAGAATGTTTATTATCCTCCTTCTCTATCCCTGTAGCACCTCACATCATCTCTACTTGCTGTTGCTTTCCTTACCTCATTTGGTAGCTCCATGCTCTATGGCTATAACTTGGCTGTGGTCAACTCTCCAGCAGGGGTAAGCATGATCAAATGTATAATTAGACTAAAAAACATATTTCCACGCTCTGAATTAAACCTGAAATAGATAAGAATCCGTAATACAAACATAAAGATACATCACACAGCATGAAAATGCAAATTCACTTAATTAAATCATTTTTGCACTGAGGCCTGAACATTCCTGAGTGTATATGTATTAACTTTCTGGATAAGAATTAGACAGAGGCATCAGAAGACTGTAATAATAATTATGTGACCTGCTCAAACCTCTCATATCATTGGTCTTACTGTCAGTAGCCATGGGTTTATCTAAACAGCTGACTGAAGATGAATGAAAATAGATAACTTGTTTTTACAAAGCAAGAGAAGGCCATTGTGTTTTAAGATAAAATCACATAGATCACAGTTCTTGCCAGCCCAAGCCATTTGAACATAAAATGTGATCACGTATACATAACTAATTTTAATTTGGATTAAGCGTTTAGGGAAATTTAAGCAAGGGTCAATACATTTTCTGTTTCACTGAGGAATAGAAATGAGGTGACACAGGGCCCAAATCCCTTCACCACTGGGATGATTCAAGAGCATTCCACTGAAAAAAGGAAAAAGTGTGTTGACTTGCAAAAATCAGGAAATGTTTACAAGAATATTGTTGCTCGACTTAGGGAAATAGTTAGGGAAATCATTAAAACATTTAAGAAGTTCAAAGCTATCGTGAACCAGCCTGGAAGAGAACACATGTCTATTTTGTCGGCAGCGAGAGTGAGGAGGATGCTCAAAGAATAAAAAAAACGTCAAAGGCCACAGTGTCAGAGTTTGGTATCATCTTGGGGTCATCAGTCCTCCAAATCCACCAAAACTGTCACCTGTATGCCATCAAACTGTTTGGAAGGTGTGGCAGGAGGAAGCGTTTCCTCTTTTTCTCCACAATCAAAAACAGTTGGATTTTGCCACTGGAACTTTAACTGGGTCAGACAAAAACTGTGGCCCCAAATGCTGAAGGTGAGTTTAGCATAGAAATAAAAATGGCTAAAAATTAAAGCACCTAATACCACCATGTGTTAAATAAGGTGGAGGATATGCTGTACTTGCATACACGGTAATATGGATTTCAGGAAAAAACAGGAGATTTTAAATATAAATTTTGCTGCTTCAACCAAGAAGCCTAAACTTGGCTATTGTTTGATGTTCCAACAGGACAGTGATTCAAAACATGCATCAAAAATGGTTAAATGAACAGAAATCTTTTGTCATGGCCATCTGTGGCTTGACCCCAAAAAGGAAATCTGGACAAGACCTGTTGAGATTTCTAAATGTCTGAAGTGTTGTTCAGAAATGGAAGTTAGAGAAGTCTGTTGAGCTGAGACAAGATCTTGAAAACCTGAAAAATCTCAGAAGTAATGCTTATAGACTGGTGAGTCATGCAAAGCGAAATCCTCACACTTACTGGACTTACAGAAAGTTTTGGTGGAGAATTGATGCCTTGGATCACTACACAGTGTAATTCCACAAGCATAATCTCCATGGAAAGGTCATTAGGTAGTATCTGAAGCAACAAATAATAAACCAGATACATTTTAGAAAACTCTTTGGCTACAATAAGAGGGGTGAAAATGAGAACCATTTCAATAAAAGAAGACGTTGCCCATTTCTAATAATGAAGATGCATTTGTTATGGTTTAGGGTATTGTGGCAGCAACTGGTGCAGGAAACAAGGGAAAGAAATAGGACATATATATATAAGTTTGTTCCATAACTGCTTTTCACTAGAAAATGAAATAAATATGTTATTTACAGTTTTTACATACAACCATAGTTAAACTTTTTATTGCATGCTATACAAAATCATATTGAAATGCATTCATTCCCTAACTGGCCAAATTGTATAATAATAAAATAATAATGTTAATAATAACAATAATAATAATGTGTGTTAATCATTTACAGTCCTGTTTTGATGCTCCATAAGGATGATTAAAATAATATGAGGCTAATAATGGGAAGTAATGATCTGTATTAAAATCTGCATATATCACAGTTTGCAATGATATTTACGGTACTTGGTTAATTTATACTGCTTAAACTGAAAATCAGGGGTACAACTTGACACAAGTGCTGGTTTACTAGTAGAAATGGCATGTATCAGCCAGCACTGTGACAATTAAGTAAGGATATTATTATTATTATTATTATTATTAGTAGTAGTAGTAGTAGTAGTAGTAGTAGTAGTAGTATTATTATTATTATTATTATTATTATTATTGGTGTATCTGAAATATGGCATTCTCTGTAAATTAATTCCTGTTGTTACAAATACACACAGGTTCTTGATGAGTAAGTCTTAATTCTACAGTGAAGTGGAAGCCTGAGCAGTAGCTCTAGAAAGGCAGTGTGCTGTGTGAGGGACTTGTTATTAAATGAGGAATGTGGAATGAATGGACCATGTGGTTGAAACAAACCCTGGCTGAAACTCAGGGAATGTGGCCCATGCTACTTCATTATGATTCTTCTTCTGGACTAAAAGCAAAGATTACTGTATTCAGGCATGTAATTATGGATATATCTGCAGATGATTATTTATCATTCAGAATTGTGGAAGTGAAATGTTCCTTAGTTAAACTGATAGGAACAAGATCTTTTAAAACAACTTTTATAATGGCGCTGTATAACATTATTAATCTGTTTTGTGCAGCAGTGGTTGCCTCTAGCAGGTCTTCATGTACAGTAAGTGGGGACCTATTTGCCCTGCACCATTAGTCTGTTAATGGTGAAAAGATTCAAATTTTCCTGTTTATTTCTTTGTTTCAAAGCTGACTGCTATATCCCCCGTGAAAGTGGTTTCGCTCTATGCTGCTTTTTGGTACGCTGCATACCCTAAATACAGACATTGAGTTTCAGAATTAGGATTACAGAACACACAGTGCCAAATGTTTAAGTGATCAGATTCTGACCAGTAGCGTGAATTGCCGGATTGAACAGGAAATATTGAATTTGTTAAAAAAAGGTTGGTAAAAGCCTTGCTAAATGATTGCCAGGATTTGGGATCTAATGAAATTTTTTCAGCCCCTCGTTAGAATTAGAACTGACAGTCACACCGTTGTACTCATGAGTCAATTATGAGAAAACTAAAACCTTGAAACTGTAGTGAATTGGCTTAAAGTGATTAGGAAAAGAGAAGAAAAAAGATGCGCAGGAATTCGGTTAAATTGTGACCTGAGGAGGGTAAGTCACTGAGTCAGTGAATCAGCGAGTGAGTGAGTGAGTCAGTGAGTCAGTGAATCAGTGAGTGAGTGAGTGAGTCAGTGAATCAGCGAGTGAGTCAGTGAGTCATTGAATCAGTGAGTGAGTGAGTCAGTGAATCAGCAAGTGAGTGAGTGAGTCAGTGAATCAGTGAGTGAGTGAGTGAGTGAGTGTGTCAGTGAATCAGTGAATCAGTGAGTGAGTGAGTGAGTCACTGAGTCAGTGAATCAGCGAGTGAGTGAGTGAGTCAGTGAATCAGTGAGTGAGTGAGTGAGTGAGTGAGTGAGTCAGTGAATCAGTGAGTGAGTGTGTGAGTCACTGAGTCAGTGAATCAGCGAGTGAGTGAGTGAGTGAGTGAGTCAGTGAGTCAGTGAATCAGTGAGTGAGTGACTTAGTGAGTCAGTGAATCAGTGAGTGAGTGAGTGAGTCACTGAGTCAGTGAATCAGCGAGTGAGTGAGTGAGTGAGTGAGTCAGTGAATCAGTGAGTGAGTGAGTGTGTGATTGAGAAAGAATTGAGAGAGTCAATGACAGCATGAAACCAAAGCCCTTGTTTCCACCCAGATAAATGTATGCTTTATTGAATAGGATCTTTGAATCTGAGACATTTTGACTGATATGGGTTTTAAGGATGCATGATACCATTAAATCTTACATTTTAAATCTACTTCCCCTGATATACACGAATAATGCGTGAGTAGTGTCACATGAGTGTCACGTTGCATTGTTTGGTTTGGGATACGATAACTGTGCAACCGCATGAAATGAATTTACAAGATGGTCAGCAGGCGTTTATGAAAATTAAATTTTTTCTCCACCCCCCCCCCCCCATAACCACACAGTACATCAAGGACTTCTACAATCGCACTGTTGTGAGTCGGAATGGGACGGGGCTGACAGGAGAGACGCTGACGCTCATGTACTCACTGACCGTGTCTGTCTTTGCCATCGGAGGCCTGATTGGCTCTTTGATGGTGGGGATGCTCGTCACCAAATTTGGAAGGTAAGTCAAGAGGAGACCCCATAACATCTGGTGCTGTCTGGTCACACTGCCAGATGCTCCCTTGAGTCTGAGAACCACTGAGGTACCTGCCACCTCATCTGTTACCCCCAAGACCTTTTGTACCTCTCTGGCTGACCTTGGTCACCCTCTGGAAGAGAAACAGTTTTGTTGTTCTGCCCTTTAGGCTCCAAACTTTCCTCACTAACTTTTCACATGGTCTCAGTGACAATTGATTACACCTTTAATGTCCACAAAATAGCTCTGATTTTAAAATACTCCTTTGTTTTAATATTGTGTTGTCTCAGTGTTTTTGCGTAATTGACTTTGATATACATTGTAATTTTTATTTTATCAATTAGATCAAGCAAACACATGAATGGCACAATGCATGATTCTTCAGTGGCTGATAATCATTATTCTGATTAAATCAAAAATGTGGTTGTGTGCACATGCTCAATCAGAAACTATTGCAGTGCATCCAAGTATAAACGTATGACTCTTTATACTTCAATACTTCTAAGTTTTCACTGCACGCTTGTGTCTACCCATGTTTTAGTGCGAAGGTGAGACATAATCACAGTTTTTTGGTGGAATCACTGAGGGCCTAGTAAACTCCTCCGCTTGTCCTGCCTGCTCTGAGCATCTCACGGGGCTACGAGATTAGACTGCGGATATTTAAATGCAAATGAAAGATGATGATTCACAACCCCATTTAATGTTCTAATCAATTTCGGCCCAGCAAAGTGTTTTATAGGACTAAGGCCATCATAGCGCGGAGCATGGCACAGCTGGGTGTAAATCAGGGTGAAAGTTTACCACCTGATAGAACTAATCAAGGAGGCTAGCTATTTTACTCAGCGCTGCGGTCGTGGAACATCAATTATCTGGTTTTGATAGTTAAACTCCCTAGTGGCTGGCTATTGAGCATAACTGCCCCAGCTTAATGAGCAGTGGCAAGTACAGGACTCTGTCTGTCTTTGCAGAAAAGGAACCATCGTCAACTCTACCGTACTGGTCTTCATAGCAGGAACCTTGATGGGCTTCAGCAGAATCTGTCGCTCACCTGAAATGGTCATTTTTGGCCGTTTTGTCACAGGAATACATTCAGGTAAGAATCTATATATGGCTCACAGTCCAGTTCTTCATCTTCAGAACTATGTACTTACATATCATAGCACTTTTCTGCTAGACAATTCAGTACAGTATGGTTACTAATCTAAAACTATCTATATCCCATTGGATGACGATACCTAAAAGTTCTGAGCAGTTCTCATGATTCTTCCTCACTATTGTAAGCTCTTCTCATACATCTCTGTTCAGAACATATGGTCCCCTGTCAGGAAGAGTAACTAAATTTAGCAGAGGTACAGTATCAATCACTCAGACACAGAGATGACAATGCAATATGTGATCATGGATTAGTAACTAAACCAGTCAGTGCCATGCTGAAAAGCAATTTTAGTTTCATATTACTTAGTTAATAATTGATAGTAAATAACAACTATTAAGATTAGTAGTCAAATAATAAGCCACATGTTTAAAGGGTTAACTTAGTCTATGGTGTGTCTTTTCTACTTTTAGGGATCTCTCTGAGTGTGGTGCCAATGTATTTAGGAGAGATTGCTCCCAAAAATCTGAGAGGCTTCCTAGGCCTCATGCCCAGTATCTTTATCTGCATTGGTGTGTTCTCCGCTCAACTCCTGGGTCTGCATGAACTTCTTGGAAAGGTATCACAGAATGTCGCTATTAAAATGTTTGGAAAGTAATAATATCCCCCAAGAAAAGGTTTCCTGTATTGCCTAAAAATGTCACGGGCAAATAGGGTTGTATGTCATTGTATTCCGTTGTGACCATGCTCAGGATTTTAAATGAGTGACCTGTGTTTCTCAGCTCCAGTTTTGAAAACCATTTGCACTGCACTGTTTCTTGATTTTATACTCAAACACAGAGGCGCCCAGTCGTGGGCCTGGAAATCTACCACCCTGCAGAATTTATCTCCAACCCTAATCTAACACAGCTGATCCAGGTAATGTAGGCCTTCGGGGTGTCTCAATATTTGAGTCAGGTGTGTTGGATCTAAGCTCTCCAGGGTGGTAGATCTCCAAGACCATAATTAAACACCCCTCCTCTAACACATCTAAATAATGTCATTACCTAATTACAACCCTTTCATGAAGTGAGTCAAGTTATTGCCTTGAAAAAACTACAGAAATCAAGAAACAACTAGCACATCATGATGCTTTTTAACTATATGTCTGTCTGTGCTGTGTTGTTTGGCAGGAGGAACACTGGCCACTGTTCCTCTCCCTGGTGGTTATCCCAACATTTGTCCAACTGATGCTGTTGCCATGGTTTCCAGAAAGCCCTCGTTATTTGTTGATTGAGAAGCATAATGTTCATGCAACCATCACAGGTGAAAAAGCTGGCTTGACTCATTCTGTTGTGTTGAAAGTTTGTTTGAAATTCAAATAGGTATTTCTGTTTCTATCATTTATCAACAAATTTGTTCATTTTAATTAAATGCATTTCCATCCTCTTCTGAACAAATGTGACTGTAACATTTTATATTTAACTTGCAAGTCATATAATATATTGATCTCATGATACTATCATGCAATAATATATTGTGAACTCGTAACACTGTTGTATAACTCTCTATAGAGATCTCTACATTATTCTTGTAGCACCATTGTATAATACATGACATTGATCTTATAACACTGTCATATAATGCTCTATACTGACCTTGTTACCATACAGGAATCTTGTGACATTGATGTATGGATTTTGTGTTTTTGTGACATAGTTATATAATACACTACACTAATTACTCTCTTATGATACTCTACACTGATTTTGTGACCTTGTCAAATATTCTCCCCTGAAACTGGGACACCTTCATGTAAAACTCTACATTGTCTTCCGTGTTCCCACAGCTCTGAAGTGGTACAGAGCCAAATGTAACATTCAGGCTGAGATTGAGGAAATGCAGGAGGAGCAGCGCTCTCTGTCCACAGTGCAGACCGTGTCCGTCTGGCAGCTGTTACTGGACCATACAGTCCGCTGGCAGGTCCTCTCTGTGGTCATCATTAACATTGGGATGCAGCTGTCTGGCATTGATGCAGTAAGACAGTGTTTATGTTTACATTTGACTAACCTGAAGGTTTTGATCGTTTTCCAGTTTAAACACTCTTCTAAAAAAAATCAAGATGACTGGTCCAATGCTTGTGACCTGGCATATACATAAACAAAGCTGGCATTTTGAGAATGAGCCCTGGCTCTAAAATCCCTAAGCTCCTGTACTCACAGAGAACTTGCCAAAATATTGCATGCCACGAAGCAATCGAGAAGCAGTAGAGAACCAGAGAAGTAGCACCATGGTAGCTAATTTGAGTTTCCTGGGCTTATGCGAGAAGTCTTTTACTTTTAGGACAAAGCTATTCAAGGAGTATTACCATTCTGAGTTATTTTGTTTAGCCGCAAATTAATTATTCAAATGATTAAGTGGACAGCGCGAGCAGAAAGCTCATACTTTACCCAGCAGAGCTGAACAAATTAGAATCCTTATTTCTAGAGTGTGTTTATAGCACCTAATTTGCTCCGCCCTGCCAAGGCTATAAATAAAGGCCGTTATTAAAGCAAATTCGAATATAAAGAAATGATCACACGGCTTAGTTAAAGTTGTACTGTATGGGAATTTAAGATTAAAAAGATAAATTGAGATATCTGAATGATGTATTTTGTAAAAAAATCTGTGTTCCTAGTGTCCATGCTTTATACATTGCTTTCAGAATGCGCAGTGGAGAGCCTAGACACCCATGAAGCAAATGGTATTTACATATTGATCTGATCAGAGCATGGATACTTCTCTATATTCTCTATATTTCTATAAATGTTGTTATGGGTTTACAAAATCATGCATACTTTCTCTTTGATATTGTTGACACCACAACACAACAAATAGAGATGATTTCTGAAGATGGATTTTGAAGACAGAGCAGACATTTCAGTAAATCATTTTGTGTGCCATGCAGTAAACATGTCACAACTGTAATGTGAATTGGGGCATCCTATGAGAAATATGGTCCTATAAGAACTGGAGCAGCAGATATTGGTTTCTGAAATGTAAGAATGATTTTGTTCCCTTAATATTTCTGGAATTAATTCTCAAACAACTTACTTGTAGTTTTGTTTAGTTCCTCTGTGCTCCATGTAAAACTTTGATTGGGCTAGCACCCCTAGCCCAATCCTCCTCAATCATTAGAAGCAATTAGAAGAGTGTAATTTTAGGCTCAACTCTAAAAATACTGACAATGTTCTCACATTTCAGAAAAGAATATTCTCAGTTCCTTGTACAGCTAATAATAAATAGCATGTGAGAAAATATGATCTAGTGAATTTCTTATAGAATACCCCATTTAACAACATATTTAAACAAGGCAGCCAAGGTAATTTTTTAAATGTCTGCTCTATCTTTATGTATGTTTTGTCTTAATTACTTATTTATTTATTTTTTGCACTTGTGAAGAAGGCCCAACTGTCTCCTAGTTGCTTTGTTCTTCTACTTTATGTTTTACCTGGAGTTGACAAAACCTAAGACATTTGTTAGATTTAAGCAGGTTATTTTGTTACTGAGTCTGTAAGCCTAAATGACTTCTGTCCAGGCTGCCATTCAAGAAAAAAACAATCATTATGACTTCGGAATGAATGGGTTGGTTTTTGTGACCACTCAAAAAAAGTGGATTGGAAGCTTTTTGCAGCTTAAGGTTTTATAGACATACTAGAAAGTCAACAGTTTGTTTTAAAACTTTACCAGAGCTTACAGATTCTATTAAAGTCTTTATTTAAAGTGTTTTTTTATCATGTGGCCACTTAAAGAGAAGGTTAAGAATTTCAGCAGAATGAATCCCACTTGTTCATTTAGATACGGAGATGAATCGGCGGTGATTGACAGTGATTGTGAAACAGGGGAAGATGAATGGGCATACATGTGTGTGAAAAAGAGAAAAAAGAAAGCGAGAGAGATAGAGAGTGAGTGCGTGTGTTTGCGTGTGTGTGGGTAAATGGGGCTGACAGGTGGCGAGTCTTGGCTGAGTTGAGCCGAAGCAGCAGGAGCGAGGCTGGCCGTGTGTGTCCTCTGCACTCCCAGCAGCTCTAAAACCGTCTGTGTTCCCTCTGATTACCCCCCTGCCTCAACTCGCATACACCCCTCCAGCCCCAAAATTGAATCTGAAGTGTTGTCCACCGGAACCGTGCAGCCACGATACACCACCTGTACAAGCCAAGAATCCCCCTCTCTCTTCCTCTCTCACCATCCCTCTCTCTTACCCACTGATTGGTTTTCTCATTTGGCCTAGATCTGGTTCTACACCAATGATATCTTTGAGAACGCTGGGATTCCAGCCCTTGAGATCCCGTACACTACAGTGGGAACCGGAGCCATAGAGATCATTGCAGGACTTATAGGGGTGAGTCTTCTTATTCTAATGAAAGCCTTAAAAATCACAAATTATTTATCAGTATCATTATAACCACTGGGGAATGCCAGTGCCAGTCAAACCAGTTTTTTTTTTTACATGGGCCTGTTACTAGTCTTTCATTGTTTGAATAATCGTGATCATATATTCTTAGCATTAATTGATTATCCTACATGTTCGGTTGCAGGCACAAAGAAATATTTGCATTAATTTTAACTTTATCAACTTTACCATCATCTTTAAAGCAATAATCTTTAAAGCAATTCCATCTTTTCTAAATTCAGATGAGTGCCGAATTAAGCCAATCGGCTTGCTTTCTGCTAGCACTCCTAAAACATATACCACTTTTGCAGCCATAAAGAACCTCTCAGTGGGTGCTTCTTTAACGGACCATTTTAAATGAGATTCTTGAGTGTGGAGAATGTTTTTAAAGTTGTAAGAATCTCCACATAATGGCTCTGTTTGAATTAAAAGGATTTCCTAGAACTGTAGATCCGTAGTGAGAAACAGCTGTGAAACAAAAAAAATACGTGTCCTGGGGACTATGATTGGCATAGCATTTGAGCGCCTTTGACATAGTAGAATTGTAAAGTCAGTGCTATTGAGGAAGAATGAGCAGCTCCTTGTAGCTCCGATCTAGAGTGCAGGCCATGTGTGAGCTGTCCCTTCGGAGCGTCTCTGCCCCGCCGTCTGTTGCGTCTGCTTCACTTTGCTTTTCTCTCCATCTTCTGCTGCGCACTTTCTCCAGTTTTCCGCTCTGACACTCATAGAAAACAGTGTATGAGATGAAGGAAAGGCATTAGAGAGACAGATGAGACTTGTTCCCGCCGGCTCCTTCCCTGGGTCACATCTCAACGCTGTAATGGAGGCCAGACGCAGTCTCCCTCTCCCAGTCGTATCGCTTAGCCAGGATTTAGTGATGCACCAGCAGCGGCTGGAGGAGGCGAGGCACGCTGTTAGTCAGGAGAACTCATTGCTGTCAGTGTCAATTGGTCCTCACTTGGGAGGCGAATGGCACACGGGAGGAAGGCCAGAGATTGGTTATAAAATTACAGCTATTCATTCTGCTGTCAGCGGCTCTCCGCACCCTCCTTTAAGTCAGCACACTGCTTTGGCTCTCATCTTTACTAACACTTAATAAAAAATTCAGCACTCTGCTCTTATTGTCCTACAGTCTTACTTTAAAAGTGCAACACACTACCCTGGGCTAGCTCTTGGTCTGGGATTGGCTAAAATCTTGCTAATCTGTGACAGCCTATGAGTTTGCCCATCCTGTTTCATTAAACACTTTAGCTGTAAGCTACTGTATTACAATAAATAAAATGTGACCTCTGCATTATTATGATTGGTTAACCTATTCCATGTCCAACAAATGCACTTAGAATGCAAAAGAAAAACACCACAGAACTTTGATTGGTCTAAAGCAGGGGTGTCAAACTCCAGTCCTGGAGGGTCCTGGAGGGTCCTGCACAGTTTGAGGGTTCTCTTACTCAAACACATTCACTAAACCTAGCAATTAACTGTCAAACTGAAGCAGGTGTTTCTGAGCAGGGAAATCACCAAAACGTGCTGGACTACAGCCCTCCAGGACTGGAGTTCGACACCTGTGGTCTAAAGTATGGTCATTTTGTGTTTTCATACCTTGGATGATCATCCATTTATTTAGTTTGTTGTTTCTGGCAACATGCAATTTTAATAAAATACAGTAATCCCATGCTACCAGAAGACCAGATGTAATACAATTCAATCAAATTAAGTGATACAAACTCACTTTTATGTCATGATTAAATCAATAGAAAACATGTTCCGAGAACAAAGGGCATGTAATATTTAAGACATGGACATTAATGGGTTAAATTGAAACCAGTGCAGAATCAGTTTGCTATCAGATAAGAAAAAAAGATATATTATGTACTGGCAGTCTTGAGGAACTCCTGGTGCTTGAAATGCTGTTTTTGCCAGTGCTGAAAAATGAACGTACTGGTTAGTTTCTGATAAGAGGTAGAATATCATATTGAAATGATAAATTGATGCGTATGATGAAAAAACAAGGTGAATTTTTGTGAATCTTTTCTTAATTGATCCTTAAATCCTGTTTCTTATTAGTGCTTCACAATTGAGCGACTGGGAAGAAGGCCGTTGATCATTGGGGGTTTTGGGGTCATGGGGATGTGTTGTGCTGGCATAACACTTTCTCTCATCCTACAGGTGAGCATGACCTAAACTGCTGAAACTTCTTATCTCTATGAATTGCATTTATTATTGGGAAATATTAAACCAGAGCCTGTTTGGCAAGTGCTCCAGTCTATTATTCACAACAGTTGTTCTCCTGCTTCATGCCCTGTGTGGAATGACTGAGTCATGCTTTTTATTGCTCTCACTTAGACACATGTGTACTTCATGAAGTATGTAAGTGTAGGCTGCGTGGTCGGGATCATCGCTGGGTTCTGTATAGGACCAGGTGAGTGTCTTGTGGATCTGTACATTCTGGTCTTTTTAAACAACTAACTTCTGAAGCGACACATCCCTCGTGTGAAACAGTGCTGCCTTAAACACATGCTCAGATATGGTCCCCAGAGTATTGTTTAAACTTTATCAACAGATGGCCATCCTTTGACCCCAGAGATCCCACGACGTCTGGAAGTAGGGAAATAGCGACACCTGGAGGACAAAAGTCAGACTATAATGTCTGAAAAAAAGGCTTCAAGCTGCTCTAGTCTTAAATGCCAATTCTATTACCTTAATAAAAAGAAAGGTTATTTTAATACATAGATATTTTTTTAACTTATTGTTATTTAATAATGATCCCTGGACTTGCTTAGGTAATCCAACAAAAGTTGTGTGTTAGATTTTGAAATATATTGCTCTCTCACTTTCAGCTCATTCATAATCATGAACTGATAACACAGTAAGAGGTAAACAGTGCAGATCTATTCATAAGGTGTAATTTATCTTGTTGCCACTTATACTTTTTTCTTTTAAAATACATCATAATTGAGCTGCATATCACCAGTAACCTGAAATCAAATGAAGGGGGTCTAAAATTCTGGGTTTTTAAGTGCATAAGTTGCTCTTTTAGTGATCTATCAATATCAGGCATGGAGTTTATGCATGCCACAAGAGCAGAGCAGAGGAGCACTGCTCAAATGATGAATGAGACTGCAAGCACTTTACTCTGTTGATGTATTATCCAACCCCACTCCAAAATCTATAATTCATTCTCAGGCCGCAGTCTCAATCGCTTTAATTACGTCTTTAATTAGGATTTTTTATGGCTCATTGTTCATAAACAATGATGAATATGGCTTTTTAAGACAAAATCCTGCATGAACAATGAATTACAACCAGAGTTCCATATCAGTTTATCTGCAGCATGCCTTCTTCCGCAATTATCATGCACAAATAATGAAGCCGCCGCTTGGCTTGTTCCTGAATTCATTAGACTTGAAATAACACCTTGCGCCTGCTTATTTTTCACTTGTAACCAAAAGGGATTACAAGTTAAGCACTGGAACAATCCCTACTTCCTGCATATTGAGATAACAAGCAGCTCATAAAGCCACTTTATTGTCCTCCTCCCACCATGAACTGTTGCATTATAGAAAAGGGATGGCCTAATGCTTTTATATATATAATATACATGCAAATGTACATAACTATGTATGCTTCATATAATAATTCATATACTTTGGGTTTCAGTTATCAACACAACAGAGTAAAACTTTTTTTTTTTCGTTTTTTTAAGCTGGTGTTCCTTTCCTCATCACGGCTGAGCTTTTTAAGCAGTCCCATCGTCCTGCTGCGTATACTGTGGGAGGCTCTCTAAACTGGATGTCCAACTTCACCATTGGTTTTATCTTCCCTTTCTTACAGGTGCAATTACATTCAGTTTATTTAAAAAAAACAAAAAAACAAGTATACCACTTAAAGTTCACACAAGTGATAGAAAAACAGAACACATGAAAAAGTGTTACCCATGTGTTATATCCATATGACTATGTTGCAAAGATGAATGTGAAAGTAGAGAAGCCTTGAAATTATTTCAAATATATGATGCAATACTGACAAGATGCAGTTACACCAAAAGAATAAAGTAAAACTGTTATAACACACAGTAATAAGAACTAATTGTATATTTGCAGAGTGTATGAAAGTAAAAATGGTATAGCTTCCTGAAAATGACAGTTCAGCTGAAACTGCATTGGGCCCTTTAGAGACAGGACATAGTAAATGACCAGATATGTAACTCCAGAAGTCAATAAAACAGACTAAATCTCAGTGTACTGGCTGTTAAATGTACTCTATAAAACATAAGACAGCAGTGAGGTTGTGGTCATGTTGCAGTTTTATTTTTCTGCATGTATTTTCGCAAACACTTCATCTGCAATTTCTACTGTCTCACCATCGCTCTGGTTTGAGCTCATTTAAGCTTGTACTCTTTCGCCTCTTTATCACAGATGTCAGCTGGAGCCTACTGCTACCTGGTGTTCAGCAGCGTGTGCTTAACAGTGGCTATCTATGTGTTCTTCATCATCCCTGAGACGAAGAATAAGACATTTGTGGAGATCAGTCAGATGTTTGCCACTAAAGAGGCGGTGGTTGAGAGCCAGGCCCTCAGTCAGCCGGATCAGCTCAAACTGAAGAAGATGAATGGATATGGAACGCTAGAAAATGGCTCACTTGAGTTTGACAGCTCCTCCTCCTGTCCCTGAGCCAAGAGAGAGAGAGAGAGAGTTAAATCATGTCCTTTGTTTTTGGTATGTTCTACATGGTTCAGTTGACTATTTTCTGAGCCAGTCCATCTATTATGGGGCTGTTATGTCACATGTTAATAGAATTTGTAAGAATACCAAGAATATTTATTTAGTGGTATTGTCTAATCAAATTAAATTTGTTTGATATCCTATTAGGAGATGCACCGAGGACACGAGTGCTTGAAACCTAATTAATGTTGTATTTTCAGCAGTCATTTATTTAACATTGAAACAAAAATCCATTCCTGGATAAAGGACATTGTTTGCTAGAGAATATGTTACTCATAGACAAAGCAGTTATATGAAGATGTTGTATGCTCTATTACAGGGGTCTGGATAATTACAGGAAAAAAACACATTTCAGGGTATTGGATGTGTACTATTTATCAGTGTACATAGACGCTGCTCTCATGCTGATTCTATCCCCTGATTTTATATGAAATGACTGAAAGGACTGTATGTGATTTTACTATTAATTGTTGCTGATTTATCTCAGTGACGGGTGTTAATGTTGCACTACAACTTGAACTGTTCAGCTCAATTCATGCCATGGTTCTTTTACTTCAACATTATGTAACAGTAACATTTTTTAGGTTTTGCAGTGTTTGTAAATTTGTAGTCAGGCTAAGACCGTCAGATATGTAAAGTGCTCGCCAAGGGTTCAGTTGTCATATTTTACTCGTTAAGGATGAGACACCGATGCTAGCCAAACCTCCTGAATATATTTTCTACTATATTTGACCTCATGTGTACTGAGATTGCTTTGCAGAACATGCCTTTTTATAACACGCAAATAAAAGACTTAAATAGATCTGGGAGGCTTCGTTTATTGAAAGCATCAGGGGGGTAAGGTGATAAAAGCTTACAAAGCAGGATGTGGGGAGACACGTGCCAAGCAACTCCAGTGCCAGCCCCCAGCAGCTTCATTAACTCACTGAGGAGGCGGATTTCATGCTTAATTAAAGGAAAGGGTTATCTTTCTCACCTTGCTCCATGGGCACTCCTCCGGGACTCAACTTCATCCGGACACACCCTCTAGAAGTTTCAGACACTGAGATTGAAGGGTGGCCCACTTCCACAGTCAGCACAAGCAATAGAATAAGCTGCACAAAGATACATCTCTCACTCAAATCCAGAGCTTTAATTCATCAGTACATTTAGACCTACCTTGAATCTAAGTGATTCCAATTAAATTTCCATTTACAACAGAACGTCCCTCATAATAGCAGAAGAGAAAGGAATCTTACTTAAAAATATAAATCCCTCCTCAGTTTGTCCTTCTTGGTGAGGCATAGCTGTTCTCCATCTTGACTTGCCTCAGAGCTGCAGTCTGGGTGTGGCCTCTCTGCTCAGTTCCATCAGGTGCAGAGGTGTGAGGCTGCTGTGCGAGCTGCTAGCCTGGCTGGCCCCTAGGCAGTGGTGCTTCATCTGTGTGTGAGCCTCACTAGCTCCCCCGAAGAGGCCCGTGTAGACAAATGATAGGAAATGCGAGCGTCTCCTGGTGCAAGAAGAGAAATTGTGAGCTAAATCGTGTCTGGCTTTCAGCTTTCCCCAGTCCTCGTCCACTGGGCTCAAGGTCACTGCTTTAACATGATCTCGATGGGCCTCCGCCCACAGCTGTGCTCATCCAGATCACTTTCAGAGGACAAAGACCACCCCCAACTTTCACACTTCCAGCTGATGTGACTTTGGAAGAATCTGAAGGCAGCTGTGGACGGTGGCTAAATCTGTAAGCTTTCCTGCTTTTCCCTGAGCATAACTGTCCCATGAACAGAATATCAGGACACGTTTTGCTTTCCATTTGAAGGAACTGTTTATAACACATATTGTCATATTTCCCCCCTTCACCCAAAACATTAACATGTTTGGTGTCCAGATTTTGGTGCTGCAGCTAACAAATAGCGGAAGTCTATGTCATGTTTTTGGCCTATATACAGATACACTGATCAGCCACATTAAATCCACTGACAGGTGAGGTGAACGACATTGATTATCTTGTTACTGTCATGGCTTGAGATATATTAGGCAGTAGGAAAAAATGATCTGAGCAACTTTAACAAGACTGTGATGGCTAGACGACTGGGTCTGAGCATCTCCGAAACGGCAGGTCTTTTTGGGAGATCCCAGTTTGCAATGGTTAGTACCTACCAGAATCACCTACCAGATCCAAAAAGGCCAGTGGGGGAACTGGTAACAGGATCATGTCGGCCCAAGGCTCACTGGTGTGTGAGGAGCTAAATTGCAAAAAGTTGCTTATAAGTAGGGATGGGTATTGAGAACCGGTACTACTACCAGTTAAAAAAAAATGATAAGCTACTGGACAAACAGATCTGCTGTTTATGTATTCATTAATGCATTCTAACATTGTCTTTATTGTTTGCACCAAATTGTGGAGAGTAGTGTCAATTAAGAGTATTGGTAATAAGTATTGGTATCAATTAGTAGTGTCAATATTGATATATTGGTAAAATCCTAATGATAACCAGCTGTCAAAGAAATTCCCAAAAAGGACTCCGATAAACCCTAAGAAAAGGAAGCTCACAACAAGACGTAATAAAGTTATAAAAGTAATTTTATTTCTTGCTGTAAGGGAACAAGTCTAAAAGAAGAGCTGTTCTAAATCGTAAGCATGTGCTTTGCAATTTATCTAGCAGTAAGCAATGTGTGTGCGTAACATCATTGTCGTTAGGTTAATCAAAACAAAAGACTGTGTTTCTTCTCCGTTCCTGGACACTTCCAGCTGGATCGCTCCGTCCTTCTATCAGAGATACAGAGAAGACAGTACTCACAGGGAACATATAAAAACAAAACCACAGCAGAGATTAACTCAGGTTACAGGATTATAAAACTCAAAGGTTTCTTAATGATTACATGTGTGCTTGAACTCGCTAATATATATGTAAACCCTAATAAGAATAATGATTTAATATCTAGGAAACTTTAATAAGGATAACACTTCTCCAACACCAGCCCTAATCAAAACACACTTGCTGCGTATGGGCCACATAGCCACAGACTGGTCAAAGTGACCATGCTGACCCCTGTCAGGTCTGTGGACCAAGAAGCACTGGAAGGTGATCTGTGTGTGCGTGTGTGTTTCTTACCTGGGGAAATAGCACCAGGATACCGGCAGAAGCAGTGTGATGCTCTGGGCAATGTTTTGCTGGGAAACCTTGTGTCTTGACTTTAACATGGATGTTATTTTTATACATATCACCTACCTAACATTTCTTGCAGCCTAAGTACTCCATGCCTTCCAGACGTATCATCAGGGCGTCCTAGTCTTTAAAGTAAAAAAAATCCTACTCTATACCATTCTGGCGCCACTGTAGGAGGCACTTAGGCACGTTTACAACTGATGGTAGTGACGGTAACATTTTTCATTTTAGCTGGAGTGCCCTTTAAAGTCCATCCAATGCGTCCCAGTGCTGGTGGGTTGCTGTTATTCTTAAATGTACACCCAGCTTCAGTGCTTCCTCACACAGCACTAAACACAGGCTAATATTTCACTCTGAATTGACTCCCCTGATGGAATGACTGTCGTCCTGTAGGTCAGCACGAGGAGAGGATGTTGGTCTAATTAGCAGCAGAAGAATCTACCGCCTCCTCAGCACCTGTCACTGCAGCCTCAACTCTGCCGCCTTGTGGTTGGGCACAGGAACAGCGTTACAGGGGCGTCGCTGCAGTGTGTAGGTATTTGCTGCTTCCTCAAACACAGCAACTTTAACACGACCTTATGTTTCCACGGCCTCTAGTGTGGCCACAGTGTTGGTCACTATATTTACAACCATGTATTCAAGTCTGTATCTAAAAAGGGCCTAAAAACCAAGCCTGGGAATGATGCCACCTCCCTCCAACCTCGTAAAGAACACAAACAGACACAGTACCCTCACAAAGAAGACCCGCTGCTCCCTCTAACATTTTAATTAATGACAACAGATTTTCTCCTCATAAGTGCTTTAATGTGGCTTATTGCTGTTGCAGTCCCCTTGGCCGTGGAAATATTATGTTGACGGATGTGCTGTGTCGCTGGCACTCCCTGGATGGAGGCAGCTGTCAGGCCCGGGATGATAACATTAACGCAGGGGGAAAGTGATGACAAATGCCTGTTATCAGCGAACGAGGCCGGTGACAAATCGAATCGCGGCTCCCAAGAACCCCCATTACACCGTAATAAAAAAAGATTGATGGTCCTCTCTGTCAGGACCTCTGTTAATGCGATTTCGACTGGTCTCTCCGGCTTCCAATTAAGATGGGGAGGAGAGAGAGAGAGAGAGAGAGAGAGAGAAAGAGAGAGAGAGAGAGAGACAGAGAGCGAGAGCAGCTACATAAGCCCTACTAATTGGATCAGTGCAGCCAAAGGCAATTTCTCTCTCACTCTGTTTCTTTCTCTTTCCATCCCTCTCTCTCTCTCTCTCTCCCATTCTCCTCCACCTTTCTTTTTCTCTCTCACCCCTTGCTCACTATCTCTCTCACACCCTCTCACTATCTTTCTCCTTCCTCTCTCTCTCTCTCTCTCTCTCTCTCTCTTTTTCCACCCCTCCTCTCTCTCTCTCACTCTCTCTCTCTCTCTTTCCACCCCTCCTCTCTCTCTCTCTCTCTCTCTCTC
>JBBPDC010000149.1:16601105-16611787 GCA_037974485.1 Hemigrammopetersius urotaenia | reverse complement strand
CTTCTCACTGATCTTCTCCTTCATCATCTCACTGATCTTCTCCTTCATTTTCTCCTTCATCATCTCACTGATCTTCTCCTTCATCTTCTCACTCATCTTCTCCTTCATCTTCTCCTTCATCTCACTGATCTTCTCCTTCATCATCTCACTGATCTTCTCACTGATCTTCTCCTTCATTTTCTCCTTCATCTTCTCACTGATCTTCTCCTTCATCTTCTCACTCATCTTCTCCTTCATCTCACTGATCTTCTCCTTCATCATCTCACTCATCTTCTTACTGATCTTCTCCTTCACCTTCTCGCTGATCTTCTTGTCTGAGAGCACCACTCTGTGGACGAGATGTGAAAGTGACCATTCTGTCACACGTGAGCACACCATACGCCACACCACAGACCACGCCACAGAACACACCATACGCCACAGAACACACCATACGCCACACCACAGACCACAGAACACACCACATGCCACAGAACACACCACAGAACTCACCACACGCCACAGAACTCACCATACGCCACACCACAGAACACGCCACAGAACACACCACACGCCACAGAACACACCACAGAACTCACCACACGCCACAGAACTCACCATACGCCACACCACAGACCACAGAACACGCCACACCACACGCCACAGAAGACACACCACACCACAGAACACACCACACCACAGAACACACGCCACAGAACACACCACACACCATGCCACAGAACACACCATAGAACACACACCACGCCACAGAACATGGCACACAGCACAGAACACTCCACAGAACATGCCACACAGCACAGAACACACCACGGAACATGCTACATACCACAGAGCACGCCACAGAACACACCACGCGCCAAACCACAGAACAGACCACAGAACACACACCACACCACAGAACACGCCACAGAGCACGCCAAAGAACAGACCACAGAACACACCACACACTACAGAACACACCACACCCACAGAGTGAAGACAGACGGTGAGAGACTTGACAACCTTCTCCTTCATCATCTCACTGATCTTCTGCTTCATTTTCTGCTTCATCTTCTCACTCATCTTCTTACTGATCTTCTCCTTCATCATCTCACTGATCTTCTGCTTCATTTTCTGCTTCATCATCTCACTGATCTTCTCCTTCATCTTCTCCTTCATCTTCTCACTGATCTTCTCCTTCATCATCTCACTGATCTTCTCCTTCATTTTCTCCTTCATCATCTCACTGATCTTCTTCATCTTCTCTCATCTTCTCCTTCATCATCTCACTCATCTTCTTACTGATCTTCTCCTTCACCTTCTCGCTGATCTCACCACAGAACACACTTCACAGAACACACCACACGCCACAGAACACACACCACACGCCACAGAACACACACCACGCCACAGAAAACGCCACAGCACACACCACACCACACACCATGCCACAGAACACACCACAGAACACATGCCACACAGCACAGAACATGGCACACAGCACAGAACACGCTACAGAACATGGCACACAGCACAGAACACGCCACAGGACATGGCACACAGCACAGAACATTGCACACAGAACATGGCACACAGCCCAGAACACGCCACAGAACATGGCACACAGCACAGAACACGCCACAGAACATGGCACACAGCACAGAACACGCCAAAGAACATGCCACACAGCACAGAACACACGCCACAGAACACACACCACACCACAAAACATGCCACAGAACACACACCACACCGCAGAACACACACCACACCGCAGAACACACACCACACAGCAGAACACACACCACACAGCAGAACACACACCACACCGCAGAACACACACCACACGCCACAGAACACACACCACACCACAGAACACACACCACACAGCAGAACACACGCCACAGAACACACCACATGCCACAGAACACACACCACATGCCACAGAACACACACCACGCCACAGAACACACAACACACCACACGCCACAGAACACACAACACACCACATGCCACAGAACACGCCACAGAACACACTGAAATTCTTCTTCTGCATTAAACACATTCACCAAGTGAAGCAGTGGGCTTCACTTGGTGTGTGGGAGAGCAGTGTGTGTGTGTGTGTGGGAGAGCAGTGTGTGTGTGTGTGTGGGAGAGCAGTGTGTGTGTGTGTGGGGGAGAGCAGTGTGTGTGTGTGTGGGAGAACAGTGTGTGTGGGAGAGCAGCGTGTGTGGAGAGAGCAGTGTGTGGGGGAGCTGTGTGTGTGGAGCCGGTACCTTGCTCAGGGTACCTAAGAGGTGCTTAGCAGTCTCGGGACTGCTGACCACAGGGCGAACACTGGGCCACCAGCTGGAGTGTTTGTTTTTTTTAGTGGGTCAATAAATCAGTAAAAGGTTCATCTCTGTCGCCTGGATAATAAGGAGAAAAGCCGTCCTGGAGTCTTGAGGTGCTCTATAGCGCCTCCCGGAGGGCAGCAGAGAACACAGATGATGGCATGAGTGGGCTGCTGAGGCATCGGGTCCTGAAGATGTCCTCTAGAGAGGGCAGGGGCGTCCGATGATCCTTTGAGGTTCTCAGACCCTGCTTCGGTTTGGACACCATGGCGTCAGGCAGTGTGTCAGTAGGCTCTCAGCGGAGCAGCGGTGAAAGGCTCTGAGCAGCTCTTCACTTCCTCACTCTTGATAGTTATGGGAGCGGGATCCACCTGAAGTCAAAGACGATTCATTTGTGATATTTATTGTGCGGTTATTGTCCCAGCACCAGTCTATCAGTCTATTCTTAGTTGTGTCCTCTGTGAATTTCATTATTGTGTTTGTGGGGTATATGGGAGTACAGCATGGGGCTCAGAACGCAACCTTCCAGCGCCACAGTGATGAGAGTCAGACTGGTCAAGCATTTTGGTAACCAGTCTTTTGGGGATGATATGGTTGAATGCCGAGCTGTAATCAATAAACAGCATTCTCACATACGCCCCCCGCTGGTCCAGATGTAAGTGTTTTGTGCAGGTCAGCTGCTAGAGCATCCTCTGTGCATTGTGTGCTCTATAGGCTTACTGGTGTTGATCAGAGTTAACAGGGAGCTGGATTTAATGTGTTTTAAGACCAGTTTCTCAAAACATTTTACAATGCTGGGGGTAAGTGCTACCAGTCATTTTGGTGATTTTCTTTTTAGGGACTGGAATGGTTATGGCTGACTTGAGGTACAACAGCCTCAAGATCGATTAAAATGTCTGTAAATACCACTGCAAGCTGGTGGGCGGAGCCTCTGAACACTCTCCCTGGAATACCATCTGCTCCCCAGGGTCTCTGTATCAGTCTCTGTGATGAAGTGATGAAGCCCCTCTGTGACGTGGGTGTTATGGTCTGCAATTGGTTGCTGATTACCCCTCTAGTGGAAAAGTGATCCTCATCTTCTCCCTGTAAGCAGCCTTAGCCTGATTGATGTCCTTCTTCAGGTTGTGTCTGGCGGTGCTGTACCGCTCTGTCTCCTAATCTGAATGCTGCAATTTGCCTCCTGAGCAGCGCTTGGACCTCCTTTGTCATCCCAGGTTTCCTGTCCAGGATGCTTTTGTTGGTGGTAATGTTTTCAAACAGGGTTTAATTTAGCCTAGAACAGTGGAGGTCTAGTTTTCTAACCCTAACCACCACCAGAACCAATGTTGCTGTAGTGGCAGTAAAGGGGCTGTAAGGTGGCAAAGTGGTGGCAGCAAAGGGTCAATGGGATGTCAGCAAAGGGACAGAAGGTGGCAGTGGGTGGCAGCATGTGGTAGTGGATGGGAGTAAAGGGGCACTGTAGTGGCAGTAATGTGACAGTGTGGGGTACAGTAAGGTGGCAGTGGGTTGTAGTAAAGGGGCACTGTGGTGACAGTAGAGTGTCTGTTTAGTGGCAGTAATGTGACCATATGGTGGCAGTCTAGCTACAGTAAGGTGGCAATGGGTGGCAAAAGGTGACTGTGTAATGGCAGTAATGTGACTGTGTGGTGGCAGTAAAGGTACAGTAAGGTGGCAGTGGGTAGCAGTAAAGGTACAGTAAGGTAACAGTAAAGGAACAGTGAGGTGGCAGTAAAGGTATGGTAAGGTGGCAGTGGGTGGCAGTAAAGGTATGGTGTGGTGGCAGAAAGGTGTTTCTCGTGCTGTAATTACAGTGTTTGTCCGGCAGGTCCAGCGAAGGCAGAGCGGCATCATCACGTTGTGCGCTCTGAAGACGGACGCCTGTTCTACGACAGTCGGTGGTTCAACAGAGGTCAGCCCGTGTCCATCAGTCGCAAAGACGAGCACCCAACCAGGTGGGGCTGCACTTACGATCATCTACCAATCACAGTCCAGCATTGTCCAGCCATATGCAAATGTCCAGCCAGCAGCAGTGTAAGTGTGTTTGAGGACTGAAGGTCTGTTTCTGTTCCTCCTCAGTGCCGTTCTGACCTCCATCACTCAGGACGAGGTTTGGTTCAGACGCTTCGATGGTAGCAAGTCCAAACTCTATATCTCGCAGCTTCAGAAAGGAAAATACACCATCAAACACTCATAGATGCTCCAGCTCCAACCCCAGATCCATCCCCGCCCCCAGCAGCAGCTCCAGCACCGCCCCCAGCTCCAGCCCGCCCATCATTGCTGCGCCGTTGTACCTACACTTTTCCTCCTCTTGGTTTTTGAGGAATGCAGTGCTGCTAAGGAAACAATGAGTGTGTGTGTGTGTGTGTGTGTGTGTGTGTGTGTGTGTGTGTGTGTTTGTCAGTGTTTGTCTATATTGTATGAAGAACATCCATAACATCTCACATGTTATGTAATGTAATACTATAGAGAGGAGAAAAATAAAGAAATGTGGAGAGAGTGCAAGTTGGAGAGAATGAGAGTGGGAGAGTTCTTGTGTGCACAGTGTACACGCTATTCCTCTCTCAGGCCCTAGTTAGTCACAAAACACGCTTTGCACATTAAATCAACCCAACACATAGAGTAATGTGGACCGCAGGGAGGTCTAGAGTGGGGGTGAGGTGTGTGTGTGTGTGTGTGTGTGTGTGTGTGTGTGTGTGTGTGTGTGTGTGTGTGGAGGGACTAGTACTACTTGTTGATTTTTATCTGTCAAGGCAAAACAAAAAAAAAGAAAAAAAAGAAAAACAGTTCTTAGGGTTTGGATTAGGTTTAAGGTTTGGTTTTTAAATTACATACAGGTACATGTGCACACAATACATACTGTCAAATTATACGGTTTCTAGGTGAAAATAAGTACATACCCAGTACAAAAAACACCTCTAGTGGACAGTTTGTATTCATTGGAAACTATTAAAAATAACATATAAACATAAACTGGCCATAATACTTTAAAAGTAATTATCTACTGAATGGTCCATTTTCTGTGGAGGATGCCTAATTCTCTGTTCTTATTTTCACTTAGAACTTCCACTAAACATGTCATTTGACTGGGATTGTAAAGGACGTGTTAAAATTCAAATCATCCTCAATGTAGATGAATACAGAGCTTGGAATCTCCCAACTGTATGCTTGTCTCTTTCGAGCCAAAGCAAACCAAACCAAAGCATTCTGCCGAACCTTCTTTGATATCAGTGTCAGCTTGACCATAGTCAGATCATTCTTGTTGAAACCATACAGGGGTGTGGAGGAAGTGTTTCGGTTCTCCACTGTTTGCCTTCCAAGTGCTTTGTGTTAGAACAGATGTTTATCACCCTCTGGGCTTGTCAGAGGAATCTCCATTCAATTTGTCAAAATCATCTTTTTTGGATGTCCATCACGTGAAGAGTAGCGAACAGGTTGTTTTTACACCAGTTCTGACAGCGGCCATTGTATAATAGCTACTGTTCTGAAGCTTCGGCCCAGCAGGGATTCAAACCCCAGAATAAGGAAGCCCACAGAATTGTCAGTTATTCTTCCTTTCTCTCATTTGAATTGCCATAATTGTTTTTGGTTCTGGACACATTTCACAGTTCCACTCGAGCAGACGTTGAGTAAGATACTAAAGCTGCAGACACCATGAAGCCAAAAGTCCCTCACTTCAGCAAGAGACAGCAACAGCCAAAGGTTTGGGGCAAATCATTTCCTGCTCTGTTTGTACAAAACAATTTACCAAATAATCACTTTTTTCCTCTCTTTAATTTAATGATGTGCCTCCTTTGTGTGCCAAGGGACACATCCCCAGTGACTACACAGACTCATTGTAATACTCCCAGTTGACTTTTTCAAAGTAAGCCTAATAACATGTCTTTATACCCAGCAGGGGCCTTTTCATGTTGTATTTATGAGCTAGCAGCACTTTACATATTCATTCTGGTGGTGTTAAACAATTGCCGGCGGGTTGCCTCTCTGTCCCCAAAGCTTTTGCAAAGCCACCTACTACTCTGGGTCATAGCTGTGGGACTGGACTGGCACATCATTCAACCGGTGGGTGACAGGACCCTCGCCACTCTTCTGCAGCTCCTTAGGAACACTGAACGGTTATGGCTTGTAAAATATGCTCAAGCTCAGTTAAGTTACCACCCAAATATATATTATAACTGTTTTGTCTGTTTTGTCTTTAAGAACTAAAATGGATTTATAGTGTCTTAGCTTGGACTTCCAGAGCTTGGGCCTCCTTGGTCTTCTGTACACTCCTAAAAATAAAGTGGGTTTTGGCTTGGATGTTATTCAGCCTGTCCATTTGTTATCCACTATCTATTACCTGTCAGTGTAATGTCAGTAATAAGTCAAATTTTGATTATTATTATTATAGACAGCTATAAATGGCTACTGTGTTTGTTACATTCACTGCAATATGGGAATGCCCCGTTAACTTGTATCAGGCTGTTTAAAGTTTTAAAGCGTTCTTCAGCCGCACACATCTCACTCACAAGGCCCTGAAAGGTTCTTGGGGAAGCTAACAGTGGTTCATCTATGGCATCACTCCAGAGAACCTAGTTTTTAAAAAACACTTTCATTTTTAAGAGTGTTTCTTTCCTCTCCTTGCTAATCTGCAGAGGGGCTCTAAGGTGACATATTAACAGGAAAGCAACATCAACAAACATGGCGAGCTGAGGACGTAAGTCGCTCTATCCCAGTCTGGCTGTAGGCTTGGAGGGGGGGGCGGGGGGTTGCTGTAACAGCACAGCCTTCAGACCTTGTTGAACACAAACAGGGCATCCCCAGGCTCCGGGAAACAGGCAGGCAGATAGAAGGCCAGTGATTGATAAGTCTCCCCTGCTAGCACACTGACAGCTCATGTCGAGGATCCAGTGAGTTCCGTATCAAATGTATCAACTGCTCGCCAAAACAGGTCTTATTTCAATGACTTCACCCCTCCTCCCTATTCCCTCCTCCTTTTTCCCATTGCCAATACATCAAAACTCCCATTCAGCCTGTCCATTTGTTATCCACATCTATTTCCTGTCAATATAATGTCAGTAATAAATCAACTTTTGATCATGATGGAAAGCTATAAACGGCTACTGTGGCTGTTTCAACCACTGCGTTATAGAGTTGTGGTGTGCTTATTTCAAATACACGACTGTAGAACTGAACAATATTGAGACCATCTGATCAGCTCCCGGAGTTTTAGCCTGTTTTGGTTCCATAACAGTGCCATTGGTGGTTTCATTTGAAGGACCAAACTATATTAAATGTAAAAATATTGAAACGTATTATTGTGAAATGTGATGGTCTGCCACCATACGATGCATTGTGAATATTCCTTCAAGGTGGCCGCAAAGTAGGTGGCAACACAGATTCTTATTGACCCTGGGGGTCTATTTCTGGGGTCTTTGATAAGGAGTTTGGTGGCTGGGTGGTGGAGAGGCCAGAGGGGTGAGATTCAGAGACAGGGCAGCGTGAGAGGGAAAGGGAGAAAAGGACGATGGGATCCAGTGTGGGGTTATCAGGACGTTAAAATATCTGGCTCCCTCTGTCAGCAGAGCAGGGTGATTAACACATCGACAGCTTCGAACTGGAAGACAGGCGGGCACAGGGGTGAGAGTGGAGAGATAACAAGACTGATTGACGTATGAAGGGTGAGAGAGAGAGAGAGAGCGGGACAGAGAGAGAGAAAATGCCTGTGGAATGCTCTGTTGTTCCCCCACCCCTTCTGCATTTACCCTGTTCAACTGGACATTCTTAAAAGCATTCCTGACAGTTCAGCCACTGATGTCCTAAATAGCACAGGTTTACCTAATTAGGCATTTACGAAGATCATATAAATATACCATTCATATTACCAGTTTATAATTAAACTATAAACCTTACCAAACAACATCTGTCTACTGTAGTGACAACATCTTCCAAAAAAATGGTAACTTTACAGGAAAAGCGAAGGCATTCTTCATTTCTAATGCAAATTAAAAGTTTTTAATACCAAGACATTTTGGAGCAATTATGTTGGTCCATTCATCATGAAACATTCACACAATTAAATGACAGCTGCTGTTCAAATGATGAAGAACAAATGGTGATGCATGGTTTTCTTTGGGCAATGATGATATGTTGAACAGGTTCGCTTTCTATAGGCCAGATCATAATAAAAGACACAATACACATTAAATCTGAACACTACCATTATAAAATACTACAAAGTAGCTAAAGCATGTCTTTGTGAAGGGTCATGTTAACACATTTAACAAGCCCCTGTTGAATTTTACAAGCTCTCTCCTCAGTAACTACCCAGTCCTACTTGAGCTTTGGCCTCTGTGAGGTGTCTGGTTAAGCATATCACTTAATATGGCTTAATGGAACTTACCGCATATCCCACTTAACCACTGACTGAGACTATGCTAGAGATAACTGCCCTCCTGTACGGGAAGCCCGATGGCTGCCAAATCAAGCAGTTTTACTCATGCACCCTCTCTAATAATTATTACTGGATCTCTAAGACACTACTAACTATGTCCGTCAGGACTTGTCTTTCAGCTGTCCACACCATCTTCTACTAATATTATTGACTTCTCTAACTATGACATAAATATATGAGCCACTGGGTAGACCAATGACTTTGAGGTTTAGCGACACGAAAGTGTGTGGCGAGCTGAAATCCTCTGGTGAAGTGTAGCTGAAGTGTGTTGAGTGAACCCTGAGCATACCCACACCTCAGCTCCTCCTTAGCTTGTTTGCTGCAAGGTCACCCAATACTTCAGAGATTAAGGCAGAGCACATGGGGCTCATTCTAGGCCAGGCCTGTGTCACGTCTAATTGGTTCCCCAGGTTGTCTGCGTAGGTAACATCTTGTTTCCATGCTAATGATGCTTCAGCATGGTTTTACAGCTGCAAAGAGACAGGAGGGGTTAGGGGGTCAGGCGAGGCGTGAGGGTGGCAGGGCCTCACCCTGGTTGTGGTTGCCTCTGTGACTGACCTCAGAGCAATGTGGATACACTGGAGCTTTTACTGCTTGAACATTTGGGTTAGCTGGTGTTAGTGGCATGGGGTGTTATGTTAGCCTGACTTATGACTTAAATTGCTATGAGGGGGAATGTGGCAGCAGTTTCATTTAGGTGTATATTTTCACAGTGAATTATTTTGTCGAAGAAGTTCTTGAGAAGAATCAGTGCTTATAAGCCCAGTGTGTTATATAGAGCCATTGTATTTTTTTTTTTTTATCTTCCCACATAATAGTGAATCGCTAGCTGATCATTTGAATCTATGTGCAATGCTGTTGTCCTTAGTATGGAAAAATAATTAAGCTCTATCCTTTGAAGAGGACTACATAAACACAACAGCTCTCTACATAGTGTTTTTCCTTTTTTCAACTTTCCTTACCCTCAAATTCCTGCAAGACCTGCTACTTCTCTGCTTTTTCAATCTATCCGTAGTCAGTCTCTCTCCCTCGCTCTCTGTTCTTATTCATGACTCACAACCTCTTTTCACCCTCTCTGCTTCATTCATCCATACTCACCCTCTCTCCATTGCTCACCTATAGTCCATTTCTCCTCTAGTTTTCTCTTTCTTTCTTCATTACTAATAGAGCCAGGAGTGTGTATGTCATGTTTAGCACTTCAAGATGACTGTGTGTCCTTGTAATTAGCCGACAGTCTGAAAAAACGCAGATTTAGGACATTTTCCCTGCAAGGATTTTTTTGTTGCTGAAAACCTTAAGATGGGTTTTAGTTAAAGAGATTAGATTTACCAATATGTTTGGGTGTAGTAATCTACATTTACCCATAGTATTGTGTGAGTTAATTGCAAATCCCAACAAAGACAGTAATACCCATAAGTGTGTGTGCATACGTATGTGCGTAGGTGTGTGTGTACGTGCGTGTGCGTGCGTGTGTTGGACAAGGACTTGTGACAAGACTGTGGAGAGGCCTCCAGCTGAAACATGATCTACAGAGCGGGGATGCACTGACACATCTCTCTCTCTCTCTCTCTCTCTCTCTCTCTCTCTCTCTTTCTGTTCTTCTTTTTCTCTCTGCTCTCTCTGCAGCTCAGCCAGGGATGATTGAGAGACGAGTCAGACTCCCAGTAGGCCACTGAAATCTCTTTCTTCTTCTCTGTTGCCTTTTTCTTTCGGTTTTGTGGGAGTCACCCTTACCCTAACCCTGTCTTCACAGCTGCTCCGGCCAACTGAGTGTCTGTGAGGCCCAAGATTAAAAAGGCAACTTTAATAGGGCAAGAGAAAAGGCTGTGAAACACATTGGTGTATTTATATATATATATATATAGAGAGAGAGAGAGAGAGAGAGAGAGAGAGAGAGAGAGGGAGAGAGAGAGAAAGAGAGAGAGAGAGAGAGAGAGAGA
>JBBPDC010000149.1:16589675-16599675 GCA_037974485.1 Hemigrammopetersius urotaenia | reverse complement strand
CCCCCCATCCTAGTGCTGGTTGTTTATGTTTGGGCCTCATGCGCCACGCTCCATCGTCCTTGTGCTGGTTGTTTATGTTTGGGCCTTGTGTGCCACGCCCCCTCGTCCTCATGCTGGTTGTTTATGTTTGGAGCAGTGGAGCTTCATTACGTTCAGGTGCCTGGTTGCTTTGGCAACCGCGGCATGGTGGACGAGGCCCGGACATCCCAGCCAGCTACTCAGAAATGGGAGGTTCCGTGATGAACTGGAACTGCGACTGTGGTTCCGTGTTAAAGCGCAGGGTTACTGTAGTGCGAAAGCTCCCATATCTCTGTGGAAACGCTGCAATACCTTCAAGTCCTGAACACACATATACCCTCAGCTTGGCGTTATCTAGTTTTGCCGTTTATATCCGAGCCCCACTAAGTCCGTTTACAGCCAAGACACGGAGGCGGAAGCTCGCAGGGAGAAAAAGTATCTGTACAATGCGAAGTTGCTTCCTTGTGCAGAGTAAAAGACAGCCATTGTTTCTTCACAAACGTACTCTCCAAAAAAAAAAGTTGGAATTTTGGAGGTCAAGCGCTTTCGGAAGTGCACTGTTAGCAAATAGATTCTATTTTTTTCCTCCCCTTAAGACGAAACAATCGACCCTGCGTGCGATTTCCTTCTCAGTCGTGGCGCTACAAAGGCAGATAATTGCATTTCAACCCGAGCGGAGAGGTAAAAAAAAAAAAACACGAAAAAAAACTTCCGCTGTTGAAGTGTTACACAAAAGAAGTGATGATGAATAAAATAGTTTTCAGCATATTTTTCCTCCCCTCTTCCATTCTCATCATCCTCGGAACATTCGACATCAATCACTGTTTCAAGTCACTGCGATGCTCTGATGCTGCCTGATAAGGCTTTAACTGAGAGAGAGAGACAGAGAGAAAGACAAACAGAGAGAGAGAGAGAGAGAGAGAGACAGAGAGAGAGAGAGAGAGAGAGAGAGAGAGGGAGAGAGAGAGAAAGAGAGAGAGAGAGAGAGAGAGAGAGAGAAAGAGAGAACTTGACATGTTCACAGAACCTAAAAGAATAAAGTAAAGGTTTTGGTAAAAAAAAAAAAAGGAAAGAAAAAGAAACTGTGAAATCTACGGTATAAGAAAGGAGAATGTGATAGAAACATGTTGGAAAAGCTGCCAGTGAAGGCCATTGGGAGTACATTTAATCCAGTACCTGCAGTTATTGGCTTTGGAAAAACATTTTTGGTACCACTTCTCCTGTGTTTACAAGACTGTAAATCATGCTTGGTTCGGGAGACATAGACCATGTAACAGTTCAAAGAAATTTCTGCCCATCTGAACCAGGAGGACAATAAATACTCACATGGCCATGTGTTATTGAAATGTTGCCAAGGGCATATCATTTTTCTTTGCATAGTTTGGCCACTTGTTTCAGGCTGACATGAAGACAAAACTGCATCAGTCCTGTGAAAGAAATTTGTTGTTTCAGAGATTATAAAGCCATCCCACAATTCTACAATCTACATTTTCATGAACGACAGCTTGAAGAATGGTTTATTAATTAAGTTTTAAGCACATTTCGTAATCTTAAGTGAATTATGCAGCTGAACAAGCACATTAATTTCATGCAGACACTTAATACAGAAGTGACAGCGTTGACAGCTCTATTGGTCACGCCATGGTGGGTCAACTTGTTTCTTCACTGAAACTTCACTCAGACCAATAACTTAGTGACCAAACCACTTGAAGTGTTCCAAAGCAAAAAGAAAGAGTTCATTTTTATAAGCAGAGGGTCTTGACACAAGACCCACAAACCCAAAGATAAATAAACAAACTACCTTTAAATATTAAATATGGAGTTTGTCCGACTTCTTTCAAGGTGTTTTCTCTTTCATGGTAAGTACGAGAGAAGGGTTGAATGAGGACATCAAGTTCATACACTGTTGGTCCCAATTCATTTAATCCCCTTTATTGTGTTTTAATTGAATTTCACACATGTATTGCCATTTTGTTTTATTGGAATGGATTGGATTACCAGCAGTTTTTAACTCAGCATAACAGCTGATGTGTCAATAAAATTAAATGGAGACAGCGTCACCGCCCTGCATTCCTTTTGTCAATATAATTGGCAGATTTCACAGAGCCCCATTCATATATGAGCATTGTTTTTTTTCCGGAATCTCTTACAGCTCAAGATGAAAACCAAAAATGAGGCTACTGAATTACAATCCCTGAAACCCAGACCACGCTTCCGATCCAACTTCCGTGATCGTTGTGGCCCTTCCCCTCTCCGGACATCAGAGATAAACTCACCAAACCACAAGGCCTGGCCACGAGGCCACTCTCTGCTCAGAGCACACAGTAGCTGTGTGTTTGCTTGCACTGTAACTGTGCTCTGGCTCTGCCTCAGCAGGAACTCAGAGGAGTGTAGCAAGGGTAGCTTCATAGTGTACTTGCACTTTAGAAGGTTAAAGGCACATACATTGACAAACAGGTTTTGTTTGACCTAAGCAGGCAGCACGGATAGTCACATGGCGAATGTTCAGCGGGATCTTCGGACACATTTGGGATTTTAATCAATGAAATGCCTTCAGCACTAGCTCATACTGGCGCCCTGCACTTTGCCACACTATAGCACATTGGGGGAAAGCGAAAAGCTTCCGTCGCTTTGTGGGTTTAAACCCACGCAGGTCTGCGTAACTCTGTTTGCCAGCTAGTGGGACAATTTCCCACGCTTTTTCCCCCGCCAGCTTTGTCTGCACAAAGGGTGGCGTTCACCTTTGCCTGTACGGTCTCGCTTACCCTCTGTGCCTGCTCCTTATACGTGGCAATGTGCTTTTTTATGTCACGCCTAAACCCAGGGAGTTACACCACCATAAAGCAAGTCTGCTCCTAGCCGCCTCAGACATTCAGTCACTTTTCACTGCTAATATCAAGAAGGAGTGACCTGCCAGTGTTTTTACAGCCTCTGCCTCTGTGCATGTGTGTGTGTATGTGTGTGTGTTGCTGATCATGTAGGCCTATTGTATTAGAGTAAAGATGTAAAAAGCAGCCCAGCAGAAGGCCAGGGGGAGTGGAAAGCCAATGGGGAATGCGAATGGTCAATGCACAGAGAACGAGGCAACATTTGGAGGGAGTCCAACACAACATTCTCACAAATGGACACCAGACCTGAGCAGGAGTCGTGTGAAAAAATAATGAAACAGTGATCTGTGGAGCTTGGTGTTGCCTTAGGCTGAGAGAACAGAGTGAGGTGTTGGACATGGAAGGTTGAAGGTGGCAGGATTGATTGCTGGGGCTCTTTTTCTTCATGGCTCCTTTTGTCATCATTTTGGCCAAGGATGCCCAAATGAAAATTAGCACGCACTAATCGTGAAGAAAAGTGCCTCTGGCATACATTTTGAAGTCACATCAGACATCACTCATATTTATGACATGTAAATTTCCACGGCCACAAGAGCCACAAAGTCAAGAATGCGTGCCTGAGATCTGCTTTTTCTTCTCTTAAGTTCTAGAGCACTACCGCCAGAATGAACAAACGTGGAACGATCTATAATGAAAACAGGCTGACCGATTTTCATTACCACCCTGCTAACATCGTATGCTCCAACAAAATGAGCAATGAGATAAAAGAACCGCTTTGGTTTTATAAGCAGCTTTAAGATAGATGGATCTTTAAATTAGATAGCTCATCAATAAGGTGAGGTTAGTTAAGTATATCTGAGAGAATTTAAGCATAAAATGTTATTTCAGAGTGGAGTTATCTTCATTTCTGGAGTCATGCCTGCAGTGGCTCCACATTGCAGAGACATAGACAGAGGGACAGCAAAAGAGAAGGGTCAGGCATGTGTGTGTCAGGTTGTAGCTTTGACCTGGTCTCTGGCTAATGGCTGGCCTTCAAAAAGGCGTATAAATAGGGCATGATATTGCCCTTTAAGCTACCACCCAGAAGTGAGCTGTGCATCCTGACTGATGGAGTACAGCCGCCAAACCTAGGCCACAGCCCCTAGACCAAATACAGTGCAGCCCCCCACACAATTAATAATAACAAAAAGAGCAGCAACCGCAACAAAGCATGCATATTTGGACGTTTGGAATGTCAGTCCATACTGAACATTGTGCTATGATCCCACATAAGAATTTCCTGCAGAGAAAACATTGCTTGTATGAAAAAAGCCTGAAAAGAATGAAATGCTGAACAAATGTTTACATGACGAATTGGTATTACGGTACAAAGCAAATGATCTTGTAACAGTCCACATACACTGATCTGTAGATAGAACTGGCTCAGTCGAGCTGAAACACAAACAGTATGAGGGGGGTAAGATAACTTTTCAACAATGGCAGAATGGTAGATGCTAAAACCATCTTGTTTGACATGCTCATATGGTATACATATTACCAACATATGTTCAATGAAAAAAAAGGTATATTTGGGTGAACCCGGTGGGGCTATGAAAAAAATCACTGACTTAAGTATGGGAATAAGTTACAGTACCTGCAGCCAGAGATTTTCATAAGTAGATGCCAGGGAAAAGACCTTCCTCCATATGGCTAAATATTTTAGAAGGCACTTGCTTAACGAGCTCAGTACTTGTGAAAGAGTGTTCCTCTAGCGCTGTCGCTACAGAGGGATAAGAACAAGGAAAATGACTGCTCGTTAATGGGGTGGCCAAACGATTTCACAGCTTTTATTACATGATTGCATTTTAAAAAGTGTGTGAAGTTTTTTTTTTCACAGACTAAGCAGGTGAGGGCAGATGGATGGAAAGCTGGTTCTGGAGCTCAGTGAAGCTTTCTCTCACCAAGATGTTGTTAGACATCAAGTTGAAAAACTGAAACATTGTAACCATCCTTTAGTAGATTTCTACATAACTTAATATAATCTCCAAAACTTATGTATGAGATTCTTCAAAGGGCCTCCACAGTAGTATAATGAACACCTAATGAGCCACTGATATTTGTTTGGAGGGTTATTGTTGCAGTGTTTGTGTATTTGTGCTTTAATTCCCACAGACTCCCCCTCCATCACATGCATACATACATAAGCAGATGTGAATGGCTCCACGAAATCAAATCACTATGACCTCACTTTGAAGATAATTTGCTTGCGATGGGCCAATCACATTCTTTGCATTCTGTACTAATCTGTGGCTCTGCTGTCGAGGTTCCTCACCATTAGTGTGTTTGTTTATCCATTTCCTTCCCTCCCTCCAATTAACATGTCCCTCACTCTGGGTTTGTTCTGCTGGTGTGTGTTGCTGTGACGCCTGTCCATCACCCTGAGGCCCTCTGAAAGGACACTTTAAAAGTGAGAACAATGGCGCTGCCCCTCAGTCAGTGTGGCATTGGTACTCAAATGAGTCCTCTTCCCTGGGGTGTGTTTTGTCTTGCTGGCTCTCTTGCTCTGTTCTCTGATGTATCTGACTGTAAGTGGGTGCTGTCGAGCGTTACCGTGGTGAGGCGCTGGGCGACGGAAGACGTCCGGCATCATCGGTGACGTGGCTGAAAGCGGGTGGATTGACGGGTGCTAGGGTTCAGGACAGGGAGCTTCTCCTCCGCCCCGAAGCCCCTCCTGTCCCACTCTGGGCCACTCTGGAAGAGCCATCAGGCCCCAGAGGCAAACAGCAGGTAGCCCACTCCCTGCAGCCAGGCACAGGGCCTGCCTGCCCTCCTCTTAACCCCAGGAGCATCGACATCCATCTCGAGCACCGCAGGGGTCCTCCTCCAGCCCTGCCCCCTCTTTTTCTCTCTCTCTTTTTCTTTTTCTTTCTCAAAATTAATCACTCTATCTTCTATCTTCTGCTTTCTCTGTTTCAGCACCAAAATTGATTCTTTCTACTTGTTTATAGCTATAGTTCAGGCCTACCTAAGACTTTGTGTGGTCCTAGGTCCTTTACAAAAGAAGTGACCAGTGTGATATGGTGTGACTTGGCTTGTCTTGAAAAGAAAAATGTGACATGCATTCTTGAGCAAAAACTGATTTATTATTTATTGAGTAACATCTACCATTCTATCCCCTGATCTTCTTTTTCTTTTGCTTGCCATATTTTACAGAAGCAATATTACAGCAATACCCTGAGTTGTGAATGATCTGGCATGCAAATTAATAAAGTTCATACTTTCATACTTCATCAAAACTGGTGACAGTCTGTAATCACAAATACTTCAGCTATTCAGAAATCACATACCAGGTAGCACATTGCCTTCATCAGACATGGTGTCAACACTGTCAGACTGGAAACGTGCTTGGCTGGAGTCTCACCTCTCTACTCTTCTGCAAACACATGAAAACATATGTATTAACACCAGTCACTTGACTCAAACAACTGAATCTTTTAACTCTCATTCATACTGCTATTTAATGTATAGGTGATACACAGTAGCAGCACCTGGAAAGCTGTTTTTAGGTGGACTTGAAAAATTCTTTGGAGGGCTGAAAGAGTTTAACTCCTGTGGGGATAGAAGAAATTATGAGGCATTTGCTAAGCTTTGACCAAATAAGAGGAAAAAACGGAAGACATACATTGTATTAGTCTGACATGCATCCCTTCTGAGCCATACATACATACTTTCCTGTGGTATTACATGATTTGCTTGGTTACTTAAATGCCAAGTGCCACAAAGCTATGTTTTTTTTTGATTGGATGATATCAAAAATACATTTTATTTAAATGTTTATAGTGTCTAAGTTTATCTACTAACAAAATGTCAATGTTGACAATACATTTCAACAGTCTTTTTGACAAATGTGCATTGGCCAAGGCTGGCTGTGCGTGTGAGCCTAGACTTGCCACTGGATATACACATAGGAAATACACTCATTACACATAAACATTACTTGTATACATGAAATACACAATTTTACAGGGGGAGACCCCCCACATTGTGTGCATTTTTGTGGTTTGTCTCATCTAACACATCCAATTTGGCTCATAAACTAATTAGTAAGCTCCTTGTTGGCTGGGCCAGGTGTGCAGACTGCGGAAAGCACAAAAATGTGCAAAGCATGGGGTTGCCAGGACTGTACTAAATCTATTCTTGAAGGGCAGGGTGCAGTACAAGAATTGCTTGCTCTCATATCTCTATCTCCCAGGACCTCCCTCTCTTTGCCAGGTCTCTCTCTCTCTGCCCAGTGGGTTAAGCAGCAGCAGCTCATTCCCATGTTAGTCATCCTGCTGCTTGGTTAGGCACTGAGCGACAGAGAGCTGGATGTGGGGTTAATGGGGAGCCCAGTGCAGCCTTAGGCCATGCAGAAGTGCTCAGCCATGGAGTCAGACTGTTGATTTTAATGGCCCATTAATACTGGGCCACTTCAACACAAAATACGATGCACAGGTTTTGAAGAGGAAAAACAACTTTCCAAAGCATGAAACAGAGGAAGGAGGTGAGTGTGCATGTGTGGGCCCTTCACTCTGATTGCTTATGGGAATGCCATCCCAGGGCTCCCACTGGAAAACTGCGGAGAGGCTTTTAGGACCCTCATGCACTCGCTTGTGCTGCCACCCATCCACAGAGTGCCAACTATCTTCTTTTGTTTTTTTGATTGCCAGGATTGCCAGTATATGTGAACCAGAATATAAATCAATGTAATGAAACGCCACTTTGTGGCGGAGCCCCCTTGTGGTAATAGCACAGTATGGTTCTGTATGTCACTAATGCAGAGGATTTCTGGAAGAGCCCAGGTATTCTGTTACACACCTGGTTTTGTCACATCTCTGCGTTTAGTCTGTCGTATCTCGCTGATAAGGTCTCATAATTACCTATATTCACTAGCCTGCGCCCCATCGTCATTTACTTACTAACAAATAATTTACAAATCGTTAAGCCGTCTTTTCCAACAACTCATCCTGCAGCTGGGCGTCAGCCTGACTTCATATAGACTCTTTAACAAACTCAGGAGCTGCAAAACGCTCCTGAGTGCTGGACTAGTTATAATTAACGACGGGCCATCAGCGCGAGGGCAGCTATTTTATATGGATCCTAATAAAGTCAGACTCGATGATTAATTTGTGAACGGCGATTTGAGGCCTTTGGTGAAAAAGAAAGTGGGCTAACCTGGAGAGTGGGAAAATGGTGGTCGAAACATGCGCATTTTAATATTTCCAATATCAGGATTATATTACCGCTCGCTATTAAATACGGACAAATAAAATAAGAGCTGGCCGAGAGAAGAAGAGCAACACACCTTGGGAAGGAGAAAAGGGGAAAAGTATGTCGTTCTTCAGGGAGCAGCTAAAAAAGGGTGACGCTAATCGTCTGTAATCCTTTTAATGTCTCACACTTCTCTTTGACAATACACAAGTCTCGAGGGAGTGCTGTGATGTGTAGGTGGGTGTGTGGTGTGTGTGTGTGCCTGCCACTGCACAAAAGCCCCCGAATTAACAAAGTTAACCTGCTCCCCTGTTAGTGGAAGAGCTTCACTGCTGTCTGTGCTTCATACACACCCTGAGAAGCTCTGGACAGGGAGGGGACATTTTTGCACAGGAGCTCAAATCTGCTCTGGGAAGTCAATGAGAGCATTTTAATCAATATCGTCCAATTAAGCTCCAGTCCCTTAGCGCGCTGCACGTTAGTGCTGGCCCTTAACTGAGGTGAAGTATACTTTAAATTCAGGGGAGGCAGGGGGTGCATGTGTGTGTATGTATGTGTGTGCTGGGGGGGGCGCAGTCGCTTTTGTTCTGTTCAAAAAGGAGGGGGCTTGCTCCTCCAGGACCAACCTACCATTTGAACCAAGGCCGTAAGTTCGAGCTGGGTTGACATTGGAGCCTGGCAGAGTGGGAGAAGAGGAGGGGAGAATAAGAGAGGAGGCCACTGAGTCCCAGCACCACTGTTTTCCTGAAGAGAGCCACCATCCGCACGGGATGCACTGTCCTGCTCCTGTTGCCTGACATCCACCACGGGAACACACACACATACACACTCTCTCTCTCTCTCTCTCTCTCTCTCTCTCTCTCACACACACACACACACACACACACACACACACACACACACACACGCACTCACACGTCCAAGGACTCCCCTCTGGAGCTTATCGACGGAGAGAGACCATTTTACTGTCATTTTTTTCTGATGGACATGACTTGGCTTTTGCTTGTTTGACTTTTTTGTTTCTCGCACAGACTCTATATACTACTACCCTTATAGCTCGCGGGTTTCTTTGCGGACGGGTTTTGCGTAAAGTGCACTTAAATCAGCTGCGCCTCTAAAGGAGCGCTCGTCTCTGAGCCGCGCCTTGTTCCCTGGCCTTTCTGTTTTTCTTTTTTTTTGTTTTCTTGTTGTTGTTGCTGCCCGGATCGCCGCCCGGTGTGCCTCCGCACTTTTGGATGTCCGGGCGGGCTTTGGTCGAGAGGAGCTCCCCCGTTTCCAGTGGAAGAGCCGAGCTGTTATCTCTCCGTTCCATCACGCACTAATTTGGTGCGTTGAGCTTTATCTCCACAGCCGGTTCCCCTCAATCCACAATGAGACTCATCCCATCGAGATTGAGTTATCTGTAAGTATACAGATATATTCTTTTAGGCACATTACATCCGATTGGCTTGTCCAGTGGTGTTTACTCATCCTACACATTCTCTCTCTCTTCTTCTTCTTTTCCAGATTTCTTCACCTCTTTGCGTTTTGCTACTATGCTCAGGTATGTGGAACATTCATTTACAACTCATTACAGCAGGATTTACTGTGATGTATTTTTTGTTGTTATATTAATATGTGCCGACCCAGGAGATTAATCGCACGAAATTATGATAGTTTTATTTGTATTATTATTATATATTTTTTTTTATTATTATTATATTTATAACGTATATATTCCGCGTGTATAAAACGCATGCAAGTCCAGAACTGAATGTCAAAAAAGGCCCAGGGCTTTTTAGACTTGAGATAAAAATGCAGAAGTCAAAGTAAGAAAAAGTAGTGTAAGCGTGTGTGTGTGTGTGTGTGTGTATGTGTGTGTGTGTGTGTGTGTGTGTGTGTGTGTGTGTGTGTGTGCGTTTCTTTCGTGATCCGCTTGCTCGCGC
>JBBPDC010000149.1:16574996-16589378 GCA_037974485.1 Hemigrammopetersius urotaenia | reverse complement strand
GTGTGTGTGTGTGTGTGTGTGTGTGTGTGTGTGTGTGTGTGTGTGTGTGTGTGTGTGTGTGTGTGTGTGTGAGTTTCGTTAGTGATCAGCTGGCTCGCGCGCCGCAGCCCGCAGGTACTGCGCCAAGGTGAAGCGCATTGAGCGCGCGGAAGTAGCGCGTATAGGTAAAAAAAAAACTTTTTTCCAAGCCAAGGCTTGGAAAAAAACTCAGTTTCACTTTAGCTTGTTGTACGCTTATAGCAAAAAAGTAAACAAACAAACAAATAAATAAATAAATAAAAATCGCGCAATTTCTTTTATCCAGTTTTTCTTTTCCTGTCGGATTTTCCTTGTTCCGTGTATTATGTGATCATGGGGAAATGAATTAGATGTCTGTACTCCACTTCCATTCATCAGATTTCATGCAGTAAGTGCTCCTGGGTCGCAGCATACATTTCTTTTAATGTCCGTCTGTCTAATTTATAGAGCAATTGCCAAATGCCTAATGAGGCCATTCTGCAGGTATTGATGATGTCGTACTTAATTTCTGACAGGTAACCATTCAGTCCCCGCCTAATTTTACGCAGCATGTGAATGAGCAAAGTAGGGTGACGGACCGGGTGAGCCGGAGGCTAATACGGACCTACCAGCTTTACAGCAGAACCAGTGGCAAACATGTCCAGGTCCTGGCCAACAAGAAGATCAACGCCATGGCTGATGATGGAGACGTTCACGGTGAGAAAAAGCATGTATGTGTGTGTGTGTGTGTGTGTGTGTATGTGGATTATGAATTTTTTTTCTTCTAAAAACCTATTACTCGTAAACAGCCATGGTTCTGTTGTGTGGTGACTTGGTCATTTGGTCAGAAGTTGAAGAAGTTAAGGCATATAAAAAGAGGTTAAATGGATTCTAGATCGTTCTGAAGGTAACTCTCTAGAGAGGGAGGTGGGTCTGGAAGAGCCATTAGGACTCATCTTACTCTAGCCTCCTGAACATTTCCTGAATAACGTTCCTTCCTCTACTGAACCAACTCTGAAAATATGTGGAGGCCAGTTCTGCCTTTTACATGTGCATCTTGTGTTGCTCCTATTTAGTACCTTCATTACAAGAAGTAACTAAATTCTGGAAATGAAAATTACACAAATTTGAACAAATTCTGCATTATTTTTCTGAAGCAAACTGTGTTTTTCTTGCTATTTACACATTTTATACATCTTCTCAGATAAATGCTTTTTATTTTTCATTTGTTCATTTTTGTTACTTTTCTAATGTTCATTATAATTCAAAAAGAAAAGACAGTATAGGTGAGAGCGCACAAGTTTCCATTGCCCTTTTAATGTGCAGTGTGTTTGGTCTTGGATGAGCTCCAGTTGCAGCTTTCTCATATGTGGCTTCCACACATCAGAAAGCCTTGTAATTACCAGTCCTGTTGAGGTATTTCAGGAAATGCTGGCGCTGGCCCTGCATGGCACTGGTGACATCCATGTCACCTGAGCATGTTGCAGAGACAGCAGGGTTGTAAGCTTGGGCCAAAGCCTGAATGCAGCTTGTGGGCTTGTGGTTAGGCTCTGCACCAGCAGGTTATCTGACCCCCTCCATTTGAACCGTAACTCTTTACGATCACTGAGAGCCTGGGAGCTGAATCAAAGAGGGGCCGCAAGTGCTAATTCTTGGCATGAAGAGCGCGTATTGTGGAAGGGTGACTTTCGTAGAAAGCATCTTTCTAGGACACAGGACTTATTGGACTGCAGTAGTAATCTACATGCAGAGAAATTCATTTTAAATAGATAATTAATTCGACCCATTTCATCATGGTTTCTTCTATTTTGTCTAATTTGGGGGAAAAACTGTGGAGCTACCTAATATGTAATTAAATGCTGTACACTCAGCATGAACATTTCACATTTCAGTATGGACTTTTTGAATTTCAAAATGATTTTTTTACATCAAGGATTAGATATGAAATCAATTATTTCGATCCAAATATGCTAAAAAGATGTGCATATATAATTTTAATAGCTTCAATAGCATTGCCAGGATGGCTTCATTCTTTGTCGAAGAATTGAGGTCCACCTGTTTTCATCATTTTGAAAGAATTTAGACTTGCATAAATCCTGAGAAATAGCCCCTGCGGGTTTGTGTGTGTGTATGTGTGCATGTGAGACTACTTATAGAATGTGTGCTTACATAAAAAAAAACACAATGAGATGCTAACTCAAATTCTTTTTTATTTTATAGCAAAGCTCATTGTGGAGACTGATACATTTGGCAGTCGAGTGCGGATCAAAGGAGCTGAGACAGGACTCTACATCTGCATGAACAGAAGAGGAAAGCTGATTGGCAAGGTAAGAAGAAAAACACATATTGAAACAAAAAAATCTCCTCACACATGCAGTTGGTGCAGAGACTGATATTCAGATTTGGGATTAATTGCGCGTTCTTTGGCATAGCTGTGATGGTGAACTGAAAAGGAGGCATGAATAAATTCTCTGTTTAGAGAATGAACACTATTCTGCCGTGTGGAGTACACGTCACCCGCTGTGCATGCTATGAAGTATTGTGATAGTAAAAACACAACATCCAGCGCAGAGATGGCGTAAGCAAATAAAAAGCTTCCACAGACACATTTTCCTTTTGTCTGATAAATGCTTACTGTTTGCTTCGGGCCTGTCTTGGGCTGCAGTATGGGATATGGAGTGTAAGGAATAGGATCTTTCCTCCTTTTTTAGCTGGGCACTCTTGTTCCAGGGTGGATTTGTGCCTCTTTCTTGCTGTGAATGGTAATAAAGTGGGATGGAGACTCGGCCCCCACCTCCCAGCACCCTGCCAGGTGGACCATCTGCTTGGCACCCCTGATCTTATGCTATCTGACATATTGGCCGCCCAACGACAGCCTGCATGAGAGTTTTTTTTTGTTTGTTGTTTTTTTTTATTGGTGGATATAAGAGGAACTTTTTTCGTGATGGATATGAGGTTTATTTTTAAAAGGCGCTTTTGTTAGGAGGTTGGAGATAGGTTGTCACGCACGGCTCGTCACGTTAAGGTAATGACGTGTTACAGATATGGCAGGTTGAACTCAGGAGGCTCTACTGGTATGGCACAGTGCTGATGCACTTCCTGCAAGGAGTGCCTCTATAGAACATGTTTATGTCCATTCATGTTATGAGTTTGCATACAATAAAAAGACACAACATTCATTAGGAACAGCATTGATGATAATTGATCATCATTAATGGACATTGTATTTTTCCTTGATAATTTCTTTAGAACAAAACTGGTCATGACATTAATGTTATGTCGTTTTATATTTGATGTCTGTTCAGAGCATATGGTGTGACTGCTGGACTGATAGGCCTGGAATTTTTACTACACACGTAATGTTATGTAATGTTAGGATCATAGTGAGGTTTCTGCAGCCATCAAGAATGTAAAATCAAAGCATCTATGAAAATATTTTCTTCTTTAATGCAAAGCTTTAAACTATTGACCTGTGAGCAGCCCAAGGTGGAAGAAACGATTTATCTCGGAGGATGAATCTGCATTGGTGTTTACCGAAGGGGGGAAAGTCATTGGTTACCGCTGTCATTTCTCTCTCTTGATCTTGAACTATAATGACTTAAGCATATGCCTTGTGCGTTTGGGGAAGCCTCACATCTGAACCGGGGCAGGCTCTCTTTGAATACCTTTCGATCCTGCATTCATTTTTTTGTGTTACTTTTTTTTTGGACTTAAAAAACAACTCTGTTTCTAACCCTTCTCCTTTTCTTTGTTCTTTTCAGAGGAATGGTCAGGGGAAAGACTGCATTTTTACAGAGATTGTGCTAGAGAACAACTACACTGCTCTCCAGAATGTAAAGTATGAGGGCTGGTACATGGCGTTCACACGCAGAGGAAGACCCCGCAAGGGCTCCAAAACCAGGCAACACCAGCGGGAGGTCCACTTCATGAAGCGGCTGCCCAAAGGACACCACATTGCCGAGCACAGACCCTTTGATTTCATCAATTACCCCTTCAACAGACGGACTAAACGCACCCGTTACTCAGGAGAGCGCTGAAGAGCGAAGCAGGAGAAAAGAGGGAGACAGTGAGTGGGAGAGAAACACCATCTCAAATAATGAACAGAATCCTCTTATGGACTCCTAAAACCCATTTTTGTACTGAGCATTAATATACCTAACATTTAGTTTGTTTTTTAAAATGATTTTTTTAGAAAGAAAAACACTCTGGAAAAGAAAAAAAAAACAAGAAAGAAGAGATCTATTTTTGTACTCCAGACTTTTAGTACTGACCTGTGTAAAAATTTTAGGAAAGCGAAGCACATGACTTGAGATACATGTCAGACTGGAGAGCTGACATATTAGTAGTGTGTGGACTTCACCATCTCTTTTTGGTTTTGTTTCAATGTTTTGACAGTTTTAGAGTAATTTATACTCTTCATATTGCTGCTCATGGGGGACTTGAAGGGCCTGAGAGAATGCACTGACAAAAGATGGCTGTATTCGGTTACACATACAGCCAAGGCACCTCTCGACCACCCAGTGATAAGACACCCAGCTCATCTGAGCAACCTCTCTGGTTCTTGGCTCTGGAACGTTCTTGAGATAAACACAGTTAAAGCGAACACAGCTTTAAATCCGTTATTCATTTGTGGCAGCTACGTTTTGATAATCACACGTTTCCTACCACGGTTTCAACTGTAAATTCAAGGTGTATAAATGCATTGTATGAAACGTAGGAAAGCCTTTTTTTGTTCTTCGTTTTGTCTGTCTGTTTTTTATACATATATAAATATATTTTTTATTTGAGGATGTGTAAAATAATTTTAATGATGGAAATATTTATTTAAAAATGTGTAATAAATTTACCTTAGGATACTGGTATGTGGCTCTTCCTTGTTCAAACATGTTTTATGTTCTTCGGTGCTGCCCTGCCATGGCAAATTTATTTTGGGCGAGTTTAAATAAATTAGTAAATTAAAAAAGAAGTGCAAACATAATTGTGCAAGATGTGCCTGAATACATTGTCTTAAATGGGTTAAATACAATTCTTTAGATTAATTCAACCAAAAGAAGTTTGTTTATCTTCAGCACACTGCACTTTTAAAGAATGGTTTTTAAATTATAGTTCTTGGAATACTTTACATTATGTACTTTTAAAATGTTTTTTAATGCACATCTTACTTCCAAAAGCGCTTCCTTAACCACCTAAAATCTGGGATTATTACATTAACTACAACTGGATTCTAAATTGGTAGGAGTGTGTAAGGTTTGGGCTCGGCCATTAAGGGATTAAAGAACCACCCATTCTTGAGGAAAGCAAACTGTGGCATTGCTCCAAAGAAGTGGGGTTAGTAGTCTCAGATTAAACAGCTTACCATTATGTAATTACATCATAATAAATACCACTGGTGTTTGTGTAACCCTTCTGGTTGGTGGCTGGTGGAGCCAGAGATGAAGGTAGTATGTAAAGGCATCTACCCCCAGTCTGTTTGGAGTGGCCCAGCACAGGTCAACAGCTCAGTGGGGCTGTCTCTACAGGGGTCCAGCGCTGTTTGGCCTCTCCTCTGGTTGAACTGGACATGCCACAGTCCCTCAACCAAGGCTCCTTGCCATCAGACAGGTGTTTTTCTTTAATCCTAGACCTTTAACACCCTGTAGCTTAATCTGATTGGAGGAGTCTCTGTTTTGTTCGAGGATGGTGGTATGTGTTTGCGCACGGGGTCCTAAAGAGTCAAAAGCCAAGATCAGAAGACAGAAGACCCTGAGCGAACAAGAATTAGGATGGACTGTCCCATCGAGCCTCAGCTAAAAAGAGCCGAAGGTCTCTAATGGCTGCTGTCTGCCTGGCAGTTAATGCAAAGTAATCACTCAGTTTAATAAAAAGGGTCCATGAAATACAGATATGACATGATGCCATAATACTTATAAATTAATATGAAGTCTAAATGCATTACTCAGAGTTCTGCCGGCTAATAGCACTGCACCGTTATCTCATTAAGGTGGTAATATAAAATTGCAATTGACAATTGTGGTTTAAAATGAACAATTTAAAGCCTATATGTAAAAGAAATATACATTCTGTGTATTAGTGCAGGTATGTTAGTAAAACCTGGCAGTTTTTATGGTTCAGTCCACCATGTGGCCAGCCTGATATTGTGCTAGTAGCTGACCCAGAGTGCAGGGGTCAGACTTGTGGAAAGGCCAGTAGCTCAGCAGGGCACTCTGAAGCACAGCATTTCTGAACCTTTCTACAAGATCTTCTATGTTTTAGCAACACTCAACACTACTTGAGCTCACTGGCTGAAACTCACACTGACCTGTAGGTTAATATAAGCCTCAGATTCTTTTCAGGGCATACATTCATTCAGATGGATAGTACAATATACATAATGGGATATTGAACACATAATAAACAGTATAATATTATGAACAGTACTCATGATATTGGCTTTTGGAATGCTGATATCATAGAAAGCTGCAGTACACAAACAAGCCTCTAACCACGACTCACACTGGGGTATGTGAGCATCCTGACCACGGTTCCAGTTCAACTCCAGAGTCGTTCTGAGAGTGATTTAATGAATGATGGTATTATTAAAATGAACAACATAATAAAAGTACATTCTTTTGGTCAAAACAATGCATGTCAGTCTCCAAGAATGCCACAATTTCGATGCAGAAATGTGTTTTAATATATTCCATATTAAAACAACATTACTACATTCAAAAGTGATCATAAAAGAACAGTCATTGGACAATTTGTTAAAAATAAGGAGAGAGAGAGAGATACAGAGAGAGATAGAAAGAAATAGGGAGGAAGAGAAAGTGAGAGAAAGTCTGCATGGATAATTTTTTTATTTAAACTAAATTGATCGATTTTATTTCTTTATTGAAATTCCTCTAACATACCACATGTTGGTATTTCTCAATTATTCAATAAAGATTCTGAAGTATATAAGATTCCCCCCAATAGAACAAGTGGGACTCTACTACTGATTAACAGGGCTTGATGATTTGCCACGGTCATCCTGTATTATCTGACTGTGGTTTCCCGTTCAATGTGTCTCAGTAACCATAAAATTGTAGAAACCAGAGGGATCCAGCAAGTTGTGGGAAAAATCACACCTTCTGTGTAGCTTGTGATGCCATGCAAATGAGGCGCAATTCCACTGAAAAAGAGGGACGCAAAACCGCTTTCATCCATTTTATTGAGCTGCAGCCATCATCCTTAACCCCAAATAAACAAACAGGCTACCTTCTTAATTTGCTTAGGGAGCAATTTAGACTTGTACAAGGCCCCCTGCTGAACCTGCAGAATGCCAGAGTGAGAGAATGGGGTGACCCAAACCTCTAAGCAGCTTTAACCTAACTATAAAATCATTCCTGCTAACAAGAGGTCAACTGATTGAGGAAACATGTTTTAGAAATAAACAAAGCCTTTCATTGTCCACAAATAGTCAGACCTGATGCCTTTGAATTTTTTAAAGACAAAACATACTTGTATACACAGCAACATGTAAAATATCTCTGGATTTTTAAAGAGGCAAAAATGGATTGTCAAGAAATGTTGAAGAGCCGAACGAGGCTGAGAATGGGCCATTTAAGGAATGGAATAAATAATCCAGTCAACAAATTATGTGTATTTAAACCATGCTATCTTTCTAAGCCATATACATAATCAAGACTACATATAGATAGCAGCCAAACTGAAAGCTATAATTGAAATACAAACATTGATCAAAGAAGAGATGAGTCTCGACAGTTTAATTGTTTAGAGATGGAACTTACGGAAGACCTGTTGACTTTTCCAATTGGATCTGTAATCTTTGTTTGCTCATGCATCTCTAAGACTGATTGTCAGAATGTTCTGAACAATTACGGGCTAAATGTGTTTGCCAGCCACACAGAGAACCCTGCACCCCTCTAAAGAGATCAAAAGGGGTGTCGCCCCCTCCTTCTTCATTTCCTTTCAGTCATGTCAATTCAGCTGGAAAGTCAACCATAAATGATTTTTTAGAAGCCTGAGTATTGGGGACATGGCCATTCATAGTGCCTGAATTTCAACAGCTGACTGATTGGGCCGATGCATATTACATTTCTGTGCTGTGATCAAAGCCTCTAATGCTTTGTCTGCAACTACGGAGCATTAACACATATTTGATATGTGCAAAGTTCATGACATGAAAAAAAAAGTGTAGCATGTTAATTACCATTTTAAACAGTGACTCATAAGATCTCAGCTGGCTTTAAACTGACTATATAATATCTGAATATCAAAAGCTTTGATATTTATGACACTGTTTACATTAACACAAGAACAAACCACACACTTCTTAGACGCATCAAGACTTCAAGCAAAATTTACTGTTAAAATCTTGTACCTATCTGGTAACAGTTCAGGAGAAGGGAAAATAAGAATTATTATTTATAGTTATCAAAAAATTCTGGTCCATTTCTACTGGTCCTACAGAAAGGTATGTTGCAAGACACACTTAGCTGACACTGAATGAATTACTGAAAAACAATACACTTTCAATGAAATTTCCTGAATGGCAATCAATACTTTAGCATAAACTAACTCAATCTAACCTACACTTAACCATTAAGACAGGAATTAAATGATTTTCAAGGACTAGATCAGAAGACAGAAAAAAAGATCTCTAGTGGACCAGACTACTTGGTCATCACTCTGAATAGGCTGAGGTCAAGCTACCACTTCTTTTCTAACAAAAGCAGCTATCAAGTAGATGCATTTTTGACAGTCACATACCATAACCTGAGATCAAATGGCCCCATTGTGGAGCTAATATAAAAACATGTCATACAATGACAAGCACTGAATGCTAACATAAGATGGAACTCCCAGTCTAAAAGGCTCGCCATACAAAAAGAAGAATCTGACGAAGAAGAAAAACATCAATGCAATTGGAGGAGGCAAAGTGAGGGGTGGATACGGAGAGCAATGGGGAAAAAGCTGAAATGAAGAAAAGAACAAAATTGCATTCCACAAGCAACTGAGCATGTCTTCAGAGAGACGCAAGTCTATAGAAGCAGGAGAGACAAGAGCAGAGGAGGTCCAATAATAAAAAGAAGAAGAGTCGGCTACAGTTTTTTTTTTACTACGTTTATAGTGTTATACAAAAGAAGGGCATTAAAACCTCACTGGAAAAGTACCCTTACAAAATGGGCACTGACTTTTTTCACTACTTTCTCTTTATAGCAGAAGACATCAGGTGTTGTAGAACAAATGCACACATGGCAGCAAATTTAAAGGCCTAAACTATTTACAATAAACAAGTGAATATTTTTAGTTTATTATTTATTGTATATTTTAGACTACATCTATTGTTTTTTGGGTTGTTTTTCTGCTCTTTCTGCACCTTTGTTCTGTCCACTTATGGGACTAATAAAGGTTTATCTTATCTTATCATATGCTTTAGAAAAAATCTCCATATAAATGTATCACCCTCTAAAATTTGTGAGCACACCCTACATCATGATTTAAAGTGCTGAGGCTTAAATCAGTACCTGGAAGCACAGTGGTAGTTTTAGAAACAATTGGATTCAATTATACTCCCTAAAACACACACACGCGCGCACACACACACACACACACACACACACACTTTCTGCTTTAACTGCCATGACTAGAACATGTACTGTACGTGACTACTGTATGAGACAGCTTTTATTTTATTCAGTCAAAGTAGACAGTGAACAATAAACTCCATGGCTTTTCATGAGGAGGCACATTCAATTATGACATATATTATTCTTTTTTTTGGTTATTCATGTAAGTATATAAACCACAACAACAACAATAACAGTAATAATAACAATATATGTCCTGGGATGTTGATGCTCTTTACCAATTATTTTAGTAGACAATGTGCTTTGTTTATGTGTTTAAAGGAGGGTTCCTTAAGTCTAAAATTTTATGTGTGTAAATTACAGTAATTTCTCTTCATACACTTTGACCATGTCAAACCTTGCTATTCTGTTCCGTGTACATTTATATGTGTATGAACTGCAGTCAGTTCTCCTTGTGCATTTTAAAGATGTCTAAATCAGGATATCTTGCTATTCTGTGAAGTCTACATTTATGTGTAATGTCACTTGTCTACATTTTATGACTGTGAACTGCAGTGTCCTTGTACACTTTAACCAGGTCTGAATCAGGATACCGTGCTATACTGTTGTATATTACCAGGCTGTTCTTAATAAGAAAAACTTAAAAAATAAGAAAACCTAAATTAGTAATATGCGGTGCTGTCCCATCACTGTAACAATTCGAGAGAGTCGAAGTGGACCTCGGTTCAGACCACGTGACTCTCCCTCTTTCAGCCTGGCATGGCTCTCCCCACTGACTGTGTGTACACGCTCTGAAAAAAAGGGGATTCTGTAGACATTTGCCTCAAACTTATACGTTTCTCCGTTGCAACGACGTCAATATACGTCGAAATAAATACGGCGACGAGCCTCCGAATCTGAGACCGAGGCGCAATGTTTCTGTTTCAGTTACCAGACGATGTCCTGTACCTCATCCTGGCCTACTTGGACTACAGATCTCTGTGTCGTCTCTCTCAGGTCTGCAGGAAAAGCCACCTCTTTACTGTCCAAGATGCTGTCTGGAGGAAGATAGCGAAAGATTTTATCAACTCAGGAATAACGCGACAAGGAACGGACTTGTAAGAGTTGTTTTGTATTTATTTTCAGGGACGAATTGCTAATCTGCTAGTTGGCTAACGTTGGCCTGCGCTGTGAATCAGGCAGTTACGTAAGTTATGTAAAGGAAGCCAGTCAAAGTGCGGTACTGCAACGGCCACAGCGTAGCTAGGATTTAACACTCCCACTTGTTTACATTTAGGCTCTTTCAGGCAGCTTGGTCAATAAACCCGTGCAGATCCACTGTAACCTGCAGGTGACACTAGGATAAATATGGTCTTGCCGTACTGGGTTTATAATTTTTAAAAAGTTCCCCAGGGGATTAAGTAATATTACGAATTCTGTAAAATTAGCTATTAAAAGTAACCAAGCACTTGGAGACCACGCGACCCGTTTTTGTTTTGGCGTACATACAGAATATGGACAAAAGCTGTTTTTCATGTTTTAGGCTAGGCCCCTTTAATTCCAGTGAATTGCAATCTTAATGCTTCAGCATACATTTTGGGGACATATGCTTCCAGCTGGTGGCCTAATTCGCCCTGCGATGAGAAAGTCATGGGTTCGAATCCCAAGACTGCAGGTAGTTCCTCTGAGGTGCCCTTGAGTAAGGTACCGTCCAGACACACTGCGTCCCTGGCTACCTGCTGTTTCACTTTGGAAAATGGCTTAATGCAGTGGAAGAATTTCGTGCTCTCCACGTATGACAGAATGGTCGCTTTGCTCTTCCCTTCCAACTTTGTGGACACAGTTTTACTTTACCGTTCAGCCTCCTAAGAGGTCACCTCTGTTTATCTGACTGCTTGATTCACTGATTCATTTTGACACACCATTCATACAGTTCATACGTCAACTAGCAGCAACACACTGCCCTGCAAAGTCTGCTCTAATTCAGCATGAACACTACACAGATGGACAGGAGTGTGTGTATGACTCTTTAAAATGAATAAGCAACCATCTCAAAATACTAGCACTGTAGTTGTATTGCTACTTATTGGGACTGAAATATATTGGTCTAAAGGAAAGAATATATTTTGGCCAATGTAATTTAGTTTAGATTACATAAATATGTGGATTCATCACAGCTACTGAACCCTAATCTGGAACTATATTTGGTCAAATTGCCCAAAATAAACTTAAATAACATTGTAATGGTTAATAGGTCCATCTACTTATTGGAATGTGGAAACCGTGTTACAGAGATTCTTGTGTATGCTTATTGAACATTCATAAAATCATTGTTCTAGACAGAAAAATGCAGTAACAAATGTGTTGTGCACAAGAAAAAAGAATTAGTAATTAATAACAACTAGTTGTGAATAATTAGTACAAATATAAGGTTTACAAATATACATGTGTTTATGTAATTTATATTTATTAGGTGTAATGACCTCAGTCTCACACTGAAAATGCGAGGAGAAATGGAAGCAAAATTAGTCTCAGAATACAAAAACCCTTAGCTATTAGCGGCTATTTTTACCATTTTTATAACCTCTGTTTGCCCAAATTCTAGGCATATGCAGAGCGAGCAACCTGAGGCCACATTAGTACAGTCTGTACTGAATCTCTTAAAATCCTCCAGACTCCTGGTTCTCTTTTGAACAGTTTCAGCCCATCCTACAGTTTTCTCATGGTGTTCAGGTCAGGGATCTGTCATAGCTATGTACAAATTTTAATTATACAATTATTAATCCACTTTTATGTGCATTTGGATCATTCTCCTACTAGAAGTATCAACCACTAATTTTTGTGACCATACAACCTAGTTCCAATCAAAGTGTCATTGGCAAATTAGATGAAAGTAAATGACTATATGAAGGAAAAGTCTTCCTGTTGGCACTGTTGGTTTGAAAAAGTTTTTCTTTGCTGCAGCAAAAACAAGTTTAGCATTTTTTTGGAGACATCTATTCAGTGGGAGGTAATACGAGCTTTTGATTTTATGCTGACATCACAGTACATTTGTAGACCAAGGCTATTTCCTAATTATGTATCATGTTGTTATTTGTGTTACAGCAGTGCAACTGAATGTATAACATTTTCAATGATCCTTTCAGATATCCTGCCATTCTGTTAAAGGACAGAGTGAAGATATCCCAGAATTGGGGTCGTGGTGTTTGTCGTAAAAATGTCCTCCTGAAATGGAAAAAGTAGTGAGTTTGTTATTTCTATTTACTTCAAAACTTTCTTTAAAACATACATTGCATCATTTATAGACATAAATATGATAATAGGATGGCAAATTAAATATATGAAAAGGTCCAGACATAACCAGACATGTGAAGAAATGACAAACTATCATATATAAACAATTTCTGCCAGTTAGCAAATGCATATTTTGCATCTTGTACAGGTCTGATGTTGCTAATTCATTATTATTACACACTTGCCTCCAACCTCACCAAGCTGTTGAGTGATTTTTTTCCCTGAACTATTCCTTTAATCCCTATCCTGCAGTAAAAAGAAAACCGAGAGCCTGGAACATGTGTTTTTATTGTCCTTCCCATGATAAAAATATTTTCTCAAATACTCAAAAAAAGATTCTAGTTCTGGGTGTGTTATTGACCTTGCCAGCATGGATAAGAAATCATTGTGTTTTTTATTAGCCACAACATCACCTAAGTCCTTAGTAACCAGACTGAGCATGTGTAGGAGTAATTTCCATTCCTTGATTTTTCCCCACAGCTTGTTGCCGTGGATACAGCTGGAAGGTGATGTGCTGTATCTGTCTCAGGCAGCAGACATTGGAGCGTACCATCTCAGGGGTGCTGAGGGGGGGAGGCTCCAGCATAACAGATTGACTGTGTTTTCAGGACATCAAAACGATGTGTGTAAATTCACTTTGACAGACACACATCTTGTCAGTGCTGGAAGGTAATTCACTGTTTTTATTTATTTTTATTTTTGCTCATGAATTTTAGCTTCATCGTTCACCATGTTTGATGTTTGTCTATGATGTTTAAAAAATATTGTTACTCCAAAGTGGTGCAACTGTCTAAACATGTTCCCTGTTATCAGATTATCATAAGTTAAATCTCTGGTGATGCCACAGCCAACCATGGCCAGATGCTTCATAAGACTTGCAGGGAGCACATGCTTGCCTTGGTGGTATCGTGCTTAGGGTAGTCCGAGCTAAAGGGGAAAATAAAAATGAGTAACTTGGTAAGAAACTTGGGAAAAACACTCAATTATTTTTCTCTTTAAATTTGTTAGTTAGACGATAACTGTTTCCTAAAAAGTCAATTCCTAGAGTTGGTGAACGTAGTAATACACGTTACTGCTGCTTGATCATTGTTTTTCTTGTTTGAAGAATGGCTTCTTTGTACACTTTGTGTGTTTTTTGACTGTTCACAGTGATGGGAAGATTATTATTCACGACAGAAGAAGTGATTATTCTGTGGAATATAATGGCCATAACCATGAGGTGAACTGCATTGACTGCAAAGGTGACATCATTATCAGTGGCTCGAGAGACAGGACTGCTAAGGTACGATTTAATTCTCTTATGCACATCAACCCAGGCCCACATGACACAGCATATTATAAAAGGACATATCTGGGCACATCTTCAAGAAAAAGGAGAATGTATCGTCAGAAAAGTACACTGTCATTCAGTCCATCATGAGACGTATATACAGTCCTTTAGGGCGGCGTTTCTCAAACTATGGGCCGGTCCGCGGAGCCTCGCTTCTGCACCAATCAAAATTCAGTCAGATCAAGTCTGATCTCAGCGATGCTGTCACTG
>JBBPDC010000149.1:16539542-16565323 GCA_037974485.1 Hemigrammopetersius urotaenia | reverse complement strand
ACTTAGCGTATATGTTTAGGGATTTCGTTTTTAATTTGTCTTTGATATTTACATTTTCTTTTTTTTCTCATTTACTTATCCTATGGATTTTTTGCTCATAGTGCTCTGTAGTGTTTGTAGCTTGCAGCTTTTTCAGCATTAAGGTCACTTTAAAACTCATTTGTCTGTCAAATACCTTAAGAAAATAGTTATTGTTGTTCATCTCGTCATAAGTTCATGGAAATCTTTAATATGATCTTCATATCTCAATAAGCCCCCTAAAACAGTGTGTTATGAAACACTGCACATTTCTTGTGGCCTCCATAAAATGCATCCCATTCTATTGCAATGGTCTTGACCTGATACGTGCGGTCAGTTGTGTTGGTTTGGCCCTAACAATGTTGTTACTGTTGGAGTTCTTCTCCCAGCAGGGGCTGAATTAAAGTTTGTGTGACCCCAGCACTAATTTCATGCTACACAGTACCTCGAATAATGATGTCAGCTGATTAGGTTACCAAAATGGTTGTGTTGGCAGTGAACCCCCGACATGTTCTAATGATCCTGAAGCGCACTGTGTTTTTTGGGTTAGAGGAGCAGTTAGGGTTGGGGCGGTCGCTTAGAGGGGGTAATGAAGGGCAAGGGAGTGTTGGAGGAGCTCAGAGGCTGTGCTTACTCTTCGATTTAGGGTGGGTGTAAGGTCGAGAGAAGGGTGGGGGCACATTAGGCGAGAGAGATGATTTGACCTTTTACAGCTATAATATCACTGGGACTCCCTTTCAGATCAATCAGAACTTGTCTGGAGAACAAAAAATGTATTTAATTGTAGTATTCTATTTTTCTCTGGTTCTCCCTCTCTCCCTCTGTGTTTTTTTTCCACAGTCATACTCAGTGAGGGATGAGTAATTGAAGTAATAGAGAGTAATAAGGGCTGGGAAGAGAGAGCTTGGCTTTGCCCCTATTGTATCTTGTGTCACACAGGTTCAGAGGTCAGGCAGCCTGCATATTCTATTAGGACACACGGCCTTCACTGGGGCAAATGAGTTTACCCAACAGTAATTAAAATGCCAGCACTGGCCCAGCAAGCTGAATATGGTTGATGGGCCACCGCTAACCGGGTTGACAGCTGCCATGGCTGTCTTTGCCAATACGCTTGGGCCCTCAATGAAGAAACTAACTGAAGCCATCAGTGGGAGGAACGCCTGCTCCGTCTCTTCTACTCACCACCTCTTTTTTTCTCTTGCAAATGCCTTTCGTTTTATCTGTCTTTGATTAGCACAGATTTCAGAACGGGTGTGCCTTCTGTTATATGGGTCTGCTATTCTCTCCTATTAAGCCCCTTTCATAGAACGTATCTTTCTAAAGGCATTTTTTTTGTCTTCTTCAACTTATTTCTCTGAAGAAACTGTCAGGTTAAAATGTTTTTCACTGGATGCCATTATAGTAGTATTGGGATCGAAGTGTAAAATCCTGTTCGCCTCCTCTGTCAATTCTTACTGACTATGGTATAGGGTCACTGTCTCTCTCTCTGTTTTTGTGCTTGGGGTTTGGGGTTGGACCCCAGGCGCTACAGAGCTTATTCACACAGGCTGGCTGTTAATTTGAGGCCACACTGGTATTCCATTGTGGAGCCTGTTTCTTTGGTGTGGGGGCGGAGAGCCCACTGCTCAGAGTATGAAAGTATGTTGGAGAGAAAGGGAGTCTCTAAGAAGCTTTGTGATTATTATAGGCAGTGTGTTTTTTGTGTCCTCTCCAATCTGATACATGTTGGGTTTTAGTCAAATTTGTATTAGGCTTACTTTTATTTTAGGCTTGCAGAGCCCGAAAGAGGTGCACACACACACACACACACATACACAGACTGTCTTTTGTCTTCAGTTAGTTGTCAATAACACTAAGAAGCCAATTGGGATATGGAGGGGGAGAACCCATCCCAGCAGGACATTGTAGAAATACCTGTGCGCTAAAGCCACCACATTCCAGCATGCTCAGTAGTGTGGGAGTCCCATTGTGCAGCTCACCTCCGCACACAATGCAGGGAGCGGCGGAGGCCTGGAGCCTCGCCTGCCAATCCCAGCTGTCCAGGAGGGCCCTAATCCCTAACTATCAGGCAGGTCAAAACCATGGTGCACACACACACTTACACGCACCCACCTTCCTAACATACTCCTCCCTACCTGTTCCAACTAATTTCAACCTGTCATCCAAATCAAAGGGGGCACCAAAGTGTTTTTGTTTCTCTTACTTAGCCTCCCCCCCAGCATCGTGGTGAAAGAATGCACATCTTTGAACAAAGTCAGTAGTCTTTATCTTACCGCACAGATGCTCTAGCACCTTCCTATCCACTCCTTGTGTGACACAAGTTTTAATAAAACTGATATTCATGATCATAACGTTTGACAAATCAACTCCATGCATGTACGTGCAAGGAAATGTTCATACCATCCCATCCTTGTTACTTGTACAACACTGTAGAATGTAAAGTGATCTTCTCTATTTCTTGAAAGAAGTGAAGAGATGCTGGAGACTGGACCATTATTCACGAATTGTTTGGTTTATATGTAAAGATTTACATTCTGATAAATGTGTGTCTTTGTGTGTTTATGGATTTCACTTGATGTTTGGAAATTTGAAGATATGTGGCTGGCTGTTTTTATGATCCTTGGTCATTTTAACCTGTATATTAACTTTTTGTATATTTCCCTCAACAGCACCTTTGTGACTGGAACTGCATGCTGTGAAAAGTTTGCTCCTCTTCAGATATGGGACACAGAGAGGTACCGGAGTTTTGTGTATTCACAAATGTCATTACGCGCATGTGTTGTGAAGTCTCCAGATCCTTTACTGTTTGTAAGGATAACTGATTGCACAAGTAAAAGTCCAAAAGTTATTATAGTGATTGTTGTTGGTCACGCTGTTTCTCTCAGCTCCCTTTCTGGGCTGTTTTAAGAGTTCAAAGCTAACTTCAGAATTCCCACCATGAAAGGCCTGGCTTAAACCTGATACAACCTGACTGGCTTCTGTAATTCCCCTGCTTTACTTGCAGAATTCAGCCTACTTACACATTGTCTGTCTAGGGAAAGGAAAATTAAGAAGGAAAAAGGGGGGGAAAGGGTGGGTTCCGGCACCAAATGACAAGGAAATATGAGAAGGGAGAGATTGCTGGTAAGGAGGAGGGGCAATTCTGCATGCATATCCCTGGGAATCACAAATTACAAAGGAGGAGAAATAGAAATTTTGGCCAGGAATTAGGTGAGCAAAGGACAGGGCCTGAGTTTTGATCTGTGAAGCGTGGATAGCTGGTGTCAAGCTGATGGACGTTAGCTGGATAGTTGTCTGCAGGCAGATCTTACACTTGATTTGGGGGGGTTTAATCCACTGAGCCAGCCTCAATGGAGTGCACATCACTGCCGTGGCCCTGTCAGATGAGACCAATTAGGGTTCTAGACAGAGGGATGTGACTGACAGACACAGACGCGACTCATGATAAACAGGCTGGGAAGCTCTGACATTACAGCTGTTTTCTGTACTTGTTTTTAATGTGTGGTTTTGCAAACATGGCCTTAATAGCCCTCCATGACCTGCCTTAAAGTGTTTTGTATCTCGTTTTGTGCTGCTGTTCTAGGGTTAGATGTGTCTTGCCATAATGTTTTCCTATCTAGTTATCAGATGCACCTTGTGAAGAGCACAAAGCCACTAGACACAAGGGGGTTGAGAAAACAACCATATGTGGAATGGGGGCTCAATGTGTGTGTGCATGGGTTTCTTCAACTTTTTTTTTTTTACACATTTCCCAGACAGACCACCAGCATAATCCTCAGACAGCCACTACCAACATGGAACAACACATTAGGATGGCTACAGTTGCACTGATACAGGCAGACATCAGAGCAGGCATCGCAAATGCTATTACAGCCTATTGGTCACAACACAGACAGGCGATGTTGTTGTCAAAACATCATGTACATTTTAGCAATTTTTAAAGTCTTTTTTTCATGTCTTACTTTGTTATAGTGTCATAGCTGCACACTTGGCAGAGCAAAAAAAAAACACTGGCCCAGCAAATGAGCTACTGTTTCATCTAAGGCAGTTGTGGCATGGCAAAAAAAAGATCCCCACAGAAAATCTGCTCAGAGACATCCCTCAAATTAAATGTCACCACACTCTTAAACACCCCTGCATAATTCTGACAGTTGTCCTAAATTTGGAAACATTGGTGACAAGAAACCTGGGTCAGTTTAGAGGTTTTTCTAAATCTGGTACAGTGTGTGTCTTGTGCAGTTTAAACAAGTAGCCTAGATCTTATCAAAACAGCAAACAGCTGAAGGCACTATATAATTTATTTGTCAGCTCTTGGCAGAATATTTTGCAATATTGTGAGTATCCATGCTTTATTAGTGTGTTTAGTATTTAGATTCTTATGAGGTCATCTTCTTTTTCTTAACAGTTTTGCAAAATCAGGACTGTTGTGTTTGCTGGGCAATTACGACGAGAGATCTTGTATTCCTGTCCTTTGTTTATCTGCTTTTCTCAAGAACCACTTTACGGATAAAGACAAGTGGCTCTGACGGTTCCTAATGTGTTCACAAAAGATGGGGGCACCTTTTTGAACAGTGCTTGTTGACTGGAATGGAGAAGGATGCAGGAGACATGTACAGGCCAAGATCACCCACATCCTCATGTCTGAACAGCGCAGCTGACCAGCTGGTGGGGAAACACACATGACAGGAGGAGTGAGGTCGTCTATGAGAGCGACTTAGATGGCTTTGCTGTCACTTACTGAATTGATGAAACTTTTTTTGACCCAAAAGAAGACAAAATTAACAGTCACCTTGAACACAAGATAACAAACTCAGTGGCAGAAAACATAATTTCACAATTTCCACAGACAAAACTTTCCATACCCTGGTTGTATTGGTTGTCATAGGGAGAAAAAACCCAAAATCATTCATTTGACTGGAAATGTTTCTTTTGTTCTCCTCCTTTCTTGCTCATCTATATGGCCCAGAGGCCTGTGATCACCCCGAGTCCCACACAAGTGGTGCTTTAAAGGCACCCCTAACTTTTCATGAGGCCCTCGGTCATGGATAAACAGAGAGAAAAGCCATCAAAGAAACACACAATTGCACTGAAATTCCTCACATTCTTCCCTGAAAGAGAGGGTTAAATGTCTGGATCTGGCAGGAGCTGTGTTTTACAAATTGCAATCTCATTGTTTTTTGAGAGAACGCGTGTGACATTTAAAAGTCTCTATTGTCCTGCCCCCTGACATTCCATGCTGGGCTTTTTCTTTTTTTTTTCCTCTCTCTTTTTCTTTCATGCGCTCTTGGCTGGCGGTTATTTCAACTCCTAGCTAAATTGGCTGACGAGCAGACGGCGCAATGCAATTTCTGTTTGTTTTAGGCGTTGAAAACCCCAGCAGGACTCTTTATGTACCTGTCTCACATCCTTTCAGGACACTGACTGTTTCCCATAGCTTCCCTGTGCCAGTTTACCCTCTATACTTAACCTTACAAGAGCGTCAGTGCAAAATGACCTTTTCTGTGGCTCCAATACCCAAAGAAATGTCCTCAGCCTCTCCCCTTTTCAGAATTCATCAATTCATTAAAGGCTCCTTTTATAAGGTGTGGGTGTGTGTGTGTGGCCCAAATGGCCAAAGAGAAAGTAAGAACTGTTGAAGAGGCCAGACCTTCCATTTTGCTTCGTGGCCCTGAGACCATAACTCACAACTAATCACTAACACATGTCTTTCTTTATAGTCCAGAATTAGTATTTAACAGCAGTAGAACAATATCTGGACTCAGAAGCAGATGAACAGCCTGTCATCTTGGTTTATTATAGTATTTAGAAACAGTGTTAAGAAAGCCACATAGAAACAAAAAGAGGCGTAGAATATATTTTAATAAAAACGCTGTCAGAAAGTCCCTTTCTGACAAAAATATAAAGTACCGCTTGGGTGTAAATGTATCCGAGGTCAAAGACGATTAGGCTGAGGTCAGCAGCCTCTGATGAGTGTTTTAAAAGAGTCAAGAATATAAAGCATTTTCCCTCTAGTTTGTCTCACTGCATTTGGTGGTAATTTTGTCTGTGTGATCTCTTTAGCAGCTTTAACTTCTCCAATGCCCCTAACTTGTCTGTGTGTGACCTCTCAACTCCCCCACAAGTCTGGACATTAGACATCTCCCCCAGCAAGCAGCACAAAACAGCAAAAAGACACGATAAAGCCCTAATCTTCTTTAGTTATTTGGTTATGCTTGTTCAGAGGAGCTGCCTGTCTCTGGCTGCTCTAATTGTGAATGTGCATAAAGCACACTTCCCTGCAGTTGCCTTCTGCATATATAACTGCCCCAAGGGTGTTAGAAAATTAAAATATAAATGTCTTTGCCTCATTCATAATATAGACTCTTGAACCCATAGAAGTGTAAGCTTTTGACTGTTTCTGTTTGTATGAAATGATGTTCTGTGCTACAGCGAGCCGGTTGTGATCTGGTATGATCTTTGATTGGAAAAACCTTTTGTAAAACCCAGTGCAATCAAAACAGTGAAGATTGTTTCCTTTTAGAAAACATGGGCTTTGTCACTGCTATGTAGGAGTGTATTTTTGACCTAGAAATGACATCCTTTTCGACAAACGAAATCCCCTCTTTCATAATCAAAAGCTCCTATTTGGTAAGTTCTCGTTCTTCCCTGTCATCATACAGCTCAGAGAGCAGGTATGGTTTCACCTGACATTTTCAGAGGTCTCAGAGCTTTCCCGACATACTTTGTGACGCTGTCAGATCAGACACTGGGCTGGCTGGGGAAGAACAAGGCTGGCCGCCATGCAGATGCAGCAATTTGAAAGATTATACGGTTATCCTCCATCCTGTAATCTTCATAGGTCCTCCCAAGAAAAAAAATGGCACACATAAAACCTGTGACCTAACAATTTAAGAATCCTGGTGTTTGCTCCTCTGCATGGAACAGTGCTATTACTGGCTTTAAAATCAGAGCACAGATGTGAGGACTTCTTTTACGACGCTTGTTTTTCTCGTTTCATGCTTTGACATTTGCAGAGGGCCTGGCAGACACCGGATGTGCCGTATTGACCTCAGTTTACACATTTTCTTTAAGCAGTTCATAAAACCATACAATGTGAATTACTGTAATGAGAAGTGTAAGTTGTTTTCTTGGCATCTACTGACTCTATTGTTTGGCCCTGTGTCTACAGTTGTTGGTAGCTGATAAGCTGCTGTTTTAGCAGTAAGGGGTAAATGATGGGTTCTTGCTTAACACAGACACCCATGGGCCGAGGGGGCAGTTTGTCTTTAGGCCCACCGGGGTTTTGCCTTTAGTTCTGGAGGCCTATCTTTTAAGAGCCTGTGTCTAATAAGACCCCCCCTGTCCCCCCCAGAGCGAAGGTTGGGGATTACCAGTCTGCCCTTGGCGAACAAGCTCACGGGAGACCCCAAACGTGGGGGGCGGTCGCTATGGCCATTGGGCTGCTCTAAATAGTTGCTAGGGACCAGGTATCAAAGGTCCACAAGTCGCACACAGTCACGGTCATGGAGGGAATTAAACGGCAACAATGAAATTGTTATTTTACAATAATCTGGTTTCTGCAGTGTGGGCTGGGGGCGAGGAGGGCGCAGCAGGCTTGTTCAGCCTGTGATCATAGGAGCGTGGTGCTAACACAGGCGCCCCCCCCACCCCCCCGCGCCCCCCCTTCCACCTCCACCTCCACCACCGCCTCCACCCCGCCTTCTATCTCTCTTTCTCCTCCTTGGTGCCTCTCTACTCTCTCCTCCTTTTTCTCTCCCATACACATCTAAGAATAGAGCCTAGCGCCACTCCTAATCTGCTTTCTCAGGCCATTCAGCTAGGTGTTTACTTTTTTCCCTCCATCTCCTAGGACTTAATTTATCCTTTGTGTGGTCTATGGATATTGGGAATATGGGAATATAGTGGGATTTAGAAGTAATGAGAGATTAACTGGGCAAATGAAGGCATTTGGGCTGGAATGACAACTGATGAATCAGTTCACACTAATATGTTAACTGAGACATAAGACCTTGAGACAACCTTATGAGTGAATCAAATACGCTGAACAAACACTGAGGTGTAAAGTAACCTCTCTTGTCTGAAATCCCTTTTTTAACAACTTGTTTTGGAGATTGACTCTAATGTGTCCACTTTGAAGCTTCCACCTGTAATTGTTTGATGTTTTTGCCTGCTTTCATGATGTTTGACAAGCAATGGTCTATAACTTTTCATGCTTTTTCTTCTCCTCCCTCTCTCGCAGGTTTCACCTGGTGTCGTGTCTTGGCTCGAAGTTCCGCAGAGGTGCAGGTGTGTTAGATATTGTGTATGAGTCTCCTTTCCAGCTCCTCACCTGTGGCTATGACACCTTTATCCGCTACTGGGATCTGCGTGTCTGCTCCAGGTACATGGAATATCAGGGGAGGAAAAAAAAACAGTTTTTAGTCTCTCTGCCATCTGTGACATTGATTGCCACAGATAAAAATCATTGAATTGAAGAAAAGAACAGAAAATCCTTGAATTGAAACTAGATCAAAGCCACTGGGCAGGTGTGTCTTTAGTGTTTTGTGAATGGAATAGGTTAAATAGTGCAGAGAAATAGGAAAATGTGGTAAATGCTGCTGAAGTGACGATAACAAGTTCAGTGTTCAAATTTGAAGTGCTTGCTAACGAGACCTGAATGCTCAACTCATATCTAGAGCTGACTGCTGGTCATCTTTAGGATGCCTCAAAGAGTAAAACTGGCAGCTGCACAGGTTAAAGTGGTCTTGGTGCATATAGTCCCCTGTGATGTCAGAAGAACCAGGCTCGTCCACAAGTAGGGTAATAAAGTTAGTTGGTGGGTCTCTCTCTGAGAGCCTATGTGGAAGATTAGTGTTCTCAGTTAATCTAATAAGCCCTCCTGTGCATAGAGCACCATTTAGACAAAAAAGGAGCCAGGCCTGAGGCTCCTCTTGGCTCTGTGAACACAATTGTTCCTGTAGGCGACTGAAAGGGACCCCCTCTTTGAGAGGGACTCTCGCTGTAGGACTCTGACCCACCCAAGCCTGCACCAGTCGGTGGCCATATTGATGTGGCGCTGCACGTCTCCAAGGCAACCGGGTGAGCTGTGAGGATCAGTGAGCTGCTTGTGAGGCAGACTGGGCCCCTGTGTCAGGCTTTGGAAGGTTGGGGGCGGTGGCACACAATCGCGTATGGCCAGTCAAGTAACACAAATCAGAGGTGATTGAAAGAGGGCCCTGGAGAGTTTGGGGAGGGGCAAATGTCCCCTCTTAAGATATCAATAATTCACAGTGTGACCAGTCAGGGGCCAATATGTGGTCAGTCCTTACTCAGAGTGGGTCAACATCTCGTCAGTCTAAAGAGGATAGTTAAAACATACTTCATGTTAAATGTTAATGATGGATGGCAGTGTGAAATGAGCAATGACGGCATACGTACCATCACTGTTATTACACTAATTTTGGAAATTTCCTTGCTGGAAACTGTTGAGGTCCTACTCTGAAACTGTTTCTGCTCACATGGTCGTGTTCTCCCCTATGCTATTTTCTGCTACTCTTCTTTAAGAGTAAGTGTCAGCATCTGTGCTGATTGAGAAAGAAGAGCAAATCAGCCAACTTGTGTCAGGTAGTTATTATTGTGTTTTCACTAAGCTTCCGTTTTTAGCCACTGTTTAGCCAAATATGCACAGGTTAAAAAAAATCACATTTGTTTACATCCTGGGAGGTATCAGAATTGATTGCTAAGAGTGTATGTGAGCACACCCCACAGAGAGCGAATCCAGACGTCTCTCATGTGCTCCTGCTGCCCTCATGTCTGCCGCACACCCCTGCAACACTCCCGGCCCATGATTTATTCATTACAACCATTAATGGAGAATTGATCTCTATTGGCCTAGTGCACACAGATTTTTCCTCTAACCTTCCCACCTCTATTCTCAGCCTACATTAAAACAAGAGAGCCCCTTTCCGTAAACAAGCGATGAGGTTTCATCCTTGCCAGTTCAAATAAGACACTTGTGTTTAAGCTGCACAGAGAGGCAGCCACAGTGGCTTTGGCCCTAAACTAAGGGACTGGAGACGTGTGATATGGACTGTACTGACAGGATGAATGCTGTTTCAGTCCTATGTTCTGTCATTGAACAGTATGTGCAAACCATACTTTTATGTTGATTTCAGTCATTTAAGATTTTTGATTGCTGAGAAGAACGGCAAACTCAAATGTGAAAATAAACCATTATTTTCTTCCCCAACAGCAAGTGTGTGATGAAGTGGGAGGAACCGCATGACAGTGCACTTTACTGTATCAAGACCGATAAGAATCATATGATCGCCAGTGGCTCCTCTCACTACGGAGTGGTGCGCTTGTGGGACAAAAGGCAAACTCGCTGTTTGAAGGTAAGAGTGTGTGTGCTGAAAATGTTTGAATTTTGGCTGATGTGTCTAGTAAAACTCATTTTGTGCGTATCTCCATGTGATCATTATTCCAGATGTTCCAGCTTACCTCCAGCTTAACCAACAGCAGTCCAGTTTACAGCCTGTGCTTTAATGCCACACACCTGTATGCTGCCCTGGCCTCAGCCCTCTACTCCCTGGACTTTAGAACTTCAGGGCCCAAGCCCAGGAGATAAAACAAAAGAACTCATGCACACACACACACTCACACACTCACACTCACACTCAACATGCACCTTGGGTTTTAAGCTCACATTAAACACCTGCAACCTCTCCCTCCAGCTCAAAGAGCAGGTCTCGGCCTTCAGAGATTTCAACTAGACACTTCTGGAACCCCATCAAAAATATCTGTGCCTCCTGAGGCCCTGCACCGGCATGGCAGATAGTTGTCATTTGTCCAGCTATCTGTGTCACTGGCTCCTGAGAGAGAGTGGAGGGAGCAGGGTTCACGACCTTCTGTGGCCTGAGTCTTAACGGACTTAACACATTGCCAGCGACCTGTGGGACTTCTAAAACAAACACTGCTCAAAGCTGCCAGAAAGTCTTGTGGGGATTTATGCTGAAGCATATACAGTATGATAACATACTCTTTCTTCCTATTGTGTTTGAAATGTATATTTTTCAACAATGAGTCAATTAGATGGGTTTGGTCTGGCCTTGTGGTTCCTGGATCTTTTTGTTTTTAATCTTATGACATTTTCGAGCTATCATTTCTTTTATTCAGCAGTTGTTTTTTCCTGAGTGGATATCAATTGGGAACATAGTTGCATCATTTGACAAATAAAAAGATTAGGTTATATGCACAGCTAAAGGAATGATATTGTTTTTTTAAAAATCTGTTTAATCCTTACTAGGGTCGTGGGTACCCGTAGCCTATTCTGGGGCCAACTGGTGCGAGGCAGGGAGCACACACACACCATTCACTCACATACTCACACCTATGGTCAATTTAAAATTCTCAAATCACCTGTAACGCGTCTTTGGACTGTGGGAGAAAACAAAGACCTTGGCAAGAAATCCACGCTACCACAAGATGCAAACAAGGCCAGAACCCCTAACACTGGAGGTGTGAGGCAGCGGCACTACCCATTGTGCCACCATGGAGCTGTAATAAAAAAAATCACATTTACACCAGATGTAGTTGATCGTCCAAGAGCTGTGGAGCTAACATGGAATATTGTTACTGCACAGCTTCTGTACCTTATGCATTTAAAGATTATAAAATAAAAATATAACTATTATAATAGACCCAGTGCAAGTATGACAATAGTAAATAGTACAAACAGCTCAGATGTGCAAAAAAATGCTGTAAAACCAAAACACTACAAGAATGTGGATAAAAAGTCTTTCATGTGGTTGAACGTACACTGGGATTATTAATTACAGCTACTGTCACTGTATTACAAATATTGATACTGAACACTATCAATAACACAGTGGATGAGAGTGAGCTCCTGTGTGCCATATAGCTTATTTAATGGCAGAATGCCATATGTGCATATATGTGAAGCCATTTGTGCCAGACAAGTATGGGGACAGTCAGACAGATTCTGGCGGAGCCTGATAAACTGATTCAGAGCAATTGTTGCTCTGGGGAAAACACTTTATTTCTCAGTCTGAAGGTGTGGGTCTAAAAGGCCTTATGATGTCTGCCAGATGGTAGAAGTTCAGATGATGGCATGTATGTCATTACTGATGGATCTAACTTTCCTAAGGCAGTGTGAGGCAGTATGTTCTGCACCTCCATTCTGTAGGGTTGTTCATCGATGTTGGAGATGCAGCCTAATTGCTTGTGCCTTAACTTGATGTGAATGTTAGTGATGAATGCAGAGACATTATCATGGGTGAAGAGGGAATAGAGGATGGGGTCAGGACACATCCTTGTGGTAGGCCAGTGCTCAGTGGAGGACAGGTGGAGGCGCAGTGTTACTACCTGAAGATTCAGGATCCAGTTGCACAGTGATGAGCTGAGGCCTAAGCTGTTGGAGACTGGAGTTCTGAAAACCGTAGTATACAAACATCATCCTCACATATGTGCCCTCTTTATCCAGGTGAGCCAGGATAGCGTAAAGAGCCAGAGAGGTGGTATTCTCTATACATCTGTTACCTCTGAAAGTTGAGCTGAGGCTGGGCGATTCTATTGATGTGAAAAAGGACCAACCCTAATCAGAAGAGCTACTTTTATGCACTTAGTTGGACATTTTAATTATGTATTTAGAAAACCAATTTTGGAGACTGTTAGCAGTGTCAGCCTCAGTCTTATGGCTAAACAAAAGGAGCAAAATGTGGACTCCAGAAATGTCTTGGCTGACTGACTACATCTGGGGTCAGGGGGAACTGTTTACAGCCTGTAGCTCATGACCCACTGGTATCTCATAGCATGCTAAACAAGCATACAGGGAGGTTTTTGAATATTATACATTTTCCTGTGAGCCATAATTCAGTGGATTTTACACACTACCTTAACACAAGCACACAAATCCAGAGTATACTATGGCATTACACAGTTTGGTTTAGAAAAATAGTTTATTACATCCCGTCACAGATTATCATAAATCTGTTAAATGCCTGCTTACCTTATGTGCTGCTATTGCAGGGTTCTGTTGACCATGGACAGAGTACAATGAAAGCAAAGTGTCACTGTTGAGACAAAACCTCATGTCTTTATTTTTTACATAACAGTAATTAAATTATTAGAACATACCAACTGCCCTTTCCCAACTCAAAAAATTTGAAGTTTTATTTTCTGTTGTAAATTCACAATGTTCTGCAGCATCTGGGGCTACTTCTTCATTAGTTCACTACAATCCCCCCCCCCCCCCAAAACAAAAAAAAAAAACAAACATCAGAAAGGTTGGATACACCTACTTACTTTAAGTTTGTTTAAAGAAAAACATGCCCTCTTGCATGGAAGGTGAGGGCTTAATGGCTGTGGGTGGCCATTAGACCCATGGTGGTCATGATGTTGGAGCATAGACATCTGCCGGAGGGAAAGAAGGAGAGAGAGGTAATCGTAAATGTGCCGCCTGTTCTTGTGCTCTAAATGTGCCATTTTACAGCACACAAGTACCTGACCAGAGAGCAGGGGCCTGCGCTGACATGGCTAATCCATAGGCCATCCCAAAACAAATGTGTCATCGCTCTGATGTTAACCCCGCTGGATTTGACTGTGACAGAGGATCACTTTGGAAAGGTGCTGCCCTTTAACAATCCAGTAGTGTTTCTTTTCTTTCATAGGGCTCAGTTGAAAACCTCAATCATAGAGACACAAGCTGACTAAAGTAACATCAAGGTTTGAAAGAAATATCATTTAACATATTTCAAATCTTATGTCATGGATAAACCAGTGGGAAGTGTATCCAGTCCATGACATAGTGACAAAACAAAATATACACACTGGAATGGTGGTAAAGCATATTAAAAGTATTTGCTCCCATGGGATACACTTTAAAGCATTTAGCGAGAATTAATGAAGCAGTGTTTTAGTAATTCAGCGTGCTCCTGTACACTTACAATACTCAAAATACACTCACAGAGGAGTAGAAACACACAGGGGTGCTGAGAACATCAGGGGCAGGTGGGTGATTTGTGGACAGTGATGGAATAAATTAGATCACATTCAGTGTGGGACAATCCATTAGCTGATTTTGCTATTGAGGATAAAAGGAATGCCTACACCTCCGTGCAAAGATTGTACAGTCATGCAGGAAATATGGCCTCTTGGGACTTAAAACAATGGTCCATTAAATAAATAATAAAGCGTTTCTTTTGGGCTGAGATGAAAATGGGCACTCAAGCACATTCCTCTTACATTCTTTTTTGCATATTGCTGTACACACTGAACAGCCATTGTAATATATATCACATCAGTGACAATTACACAATTGTAAATTGCAATTTGCCTTCAGCAGTATTAGCATCAGGCATCAAAAATGATTCCTTTTCATCACTTCTCTTCATTACTTGTTTTCTGTTACTGTGGTTCCCTCATGCTCGCTCATATTTTCTTCTTTCTGAAGTATTACTCAGTTGCAGCTGCCCTTCAGACCCTTTCCTTTTTCTGTCTTGTCCCACCTGCATATATTTATCTCTCCACTGACCTTTGTGGTAAAATACCCCCCCACCCCCATACCCCCCAGCTGAATCAGCCTTTTGTTCAAGATAAAATAAAGCTAATGGGAGTAGACCATAGTCTTATCCGCAGTATATTTGACCCAAATGACAAGTAAAAGCATTTGGTTTAAAATGACTGTGTTCTCTGGGATCAGATGACACATGAATCCATTTACTCACTTTAGTGGAGGGGTTTTGAGGCGGATCAGTGTTGAAATTAACTATTTTTGGTGCAGTCATCTAGCAATGATGTAAACTGTAAAAGTGCAACACCCAGATGTTGGTGCAAGGACAGGGTTCCAGTGGGAATTGAGGGTGAGTAAACCAGCTTCTGGTCTTTAGGGGAAGTGATGGAAATTGAGTACGCTGTCATGGTGTCCTCTGGGTTCAGAGGACATAGGGCGCCTTGTAGATAGAGGGCTTAAGGGATTACGTGACACATCGTTGGAGCCTTCTGCAAACAGACAGAACATTCACACTCTCACATATACACACAAATGAAGTTAAATAGCTACAGAGTACAGAAAAGTAGCTATAGATCTATTGTAGTAACTAGTTTTATTTACTTATAATTTCCAGCCCACCACTCTATCTAAACTTCCCTGTGGAGCACACAGAGTGCTCACTAGTGGTCCTGTGGGGTACTGACCAATAAGAACTTGGCCTAACAAATATTGCAGAGAAACAGATGGATTGTAGTCTGCAAATGGACAACGTATGTAGATAAAGATAAGTGTAACTACTAGTGCTGTGCAATGCATACATACACTGCTCGGCCATCACATCAAACCAACTGCCTAATATTGTGCAATATAAGACTTCTGATGGTGCACTGTAGAATCGGGCATTAAAATCTGATTAAACAGGCCAGGCCACTTTCCTGCCACGAATATGGTCATGTGACCACAAAACCTTATTTTTTTAATAAGCCGCATTTTAGCTGGTTTGCTGGTGCTACATGGCAAACTCCAAATGTGCTTTAATGTGTCTTTTTCTTCAACAATAGCTCCCTTCTAGCCACCCTCCTATACAACTCAGATATATGCAGAGCTTTTGATATTGTGTACTGGTGCGTCTTTAGTGGTACTTGAATCAACAAGGTATTTCGTCTCAAAAAGATAAACTTTTTAAATGATTTACAGGTAGAGGGTAATTATGAGTCCTCATTATGCCGATCTCTGTGAACTTAAAACTTTCACAGCACAGAGGAGGAATGCTTATACAAACATACAATTAGCAGTTATTGTTGCTGAATTATTTTGTCAAACATAAAAAAACAATATTACTTTAATTCACCTAAAAGGGGCCCATTTCTCCCTTCCTTGGGAAAACAGATCAGAAATCCTCATATCCTGCAGTTTCATGCATGCACAGCAGCTTCCATGATTCTAAATACAAGAAAATTGCTCATTAATCAGGGACTTAATACACAAAGTACTGGCAATGTAAGCTTTTATTTAGTTTTTATTTAAAAGTTCTGCATAACTCTTTACTTGGACTTACACTATTGTATGTGTAAATTATCTTAATGTCTTTAGTCTATTCCATGGTGAGGGAAAACATTGGGAGGGAGAGGAATACACTGCCGGTCGTAAAATGAAGCTTGAAAACATTTTGATCTAATTTGTTTTAATTCATAGCTCCGGTTGTTTTGTTTGTTTGTAAAGCATCTGTTCCTGGGCTGGACACATGCTCTAGCATCACAGCAATGTTAAGAGTAAAGAGGGCAAACCACCGGGAGTGACCTGAGCAGAGACCGCTCCATAAATTTAGATGACAAAATACAATGTGACGAAAGTAATGATGCATCTGGTCAGAGTACTGGCCTGCATCTTCAAAGCTTTAATTACACTGTGCTTCTCCTGGCAGATGTTGGGAGAACGGTGGGAAGTCAGAGCAAAGTGTTTAGCAGGTGAAACAATATCCTCCATGTCATGCTATACCTCACAAGGATGGGAACGCAGTTCTGCTCTTGTTATGCAGTATTTACAGGTGATCGTTTCGTAAAAGAATGACCTCAAGTGTACATAAGGGCCCAGTTTTATGTATTTATTCCGAGTAGCTTATATGATGTGACAGGATTTATCAAAGGTAGTCAGTGCAAAACCATGAAAGCGGAGATGACTGGCCCTGCCCCATTTCACACTTTATTCACCTGCATTCACCTGCACTTCTGCTCAGCCATGAAGAAGACAGAGAGTGTAACCTGAGTATAAGTTAAAAGTAAGACCATGTTTTGCTTGGCCAAGTTCACTGGACTTAAATGGAATCAAGGACTTCCTTTTCAGAGCAGGTGACCCCTGTTTCCTACAGGATGATGCCCTTCCCAAGCTGCATTAGCTTGTGGTCAAGTATCGGGTGTCACTGAGGCTAATCACACGACCAGCAATAGGCCTCAGCTCACTCAAGCGTCTCAGAGGACTTAGTGGTAATTGTACACCAATAGTGCCATCTAAAGGTCAGAGGAAAATCTTGCAGAACTTCCAAGAACTTTCATAAAGACAAGAAAATGTATGTTAATGTTTATAAATGTATGCTTAGTGTACCTAGAACTCTTTATATAGCTGCGGTTGCTATAAATGGCTCCTATCTGCATTGCCATCGCATTTTTTTAAAATTGAGTAACTATTTTTGCCCATTTGACCGTATTATAACTATGTAATAAGTATGTAGAATGTACATTCAGTTCCTTATATGTACCGTTTTGGATGTCCATGTATATGCTAATGTATGTAAACTCATTAGTATATCAATAAACAAATGTTCGTTATTATAAAGGGAATAAAGGGATGAAGAGAAAATGCTGTTAATTTGTGCATATTTAATCTCTTTAATTTTCAAACCCATTCAACCCACTCGATTTGCTATGCAAAAAAAAGCAAAGTAGTTTGGTCTGTCAAAGTCCCCTCTTCAGAGGCAGAGGTTTGAATCATAATAGGGTTGAATTGGAGGGTAAAGAGGTGGGGCCAGGCCTGAGCCCACCATGCTCCCAACCTCTCCACCTTCTCTGCTCTGGGAGAGGCCCAGGACCTGTCAGTCATCTGCTGGAACCGGACCTGAAGAATACATGCCTTTCATACGGACCTCCAGCACTTCTCCTTGTGGAATCCCACCAGCACTTAGTGAAAGGCACCCTTTACCCAAAGGAGGGAGGGAAATAAAGCAAATTTGAAGAAACTCGAGCCTACTTTGCAAATCAGTCAGTAGATACCTGATTGTCACTGGGGACTAATCCTATTGTTTTTTCTATAGGATTACTTGCGCCAGGTCCCACTGCCCCTTTGGCACTGCACGGGAGAATAGACAGATTAAGGGGATTAGCTTGTATCCTCCTAACTTGTCAAGCCGAGATGTAAGAAACCATTGACTTCTCTGTTCTGAATGAGAGAAGTGCCTAAAAAAGGAAGAAATGAAAGGCATTGAACAAGAAACATTCCTGAAAGAACAATGTGATTTGTTTGCTTTTGTTCCTTTTAACTCGGCTGAAAGGTTCAAAGGGCCTCACCTAAGGAGCAGGAGTCCAGATACGGGAAGAAAGATACATCTCGGCAATCAAAGAGGGTGTGAGGCTGTCTGTCAAAATAAGATTTTCAATAAAGTAAATACGTACACTGACACAGAGATCACTCTGATCTTCTCCAATCAGGGCCATTCTCAGTTCACAAAACTGATGGGAACACATGCTTAAACACTGACATAAAAGAGTAAACGTTATATTAATGTTTACTAATTATGCCATTGTTTACACATGCATGTGCCCTATGTTTAATATATAGCAGCAAGCTGATTATATAAATGAATGTGGCCAAAGCTGTATTTGAAGGATTTCATCTGTTTTTTGTGTTTTACAGGGAGGAAATGTGTTGTTGGCAGTGAACACACAAAAGAAAATCAGTGCTATATGCTCATTCATTTGCTATAATCCACCAGGTGTGTCTGAGGTTTTGTAATAAACTGTGTATTTTTCTACATTTCCCTCCAATATGTACATGTATTATTGTGTCATTAAGGCATAATGTTTCTATTGCACCATTATTGTTCTTAATTGTTGTTGTTGTTGTTGTTGTTGTTGTTGTTGTTGTTGTTGTTGTTGTTGTTGTTGTTGTTGTTGATGATGATGATGATGATGATGATGATGATGATGATGATTTATCACACCCTCAAGGATGTCAATTAATGATATTATGAAACATTTACAGACTTTCATAATCCAATGCTCCTGATCTTTCCTTATGATATCATGCTAAAATGTTTTCTGTGACTCAACCTAACTTTTAAAAATACACTGAAATAAAAATATAACATTCTTTGCACTTTCTTCCTTCGTTTAATCGATTTTAATACAATGATGACATTAAAGATCACGAATTAAGAAGAAATGAAATGTTATTAATTTATCAGTGGTAGTATTGTTGTTGCTGCTGCTGCTGATGTTATTATGAGAAACCGTGTTCACAGGGATAGTAATTAATATTGTAAACTATTTACAGATTTTCGTAATCCTTAAGTTGAGCTGTTCTCTCTAGGACAAAATAACTTGCTGAAAATAAACAAATAACAGTTTCTTCCTTCATTTAATCAACATGAATGAAATTAAGAATTAAGATGAAACGTAAATTAAATTGTTAAATTATTATTCATTTTATTTATCTAAGATTTCTATGACCCATCTGACCCAATCCAGACCAGTTTAACTGCAGTCAAGGCCCTTTAACTCGTCACCTGACTCTTCTCTGAACTCGAAAGTAAAGAGGCTCGGTTGCGATGTCACACCCAGGCAATGCAGCTGTTTATGAATGACAACTTGAGCAGCTAATCACTACAGGTCTCAAGGAAGTTTCTTCTTGAACTGTCCAATTGGAAAGTATAAGATAGGCGGGGCTTGCGTGAGTGTAGCTACTTTCTTCAGAGTTGCTGGCTTGTTAGTTAAGAGGGAGGAAAACGAAGTAGAAATACAAAAAAATACATAAAGCTGGCTTGCTTCCTAGCTAAATGTCACACCTCACCGCAGATGTGTCGACAGCTACGACGAAGCGGGAGACCGACTGTACAGCGCTGAAAATGGGTTTATTCCTCATGAATGCCGTGGTTGGACCCGTCAGCTCCGAGACAGTCATCACGGAGGTACAGCAGCTAGCTACTCCTCCTCCTCTGTATACAGTGTTGTTTTTATTCAATTTTATTCAACATCATAGACGAGTCGAATATACACTATAAAGAGATCAATAAGGTGACACTGACACTGACCCTGTCCCTGTCATTTGTTACTCTTTTCTAAGATTTTAAAGGTGGTTCTCTCTGCTAGCTGAGCTAGCCACTCTTCCTTGTTTGTTCACAATGTTGTATTAATTCAACAATGCAAAATAAACGCCATCAGCATCATACCCCAGTAAAATCTAGAAGAAGATCTAACGATGGTAACTGTAGCTTGTTAGTCTCTTCTAACATTTCAAAGTTGGGCTCAAAAGTTTGGTTGGAAGCTGCAGGGTTAGCCTACTTAGCTTAGCACCAGAACTCTTCTCTTCGGAATTTTCTAAACAATATCTAAACATACCAACCCTCTACACAGGGTTAGTATGTTTGATAGACCACTAGTGGTTGCTTTAAAACATTCTAGTTCCTTCCTAACATTGTTTCTAGCTAGTATGACTAATAGGATGGTTTATGGTTGTTACGTTGTTTTATGGCACCTGATCTTGGTCTAAGTTTTGTTTACATTCTATACGTATTCTTTTTTTGTGACCCTTTCCCCCAGACCTGTTCTTTAATATGTTATATGAGAACATTTAAAAGAGCAGTCCTCATCAAAGTAAAGGCCCAGACATCCTAAAGACATGTTGTCTGTCATTAATCACCCCTTAATCATGAGCATTGCAAGATGCTTATTTGGCCCTTTCTTGCATTTGTTAACAAGGTAGGTGGGGGTGCTTTAATTGTTTTGCTTGTAGTTGGGCCTACCTTGGCCTGTCCAACATAAAACACATGCACATCTATAGATCTTTTATATGTGCGTCAAAGGGATTGATTAAGATAGATGGCAGAAGCTGAGGCAAATTTTGTGTTCTGTGGTTGTTATTCTGTAAGGGCATATTATGTTACAGCGGCTGCGGCAGCTGGTGCTCTTGTGGTTAGGGAGTTGCCCCTGTGATTAGAATGATGTAGGTTTGAATCCCAGGACTGCATATTGCACCACTGAGATACCATCCCCACTCTGATACCCAGGTGCCCCTCATTAGTGGCGGCTTACTGCTTCACTTGGGGAATGGGTTAAATGCAGAGAAATAATATCACACTGTTCACAATGTGTGGTGTGCTCACGTGTGTCTGCTTTACTTTTCATTTGCACTTCAACGTCTGTTTCACAGCTCGCAGTGGTTTTCAAATTGTAATTTATTGACTGGTGAGAGGGTGTCCTTCACAGACTAAAAAGTTATGTGTAGTCTTTCCATTCCAGATGTGAAAGTGATTTTTTCAACAGCAACAGTCTTGACATATGTCCTTATTTGTACACCTTTGGGAAGGGGAATAAAAGTTGTACTGATCTCTTAGCTCAACCAGGAACTTGCCAGGGATGTTTATTTTCTTAAGATGACTTTTGTTAGATGTCTCAACTTTAAATTTTCCACTCACATTTTCAGGGATTAGTTTGCACCCTCCTCTTACGTTGCTAATGTTCTGCTCATTTAAAGTTGTCCTATTAGTATTTTTTTATTGTAATTTTGTTAATATTTCCTCATCACATTCAGTTCATGCTGTAAAACTAACAAGTGTTGTGTCTGCCTCCTTTTGACCTTAAAATCTGACCTTAAAATAATGCTCCTGACTCTTAACCTCACCAGGTCTGAAGATATTCCGTTAGGTACATTTTAATGTTACATTTCTTTCGAAGGAGGGAAACCTAAAACATCATGACAAATTTTTAACTTTACTTTTTTAATTTTTTCACACATTTATGCTGCTAAAGCAAAATCAAAGTGTAGAGGCCACTGAAGATTATGGAGTGTAAACCTCAATTACAGATTTACTAAACCCTGACCGGACCAGACAGACCAGACAGGAAAACATACTATTTCTTTATCTATTTTGTATTTTCTTAAATCATCTTCCTAATTTAGCCATGTACAGTTCCACTTGCTCGCGAGGATTCCCTCAATAACACAATACCACCATTGCTGGGAGGGTGAAAGCTATCATGTGCTTCCTCCAAGTCACATGAAGCCAGCCGTCGCATCTTTTGGAACACAATGTCATTGGATATCACTAACTACCCACCCTGTTCTCATTTGGACTTCAGCCCACAGATGGAATTGGGATCAAACCTCTCAATAATGACCATTGTGACCATTGGTCTGGAGGGTTTTTTTTTAAAATTATTATTTAGTTTGAACTGCATAAAATAAAACCCCCTAGAGACAGGAACAGTTCATGTGTGTGTGTGTGTGAGAGAGACAGAAAGGGGCAGCTTTCCTGTGTCATCCTGTTTACTTGCATTCCCTGGCATGGCTGGCTATGTCCTAAAGGTTGTCGTGTGTGTTTAAAATGAGTCCAACCTTCAGACTGGACAGTTCTCGCCACACTGTATCATGTGCAAGTGCAGAATAGTTTGGACTTGACCTTCCTCTTATCTCTTCCTTCGCTTCCAGTTCTGTATGTATAGCATTGCTCTCACTGAGCTGAGATAGCAGTAAGTTCTTCTTTCAAGAATACACTATGCCTTTCCTTCTGGGCCTGCAAAAGGTATTTTGGCTTGCAAATTATATTCTTACTTGCTCTTTTGTTCATGTTTAATGAGAAACCTGACTGATCTTCACATTGACTGCCTCCTTTTTTGTGCCTTTAGTATATTATATCCATTCCTCTAAACGTGTTATTGCTGGTGTTGTTGAAATCCACTTATGAGCTGTATGTTTACTAAATGATCTCATTAAGTTTCTCATAAGCATTTTTATGTTTCAGGGACAATACAGGATGTACCTGTTCTGGACAGTACAGTTAAGGCACTACAGATAATTTAGCAACATGCTGCCTAACAAAATGCTTTGGACCATGTATGCATCACAATTTTTGTTTTGCAGAGTAAGCTTCTGTGCGTCGGAGTAAATAACCAGACCTACAACTGTGATTCAGGCCACTGCTGTGAAGAATCTCAGTGCTGTAGCCACTATTATGAGCTGTGGTGTAAGTAATTCCCTCATCCACTTCACTTTTGAGGGCAAGGGAAGGGCATGAAACAAAAAACTTTAAGAGATGAAGATCATGTTCACTGGCTGTGTATGTTTGCTTCAGAACCACAGAATTTTTGACGGAAGGTCAAATAAAAGTAGATTTTTAGTGCGTTTTGTGGACATCCATAAGACTGTGATCTCCCTTCAAATAATGTTTGCATACATCTGCAATGTAAATAATAAATAAGTAAATAATAGAGGTTCAACATGCCGGCTAGTCATTTTTGACAATCTAGCATTTCTGATCTTGTTTTAGAATTTAATCTGTTGGTGTGACATGGTTTTTGACTTTTTATAACAAACCTTTTATAATAATCTGAATGGCTGGGGGTTTCAAACCAAAATCTTTATGCTACTTTGGATTTCAGCAAGTTTTCAAACAATTCATCATATTGGCATCAAGAAAGTCACAGAATGTTTTGTGTTAGTAAGAGATATAACTCAGTGGGCTTATCTCTGGTAATCTTCCTTTGATATGATTTTTCCTTAATTATACAATAAATGCTGATTGTATCTTTGCTGTGAAAACTTGTTTAGGCACAAAGTGCATGAAAATCTAGTGCACAATACACTGTTAATGAATGCAGTATTGATGGTTTAGATTTTCATCTATGCCTGTTCAATGTTTGTTCATTGTCCTGTTTTATGTATTTATAATTTGAAATGGTTGAATATCAATGCCATGTTGCTATACTGAAACAGAGTTTGCATGAGCCTAGACTTTAATGACCGAATCGGCAACAGGATGTTTGTACTGATTTTGTGAGTAATTTGTGCTATTGGATAAACCTAGAGTCTGATACATGTCTGGAATTGTAGTGACAAAGCTGGTTGGTATAAGAATGCTACTTGTTTGAGTGTGAATGGCTCACTTGGACATGTTTGTTGTTGAGCACTGTTCACACCCACTTCAGTGGTACCATCTATTTTAATAACTGAAAGCTAATCTCATCTCTACGTTAATTATGGCATATCATCTGCTGAATCAAAGACTTTTTTTTTTTTTTTTTTCTCCCCACATTGCAGCTAAAGCAGCTGATCCAGACAGACTTGCCTTAGGTGTAACCTGATCAGGGCAGCTCCTGTAAGCAGATGCCTTCAGCCTCTCTATTTGGAGAAGCAAAGCCCATTTGCTAGAAATGGCTTGTGCTTTATTTGGTACAAAGTTTCATGCATGTGAATCTCATGATGACATGATGTCCTTGGTTTTTCCATTGGCTAACAGGTGTTCTGTCCTGAAGGTTCTGTGACTTTAGAGATACGTTTAAGATTCTTTCAAACCTACAAAGAGTAATACAGATGTTTTACTAATGGCTAGCTCTCTTCTTAATTGAGGAAAACATTTATGTGCTATTTGGTGTTCTACATTTCAATTTTTGGCCTGACAAATCAGAACAGCAATACTCCATGTATCTCATCTTGCATGACTTTTTATAACAATATGTAAAAAATATGAAAAAATAATGTAAAATGTAAAACAAACTCTGGAAATTGCTCTCCTGTCGTAAGTTTCTTTCCCAGAGCCAGTCCTGATACTTGGTTTCATTGACCATGCACAAAATTATGATGTTTTTGTCTGCTCCTTAGGGTTCTGGCTGGTCTGGACTGTCATCATCATACTAAGCTGCTGTTGTGTGTGTCACCACCGTCGCACCAAGCATCGACTGCAACAGCAGCAACGTCAGCATGAGATCAACCTCATTGCCTACAGAGAGGTCCATAACTACACGTCACTACCCTTCTACTTCAGTGAGTAAACTGGCTAAATTAATACAATAACACCTGCATTTCACACACACTCTGTAATTGTCACATTGTCATTATCTGTCTCTCCAAATTTTATACAAATGTCTGTAATGTTAGTTTTACACTTTTCTGAGGTAATGTCAGTTCAAAATAAGAATTTATACTGAAGCATTTTCATACTACTATTAACTGCATACCATCCCACAGTCTTTTACTGACATTTCCTCTCTTGTGTCTTCCTGACATGTCATCAATGTAGGTTTCGAGGTTTCATTTGAGGCTGCGATTTATGTATAGTAGCTTTGCCCAGACTGTTCAGTTAAATGCTTTTGTAAAGGAGTAAGAGATGGTATACAGTAAACCCCCAGTTTTACGCGGATCGGGACTCGCGGATCCAGTTGTTTTTTTTTTTAGAACGAATTTGATCGTTTTACTCGGAAATATTCAAAACAACGTGGAACCTGCAAATATTCTCCGCTTTTTTTTTATTTTTTTGCTTTTTCCGTGACATGGTTATTTTTTAAACTCATTTTAGTTCTTCTGGCTCCCCGTGCGTGGCCGTAGGGCTCTCTTACTCTCTCTCTGTCTCTCTCGCTCTCTCTCTGTCGCTCTCTCTTATTCCCTCTGTATCTCTCGCGCGAGCGCGCTCTCTATATCTGTCTCTCTCTGTAGTTTGTGACTTTTCCGGAGCGCGTCTCTCTGTCTCTCTCTCTCGTTCATGACTTTTCCAGAGCGTGCGCCTCTCTCGCTCTCTCTCTCTGTCTCTCTCTCTTACTCCCTCTCGCTCTCTCTCTCTTACTCCCTCTGTATCTCTCACGCAAGCGCTCTCTCTACATCTGTCTCTCTCTGTGGTTTGTGACTTTTCCGAAGCCTGTCTCTGTCTCTCTCTCTCCTCTCTCTCGCGTGCGTGCTCTCTGTCTCTCGTTCGTGACTAGGGATGGGTATCGTTAAGGTTTTAATGGTATTACTACTTCTATCGATACCACCTATCGGTTCGGTACTTTAACGGTACTCTTATCGGTACTTTTTGTTGTGTTTTTTAATTAAAGTACCAAAACAAATTGAAAACAGAAATACTATTAAACTATTTTTTAAATGTAAAATAATTATCTATAGCTTAGCAAACACCAATGTTTAAGCAAATACCTATTACACAAACAAAATCAATGATAGTAAAACAAATAAATAAACACTCCAACATAGTTGGAGCATGCAGGTAGGCAGCAAAAGAACTAGCAGCTTTTAACTG
>JBBPDC010000149.1:16527131-16539442 GCA_037974485.1 Hemigrammopetersius urotaenia | reverse complement strand
AACACATCATCTCGCGAAGTCACTGTTACCTGCTGCCACTGTAACTTTACGAGGCTCCAGTCCGTAACACTGTATCGTCAGAGTATCTTCATTACTATCGTCAAAAAAGGGATATTAAACAACGTCATGCTCTGAACTTTAACCCAGACGAACTGGCCAATATGAACAAATGTACTATGACAGAGCTGTCATACACAAATATGTTGACAAAAGTATAGGGACACACGCGCTCTCTCACCCATACCCACACAGTCACACACTTCGCTTTGAAAATCACCTAAAAAAAAAAAACGAAGCCCATTTGTACCACAAACAGAAGAGCCCCGCGCCGACGGGTCGCCTCTCCAAAGCTGGGCGGAGTTGATCGGCTAACGGCATTATCACAGGGTCCGGCGAGGCATCTAATGATTGTGTCCGTGTCTGTGATTGGATGGGTGGTTAAAACCTGGCTGAGCCAGAGAGTCGGTGTGTCGTCAGAACTAACAACCCAGTTTCTACTTTGAAGCTCTTTTCGAGAGTTGGAGGGAATGTGTGAAACTCCAGAGAAAAGTATGGTCTGTGTTCTCCTTTCTGTTTAGTAGATAGAAAGACTATCCATCCCACGTTTGTGTAGCGTGTGTATACACCTTTGAAAGCGTATTACTGGGCAGGGCTGAAAGTCAGTAACCATATTTTGGATTGTTTGGCTCTCTCCGCCATCATCGGTCCATAAGCGCAAGCTCTCGTGTTGTGTGCGCGCGAGCTCTGTGTACTGCATTTCGTGCGTGAGATTGCAAATAACGGCAGTGCAGGCCAATAACGAATATTATAAAAAGTTACAAAAGGCTGGTCAGGTAAAATATGCTAGGTAATGTTTATTTAACAATAATAAATAGGACATTTATCTATATTTTATCTATATTTCTCCAGTACCGACAGCAGAACCGTTAACGTCAGCTTATCGGTCCTCCGGTCTTTTATAATTAGGCACCGGGACCGATTAAGTACCGGGTCTCGGTACCATCCCTTTTCGGGACTTTTCCGGAGTGTGCGTCTCTCTCTCTCTGTATCTCTCAGTCTCTGTATCTCTCTTGCTCTCTCGTTCTGGAGCGCACGGATCGTCTCTCTCTCTCGCTCAGTCTTACTCTCTCTTTCTCTCTCTGTCTCTGTCTCTCATTCGTGACTTTTCCATATTTAAACCTCGGGTTTAGCTTTACATTTTCGTTAAGGGTAATGTATTAAACTGTTTAAAATTAAATTAAAATGTTCTCGGAGCACATCTGGGGGCAAATTTAGGGTTTACACTGTTAAAATAGGCATTTTAATGCATTTTTGACCAACACAATAACGCGGTTTTTCATTATATGCAGGTGCTCATGTAACATAACCCCCGCGAATAACGGGGGCTTACTGTACACAATAATTTTTGAGATGTCAAAATGAAATTTTTCAGCTGTACATGGTTTTAAGAAGCTCTTCCTTGGCATTTCATATTTAATTGACTGTTCATCAATGATCTACCAGGATTAATATTTTTAAACCTCTCTCTTTGCTTTATTCTCTTAAGGGTTTTTGCCCAGCTACCTCTTACCTGCGTATGAGGAGGTGGAGAACAGACCCTCAACACCCCCTCCCCCGTACAGTGTCTCTCAGCCTGGTCAGGGTGGGGATGCTCTGAGCCCTGAGCATCTGGATGAGGTTTGCCCGTCGCTACAGTGCAGCTCTACAAACCCTGTATCAGAGAGCAGCTCCTCTGGGGACTGTATAGAAGAACCCCATTGCCTTGCTGCGCACTGCCAGTCAGGAGATGCTCACAAACCCTATCTGAGCTTTGAGGAGGACAGTCAGCAGCAGGTCGCGTCAGCCACTTCTCCTGAGATGGCAAATCAAGGCAACTGCGACAAAGAGTCCTTTAAGCCTGTGGAGCATGGGCTGGACAGTTGCCCAGAGAGTAAGGACCGGACTCCAGGGCGCCATAGGCGCTTTACAGGTGACTCAGGAATTGAAGTGTGTGTGTGCAACCGTGGACCAGGGGAGGACTATGACGAGGAGGAGGATGAAATGAAGGAGCTTGAGGGACTTCTGGGCCGAGAGGGGTTCAGGGAGCCAGACTTCTGTGACAGCTGCAACCCCCAAGGCACTGACCCTCAACAGCCAGAGGATGAGGAGAAGGGCTTTGCTACCCCAGAGAGCGGCCCAGAGCACAGAGGGCCGCCTCTTCAGCGGCCCCCTATCTGCCTCCATTTGCACACCATCAATGAACAGGAGGGTCCACACCACGGCAACCATACAGATCCCCAAAGTTAAGCACCACCACTTAAACCAGCGACTCTTAGAGGACTGCTGTCTCCCTTTACTTTCTCACCTGTTGCTTGGCCTTATGTGTTGGGAGTGTGAATGTTAATGTGGTGTTTTTAGATGTCAGAATCCAGCAAAGCTGCTGTAAAGAGAAGAAAAAATTATTTGCCAGGCTTAAAGCTACTGCATACAATTCTGAATGAGGTGCCTGTAATAGTCGATTATTAATTCATTATAATTTAATAAATATTTTTAATATTCCTAACCATGATTGTAGTTAGTGGTGGATAAAAATCTTAATATTTTGACATGCAGTTTATCTTCCAAGTAGTATAAAACAGCTGACATTTACAGAAATGTATTCAATAATTGATAAGTAGCTAAATTGGCTCCTAGATGTCATCAAGCAAGGTTCTTTTTCTTGATTTGTGGAATTCTCCCTCTTGTTTTTGTTTTGAAAAGTTCAGTTCTTATTTTTTATTTATATAAGAAACGTACCTTGTTTAAAAAAATAATAATTAATAGTAAGTGGCTTAAGTAGATTTTTTTTTCCCCCAAATGATCACATGTTTAAAACATGAATTTAATCTGATAAACACAAATGTCAGCTTTTCACTCTGTTGTCTTTGTGTAGCCTTCAATTAATTTCTATGCTACTCTTAAAGGGACTAGAATATGCACTTCATGAAAGCAAGAAAAAAGGGTGAAGGCTGCATTGTCCGATCGCGTGATTCTTGTGCCAGCCCTCAGATCAGTCTGTCAAACATCAGAGTTTAGGCTACTGTGTAGCTTTTCTGAACAGCACACTTCTATGTTCTCCTTTCCTTCATAATAGGAAACGAAATCTGTCCGACGTTATGCATACTGTATTGGCATAAAGGTGGGTTAATGCCTAGCCTAGAAAGATGATGTGAGGCTCATTTCTGTTCAGGATTGGACTGAGTGCTCTTTATTCGGTTGGTGTTTTCTTTTGTTCTTTCTTTGTGTTCTTTCTTTGTGTAAGAACATATGTATGTTTTCCATTGCGTTGACTCAGCTTTATGGATAAAAAGGTTTATTTTTTGTAAGTAAGTCCTATCATATTGCGTAGAGCATAGTAATGGAGTTTGGAGATAATTAAGCAGGGGTGCTTCAAGTAAGGACTGCAAATAATGTACAGTAGTGTTTTCTGATAACCCAGCTTACATATTTAGGTGCCTTTTTTCATTTCATATCTCACTCTTTCATATGCCTTAATTGAATATTGTATGTTTCATGAAAGGATTCCTGTGTAAATAAGTTTTAAGGCCAGTATGGGTGATATATACTACTATAAAATTCAGATTTGGAGCTCATGGGTCATTTCTCAGGTGAACGGATCGCTTCATTTGCCTCCTGAGATATGCATCTCTCTCAGTTTTTTTGGATTCGTTTCACATTGTATGGAAATCGTAGTTAAAAGTTTCATGGTACCTGTTTTGACATTCTTACACATTTTGTCTGGTTAATAAGTCAGTTATGTAGAATGAGATACAGAGTGCTATAACCAGCATTTTGTGGAAAAATGTTCGTCATTCTGTTCCAGTTACTCTTTTCAGACGAGGGCGGTCATACCTTCGGAATAGAGCATTTGATTCATGCCTCTCCCCACAGTGTACTTTTGCTTACTATTTAAAAATGGTAATGAGGATCAGACAGTTGTTTTTGTTCTGCTGTGGCAATAGAGACTGCTCAAAGCTGCTCCACAGCATTCCTACAGTGTGGTGCGCAAGTTTGTGTGTCCGAGGGAGTCAGGAGGACAGAGAAGTGATTTGGCGTTGCGTGTTGGGGTTGTGTGTTTATTTGACCTTTGGTGTGAATTAATCAGTAAGGCTTCCAGCAACAGTGTGTTTAGATAGTCCTCAGTTCAAAGGGTACCATCAGCCCCAGAGATAATGCTAGGATAGGGTGTCTCTGTAAATGGGGGACTCCCTTAAACAAACCTCAGCCGCCAGATGTGGTAGGATCCTGCTTGAGCAGTGTTTGCTGGAAACGCTGGTTCGGCAAACAAAACTCAGTAGACCTGTCACCCATTAGCACATTTAAAGTTGCGCTCCCATACAGCAACTTTATACTTAAAGAAGCATATGTCTGTTTTAGATGCCTGCAGCTGTTAAATCTGTAACAAGAATTTTGATGAAGTTTGAATAAATGCTGCTCTCATGTTTCTTCTGTTAGTGCCAGGCATATTCCCTCTTACTGTGTTGAGACCAAATATTTATGTTGGTTTTAAAGAGAACTCAATCAGAATTCGTCTTCACAATATGAATGAGATTCATTTGTTTGTTTTTGCCTGAATAAGGTGTCATTGCACTGTTTTAAAATTGATGCAGTGAGTTTGTGCTTGAAGGTGACGAAGGCTTTAGAAGCCAACTGCTTTCCATGTTTAGCTCTGACGTGAGGCTTGGTACGATATTTAGTTTTGTATCTGTAGTTGTAGTTTTTTATATATATAAAACTGCATTTTTCTGCTATGGGTAACATTTTGTATAAAGCCTCAGCCAAATGAACGAGTATCAAAGAATGTATGTTACAAATAAAAACTTTTAAAATGAAATGCTTTGCTTTCTAGTAATCTTCTGATGTGTGCATTATGTGGTTATCTAGAAAAATGACATAAATGACTGTGATGGAAAAACAACTTTTTTCGGTTTGAACTGTATGTAGAGCATCAGTCACTGTGGTCCTGTTGCTTGTAGCGAAGTTGGCTAACACTGAAAGAATGTTTGATGTACGATTTCCTTGTGGTCTCCGAGTTTACAGTTTATTATTCATATTTCGTTTTAATCTAAAATATACTTTACAATTCACATATACTCTTCTGCACAGACAAGACAGGTCAGGCTAATTTCCTTGCAATTAAAAGTTTGTCAACTTTGTATATTCAGGTTGACTGTCATCTAAGCATTTCAAACTGTTCAACTATTTTATTGTTCACTATGAAGATAAGGTAAACAAACAAGACGAGAACATTTTAGCATGCTTTTACGACTTGTTTTATATCAACCAGTGAGAGTGAAACTGAAATGTATTTTTTTATTACAGAAATGAGGAGTATTTTACCTCCAAAACTATGCACAAAAGATTCATAAGTTTTGTATGAAAAAATTCTTACACATTAATTAAAGCAAATGAAAACATTAGATTGACTTTACGTCGTTGTGTTGAGGAAGCTGTGGACTCTTTTCCCAGCCAGGCCTGAGCATGGCTTTGACTTTATATTTCTGGGGCTGGAGGACAACACCAAACTTGCCCTCCAGCTCTGGTAAAGGCTGGCCAGCTGGTACTACCAGGGTGAACTTCTGCAGAATCCATGCCAAGAACAGGAAGAGCTCCATCTTTGCCAGGGCCTCACCGAGACACACTCGCACTCCGGCTCCGAAAGGCAGGTAACTGACTGAGGGGTAACACAAACTGTTCTTCCCTTCATCCAGGAAACGCTCTGCTCAAGAAAAACAGTAACTTTATACCATAACACAGAATAATTTCCCCAAATGTTGCTGTTTTGTGCCATACTGGCTGTTTCTTTTTTTACCTGGAATGAACATTTCTGGGTTTTTCCATTCTTTTTCATCATGATGCAAAGACCACAGGTTAATGATGACTCTTGTCCCCTTTTGCACAGTGTACTCTCCTATACTGTAAAACAAAATCATTAAAGACATAAGTGTTCAATTCCAAAGCACCATGGCCAAACACTGTGTTTCACATGCTTAAATGTAAATAGTAAAGTGATGGGGAATTACCTAGAGTCTGAGAGAGCTACATGAGGGATGAGGAGTGGAGAAACGGGACGAATACGGAGCACCTCTCGGATTGTGGCCTCAAGGTAGGGCAAATTTCCTCTGTCGCTAAGCTGAGGGTGCCTTTCCCTTCCAATCCTACTGTCCAGCTCCTCCTGAATCTTTTTCTGAACCTAGAATTCAAAAAGCAACCGGTTACAGTCTGTTCTTGTACTAGGCAACTTCTTTCATCCCTTCTGCATTGACAAGCCAATGGGTGGTGTCCCTATTAGTGCATACTGAATGTGATAGTCATCAAGGTGCCTTTTGTTGTCGAGAACAATGCTGTGCATCTTTCACCACTATCAATCCAAATAAAAGGACATTCATGAAAAATAGCTGGAGTGAAATATTGTTAAGGTTTTGTCAAAACAAATGCCTTTAACTGTACCTGTGGATGATGTATAAGATAAGCTATGGACCACTTCAGAACTGTGCTCGTGGTCTCCACCCCAGCTCCGAAAATATCCCCTACAGTCATCAGCAGATGATCTTCAGTAAGAGCAACATCATGAGTGCTGATGTTGTTATTCTCAGAGCTGCTTTTGGCATTCAGGAGAGCATCCAAGAGGTCCCTCTGGACGTAATCACTGTAATCAGCCTGCAGAGGGAGACACATCCCAAATAAGCTGAAGTGTATCATCAATGATCAATGAATCAGGTCTTAAACGATTTAAAGACGTTTTCTTTCACCTTGTGCTCTTCATATTTCTTCTGAAGCAGCTTGTCTCTTATGGAAACACACTCCTTTAGTATTCTGAGGTCTTCGTTTGGCAACATCTTGAGAAAAAGCAGATGGTAGTTGATATAGATTTTAATATAAACATTATATGTAACGGGTGAAAAATACATAATTGAAATATAATGCAAAGCTGAATTTAAAGAAAATGTTTAAATACACAAAAGTCCCCTTTTAATAAATTATGAATTAAAACCATTAGCATCTGTCGAAACTATACATACAGAGAGGTCACCTTTTTAAAATAAAACCTCTGTTAAATGATTCATGACTCATTGTCTGACTAATAAAAGGTAGAACTCCACAGAGAAAGCAGCCTCTGCACTGTTTACAAAAGACCAGTCTCTGTAGATCTCGTGTTGGAACACCACCACATTCTGTGGCTTAGGTGGGTGCTTTAATGCCATTTAAAACATAAAAAGAGTAAAATGGCTTTGAAACAAAGTACTCAGTAAAAAAGTACTCAGTATAATTCTTTAAAAGCAAGGATGAATTATAACATTATTCAACACATCATGCACTGGATATTTTCACATATATATTAAGATACGTCTCTATATTCAGTTTACTTAAAAGAAACAAATGTAAACAAACCCATATGCGATCATTTTTTCTTTGCACTGAATTGTTCTTTTGCACCAAATGTGTTATGGATGTGAGGTCAGATATTTACACCCTTGACATGCAGTGGGGTAGGTATTTACCTGCAGCCACGGGAAAATGTCCACCAAACTGTCCTTGGCGACCGTATCCACGATCCCCTGGCTGTACTGGAGCATAGATTCAAACTCAGGATCTCCACGCTTGTAAGAGGAGCTGAAGCACAGGGAACACACCACGTTTGTGACCGCACGGGTCAGCTCAGGGGACAAATCCACCGCAGAGTTCTGCAGATCTGTCAGCACCTCACACATAAAGCTTGCCTCTCTGCAAACTGCAAGGTAGAAAAAGGTGAGAAACACAAAGAGCAGGGAGAGAAAGAGAGCTTACTTTTACAACTTCAAGGAACTTTACATGCTTCTCAAGACCATCAGCATCCGACTAATAGCTATACATCAACCAGCAGTCTAGCATACTGGACTTTACAGCACAGATGTTCCTATCCCGTTACATTCTGCACACTGTACAAATCGTCCTTCTGTTTGTAATATTTGTTTAGTAGGAACACAATTTGTATTGCCATAGTTTAGTCTGTCCAATGTTCTCTTTAATTAAAAAATATTTGATAGCTTTATTGCAGTATTAAGGGTCATTTCAATACATAAGGTGGTTGTATAACTATGTATGTAATAAATAATGAATCTTGAATCTTGCTGTGAGAGCTGAAGATAAGTATTACTATTAGAGATGTTTGATACTCACTTATTTTCTCAATAGATGCAGTTCCCTCTCCAAACATGCAAAGAGCTCCGTGCACAATCTTCCGATGGAACCTCCATATGGGACTATAGTCAGCAAATGCTATGTCCTTCCCGTCTCGAGTTAAGATGTCTGTGGTGACCTATAACAGATTGAAATGTCTTTAAAAATTCCCTTTCCTCAGTTCTTTGTTTGGGAATAGTCCATGACTGTACAAACTGTATCCTGTTATTTAGCTTGGATGAAATAAAATCTATGTCAAAGAAATTTTAAATAATGTGGATGCTCTTTTAACTTTAAAACAGTTCTTCACACTCACATCTCATTTACAACTAAAAATGACATTCACTAAAAGGTTTTTTCAGGGAACCAAAAGCGGTTCTTCTATGGCATCACTCCAAAGGACCATTTTAAGTGGCTTTATTTTTAAGTGTGAATGGGAGTCAGACTGATGCAGTCTACTTACAGTTCGTGGTCTCCCTGCGAATAATTTCCCTTTCTTAAGCAGAACCTCCTTCGCATGGTGATGGCTGTTGACAATGAGAAGTTTGTGGGAGCCCATCATGAGTGTATAGATCTCTCCGTACTTCTTTTGTAGCTCCTGGAAGAAAATGTGAGGAGGCCTGTCACTCCTTAGACATAGAAGACTCCCAATAATCGGGAGAGAAGGGAGGCTGGGAGGACGTTTACTGTCCCTCAGAAATTCATGCATTTTCCTCTTCAGGTAGAGGACCACAGTGATCACTACAGCAAATGTACAGGCAAAAGTAAGCCAGGCCATTCTGCAAAGTTTTCCGTATCTCAGCCTGGCTTGAAGTACAATAGCAGACCAGCCTCAAGCATGGGATACGCTGTGGAAAAGGGAGATTTTTATACAGCTTCTTCAATGCCATCTCCTTGACCTTAAAATAGTTCCACCTCGCCTATCTTTGACAGTCAATGTCAATTAAAACCCCACAGGCAGCATGTTCCAGCCCTTTGCAAATGCATTTATAAACAACATATTTATTATACAACCACAAAATTAACCACCAGTTTGAATGTTTACATTTGTGATTTAGAGAATGTTTCAGAAATGCTGCTCATTTCTCCTAAAGTACCTATTTGGGCTATGAATGTTTAATTCTGTCTGATATGCACCAGATAGGGACGTAAAATATCCATACTGCTCTTACAATTTTGCCTGTGAATGCCAAACAAATATTAACCATGAAGCAAACTGTTCACCTGATCAACAAAAAAACCTAGAAAACTAAAAACTAACTTTCAAAAGCTCTAATAGTTGATATTGTAAAATCTGGAGGGGAAGTTAATTTTCTATCAAAAGCATTATCTCAATTAACAGAACTGTACATTAATGTGTTGCTACTTTACTGGAGGTAGATATCAGTTTCTGTAAACAATCGTTGTCTGAAACTGTCTAAACGAATTATTTTTTAGTTATTTTACACTTTAAATGTAATTTCATGTTTACATAAATGAAAGTCACTTGTTGCTTGGCACTTGTTGACTATATTAATATAAAATTGGGAAGACCTACAAACAATATAGGTAACTACTTATGGCTGTAAAATATTTTGTGTCATCTAAAAACAATATAACAAATTTATTTTAGTGTCACATCTGAACTTAGCATAATTCATTAATGAATATTTAATAGTTAATTTATATAATTAGGCAACGAATATAATTAATAGTTGATTTGCAAAATTAGTGTTAACATGTAAACCATTTGCTCTTGAATCCCGAATCCACAAATCAAACGGTTCGTCCTGAACCTGATCAATATATTTTGGAGAAAGAAGACCCAAAAATATTCCATTTTCAAAAACTCTAATTTTTTACACTAATTTTACACTAAAAGCATTATGTGAATTAATAGAATTGCGCATTAATGTGTTGCTAGTTTATTAGATGGAGATGTTAGTTTCTTTAAACAGTCATTGCCAGAAACTGTCTGAAAGAGCTCGATTTGAATAAATACTAAAACTGATGTTATTTTATGCTTTAAATGTAATTTAATAATTACTCAAATGAAAAAGGCGCTTATTGTTCATATTGGGGAAAAAATACATTTTAATGTCAATGAATGTATGAACATAAAATTATATATATAGTATTAATTGTTGATTAGAATAATTTATTTTAGAGTTAGAATACTCAAACAGTGAGGCATTCTTGTATAGCCTACAAGTAAACGTAAACAAGTTAATGTAAACACATAGAATGTGTAGAACATAGAACAGTAGAGAAGATACAGACTGGTGTGTTTACGTCCTCGTGTTCTTAAGAGTTCGTTCTGGCAGAGAACGTTCTTCACAAGCACAAGTCCGTTCTTTGGGCTCTTAGTGCTGAGAACCTCCTGCACAGAAAGGAATGGGTTAAGGAACATACAAGTTGAGTCTGAGCCTTTTGTCCATCGCGGTGTTCCGTACGAACACTTCAGCCATGGCTTCTGCAGAGACACAACCTCGCTTCGGACAGTCTGTGAAGGGTTTACTGTCTGATAAAGTCGGTACTTGCAGTGGAGATGTGATCGCTCTTACTCGTCAGGTACTGAAGGGGTCTCGGAGCCAAGAGGTAAATCTAAAAATAGCGAAAAACACGACATTTCTTTTACTGCCAATGCTAGCTAAGTAGCTAACAGACTACCTTCCTCTTGTTTGTTTACCAGGATCAGGAATCGGGAAACCGTAGTGATTCCAGGAAAAAAAAAATGCTTATTACATTACATTGCATTCATTTGGCAGATGTTTTTTATCCACAATACTAGGAAACATACTAGTTTCGCGACAGTGGGAGAATCAGATGAGAGTACCAAGTCCTAAATATTTATGTAGGAGAAGTGCAATAAAGAGAGGAGACACTCCCTGAACAGATGAGTTTTTTGGAGATTCTGTTTGCATTCTGCTGCTCTTGTCTGCTTAGGCAGCTCATTCCACCCGCAGGGAACCACAAATGAGCAGTCTGGACTGGGATTGCCTTATGAGTCTGGACTGATTCTAAAAAACAATCAAAATATATTCAAATCAGTATATACACACAATGATAATTGCACAATATAGACTATTGAATAGCAACATAATACACATAGCCATACACATAATGATAGTTATTTAAACCCAGTAAGAAATTACACAACCAACTAGCAACAGGCTATAATGCTCAGATTGTTCTGTGGACAGAGAATAGAGTTGTGGAGTCTGATGTCGATGGAACTGCCCATATTAGCATGAGGATGTCCTTACGTAAATCTTTAGCACTCTACTCTGGTTCTTACACTCCTGGAAATTGAATGTATCCTGATATAGTTGTAATGTAATATAACGAAGCTCTTCCTGAGCCAGCATCAAAGTCTAAAACACTGTAATTCTGATTAACTTGATTACATTCTCTCGCTTTGACATGACTTTAAATTAGAATCGGAGGACTAGGTTAGCTAGTCAAATGACTGTTTCTTTTATCTACTTCTTGATGCTCACATTTTTGCAGCTTCTTGGCCAGGCAGCCAGAAACATGGTCATTCAAGAAGATGCCATTCTGCACTCTGAAGATGTGAGGACTTTTTTGTATTCAAACCTACACTTAATAGTTTGGTGTTACTGATACATTAGCAATATCTAATGAAGTGAACACTTCATCAGTCATGCAGACTATACATTTCTTGTGTTACAGAGTCTAAGGAAAATGTCTATAATAACTACTCATTTGCAGTATCAGTGAGTATACCCTTATGACTTAATTATATATTTCTAAGTAGTTCTCTTGACAAAATGACTGCTAACTTCCATGTATAAAAAATATCCACAGCCATTAATCATATCTTCTTTCTTTTAGGCAAGAAGCAATCCAGAAGAAGTAAGTCTAAACAGACACATTGCCAACAGTTTTAGTTACTAGGGATGCACCGATTGCAATTTTCTCGGCCGATTCTGATTACCGATTGTTTTGTAAGTGTGATCGGCCGATACTGAATTTTCTAGGGCTGCAACTAACGATTATTTTAATAATCGATTAATCTATCGATTATTTTTCCGATTGATCGGATATATGTTTTTTAAAAACCAAGAAAAGCATTAATTTCCAACCCTTTATTCAAAAACAGAACTAAAATCTTTAGAAAGTGCACAAACATG
>JBBPDC010000149.1:16499553-16521542 GCA_037974485.1 Hemigrammopetersius urotaenia | reverse complement strand
GTTAAATGCTCCCACACCTTGGATGACTTGGGTCGCACGGATTTCTCTGCCTCCGCCATGTATCTTTCCTCTGCCTCTGCTTCTTATTTGTTTTGTTTTTTTTGCTTCGCCCAGTCTATGAGGCACCGGACTCTGCTAGCATCTGTGCACAAGAGAGACAGAGTGTGTTCACGCCGCTCCGTGCTCAGCTGAAGTTTTTTTTTTTTTTTTTAAATAATCTCGCGTCGCGCGACACAATGAATCGATAATGAAATTCGTTGCCGACTATTTTAGTAATCGATTTTTATCGATTTAATCGATTCGTTGTTGCAGCCCTAGATTTTTCCGATACCGATTTCCCCCCCCAGATGACAGAAAATTTGAGCTGCTGCATGTAGTCGACACAACAACTTTTTTAAATGTAACGTGGTAGTTACTTTCCCTGTTTACTGGTTACTTTTATAATAGTGACATATAATAGTGACAGTGACAGCAAATACAAACAAAAATCTAATTTTCTTTAATAAAGCTTTTTTTCATAACAAATTTTCTTTACAAATTTAAATAAATTAAATGTAATACATAAACAAATACATAAAACCCCCCCCAAAAAGATCGGTTTGAAATCTGCAATACGTGTCGCCGCTCAGGCCAAAAATCGTCCGTTTCCGATCCCTGGCCAATCAATCGGTGCATCCCTACTAGTTACTCTTCCATTTGTGATTTAAAACAACTGGGGATTGTGTCTGTCTTTACAGTGTGGAACACTCCAGAAATCTACAGGACCAGCTAAGGCATTTACTTAAATGATGCACAACAAAGCTGCATCTAGAAGTTTTGGCGCATTTCTTTTATTTTTCTTTTAGGATGTATTCCACATTGTGCAGGTGTACAGCATGTGAACAGTACGAAATTCTTCACTGCATTTTAAAGCAGCGGACAGCCAAGAACACAGCACCTGGGGAGCAGTGAATGGGGATGGTACCTTGCTCAAGAGGACCTCAGAGGTGCCACTAGCAGTCTTGGGATTTAAACCAATGTCTTCTGGTTGCAGGGCAAACGCCCTATCCACTAGACCACCATCTGCGTTGCTTGTTAAAGAAGCCCTTGTAAAAAAATAAGATTTAGTGTCATTAGTATAGTATCATTGGGTTGTTGCTGTTTTCACTTTTTTCCCAGTATTTTTACAATGTATTCAGGTCAATTGGAGCATGCTGCCTTCATGAACAAATTACTAGTGTCACTGTTAGATATTCCTGCTTTGAGAGAAAGTGTCTGTATTACTGCCAGTTTTCCCTGACATTTACATGCTAATTTATTTTCCTTTTTCACTTTGACAAATAAATGAATGTCTTTTGTATACACGCGCAGTGACATGTCCTTTACAGGAGTGCATTAAGGCCATGTAATATCAGCAGCTCTGCAAGGTCAAGCAGATGTCTGCCCTAGACTGTAGCCTTGATTATCACATTCAGGAAGTTTTGGATTCCGTTACAAGGTTTTCACTTATCTCTGCAAGCCGTGTGTGGATAAGCTTTCAACCCAAACAGCCAGTAAGGCTTCTGAACAGAGGACTTCATTCTCATGTTTACATTTTTATATATTAGAAAAGTTCTGAAAGGGTCTGGAGCATGCAGGTGGTGCAAGTGTTCGTGTAGCTGTATTCCTTTTGTAGCACTTTGACAAAGTGTAGTCAATGAGAAATGCTTGAACTGGAAATGCTTTAGGAAAAAAATGGGCAAAGGACTATATTGTAATAATTTATTTTAAAACAAAATCGGGGGGGGGGGGACACTGTATTGTGTTATGATGTCAAATGCGATTTATAATTAAAAATCATCTTTAGGATAAATATTATGTGAAGCCATTACTTGATATGTACAGGTTAAAACCGCCTGTCTAATTTTGTGTAGATTGTGTTGCCAAAACAGCTCTCATGCTGTGATGCATGGGCTCCATAAGACCTCTAAAGGTGTGTGGTGGTGTCTGGCATTAACAGCAGGTCCTTTAAGTCCTGTAAGTTGCAAGATGAGACCTCCATTAATGGGACTAGTTTGTCCACAATCCTATAGATGCTCCATTGGATTTAGATCTGGGGCAGTTTGGAATCTGAGCCAACATCTTAAACCTTGTCATGTTCCTCAAACCATTCCTGCAGAGTTTCTGCAGTGTGCATTATAATGCTGAAGAATGCCACTGCCATTAGGAAATGTCATTGCCATGAAGGGGTGTATGTGGTTTGATAGGTGCATTGCTCAACACCACTTCCCATGGTGCATCATGGTTCCATCTCTTCCTCAGGTAAACGATGCACCTGGCTGTCCACATGATGCTAAAGAAAATGTGATTAATTAGACCAGACCACCTTCCATTGCTTCATGCCGCCCCAGCAAGCTTGTGATATTTTTCTATTGGAGCCAGCATTCATTTGATTGGACCAGATGGGCTCACCTCCAAGACCTGCTTACACACATGCATTCTTTCTGCTACCAACATGCTAACTTCAAGAGCTGATCGCTGATTTGCTACCTTACAGCTTCCACTCCTTGGCAGGTGCCACTGTAACAAGATAATCTGTGGCATTTACTTCATCTGTCACTGGTTTTGATGTTTTTGATTGGTGTTAAACTAAGAGCATGATAGATCAAAGCTCGTGTTTTCTGGTTTCAGAGTTGTTAGTCCCATGTCTTGGTAAGTTCAGCTGGAGAGAATGTATTTGCGAAATGAATATTTATCAGTTCTCATGAACATTATCAGTTTTCAAGCAAGAGAAATGTAGAGGAAAAGGGTTCTGTCAGCTAATTTAGAATAGAGATATTTGAAAACTAACCTTAAAGCCAGTTATTACCATCATACGATCTATGTTTTATATCTGAGTTTTCTCACATTTGTCATGCATTTTTTAAAAATTGTGCTGAAATATTATTCCTAGAATTTTAAGAACGTTTTTCCTGTTCTGGAAATAATGTAGGCAGGTGTGAGGTTTTTTCTGATGTTCTTGAGTGAAGGCTTAAAAATTGAATGAGAAGGTAATTCTCAGAGTCAAGTCAACTCAAGTGTTTGTTATTTCAACCATGTACGCAGTGCCATGAAACAGGACTCCTTCAGGATCATGGTGCAACACAAAAAGAGAAACAAGACTACACGCTACAAAAAGAGCAAATGTTTATAGATCTCTCCTCTAAACCAGTTGCCATTGCTTGCTGCAATGAAGCCATCAGTCTTTTATAGGGGTAGATTTGGCTCCATCTACAGATTAACATGTAATAAATGGTCTTAACATCAAACTTCAGTGACTGTCTTTTTATACTGCGAGTTATTTAATGAATTTTCAGTCTTTTCCTCACAATTTGGACATTTTTCAGTGTGGCAGGACGATGTCGAGGCATGTTGTAGTTATTGTTCTACAGTGGGAACAGGTTAGTTTCTTTAAATTGCTGAGATCTGCAATTTTAACAGATTTTACAGTGCTAAAAGAAAATAAAAAATATAATATAGTTTTATGTTAAAAAAAATTACAGTAATATCAAATTAAAAGACACTTTTATATAATTTCTGCCAAATCACTTATTTTTGGAATTAAAATCCAAGTGACAGGGATGAAGATGGTCCACTTTGTCTGAAGACAAAGACCGTGTTTCCTTAGCAATAAAGGAGAGCCACAGTACTCCACTAATGTACATAAGTTGTATTTTTATGCTTTTGGACACTAATAGATGGCTCCTTATTTTTAACTTCACCACAGTTGTTCTACTTTTCATTTTAATATTTAAATTGGAGTAAAATTGCTGACCTTCCATCAGAGTACTTTCACACTCTCATTTTTATTAGTTACTAGCGATTTGTTTTCCATCACCTGGGCTAAATCATTTTTTTTCTATAATAGTCATCTGAGACAAGTGTGAACAGTACTTGGGCGCAGAAGCCAAAATTTTATAACGTATTTAGGGGTAGTAAGTGGTAGAGTACGAGTCATTTTGAAGCTGTAATACATCTTTCATATGGAAGCAAATTATTTTATTCAATTAATGATGAAAAAATGATGACATTTTCCAGCCTCCGATCCTGACCAATGAAATAACTTCACAATTCAATTTATCAGCTTAGACCCGCCTCGCTTCAGCTCTTCCGAGTCTCGCCATTTGTTGTGCCGTCCCACCGTTTCTCCTCTGGATTGGTGGTCGGCAGTGACTATCAGGAGCTTCCTCTGCGTCTGCTGAGTACAGAGAACAGCAGAGCGTCTCTCCCCCGTATACAAAATCTCCCCCCCCCCCTCACACACACCTCCTTCAATGCATTTTTTCACACAGCCTTTCCATTGAAACCAGTGGGCAGAAGCGCACAGAACATCCCGGAGCTGATCATCATCATTAGGGGTGGTCTCAGAGCATCGCGTTGCAGAGTCCGTGTGGCTCTCTGAGGAATGTCAGTCTCATCAGTCCTGCTCAGCCAGGCCAGAGGGAGGATGAAGAGGGCTGCGCGCGCTCCTCTCTGATGCAGCTTCGGAGCTCCATCGTGCCCACTGTCAACATGGCAAAGCGGTGGTCCGGCTTGCCCACTTCTAACATGGCGGCGCTGAGCCCGGTCCACTCATTAACTCTCGTGTTCCTGGTGGTCAGCGCATGCCCCGCGCGCTGCTTCCACGCCAGAGACCCCGCGGCACTGGGCCCCGGGGCTGTGGCCGACGAGGAGACCCTCATCATCGGCCTGCGGCTGGAGGACACGGACGAGGTGTCGTTCATGGACAGGGGCTACCTGCGCGTCAGCGAGCGCTCGCGCGTCAAGTTGCGCGTCTACGGGCAAAATATCAACAACGAGACGTGGACCAGGATCGCGTTCACGGAGCACGAGCGCCCAGCTGACAGCTCGCACCCCTGCGGAATCCGCTCGAGCGATATCATCATCCTGCCTAGCGTTGAGGTGAACCGCAGGACCTCCGGAGTCATCGAGATCGACGTGAAGCCCCTGCGCAAGACCGAGAAGAGCAAGGTGTACTACCTGTGCGTCGCTGCGCATGGAGATGAGGACACGCGCTCAGAGAGCGCCTGGGTGTACCACGAGGGCCAGGACACCAAGCTTGTGGTGGTGGAGGAGAAGAAGTCCCTGCTGCCATTCTGGTTGCAGGTGATCTTCATCGCCATGCTACTCTGCTTGTCCGGCATGTTCAGTGGACTCAACCTGGGACTCATGGCCCTGGACCCCATGGAGCTCAGGATCGTCCGGAACTGCGGGACGGAGAAGGAGAGGAACTATGCCAAGAAGATCGAGCCGGTGCGAAGTCAAGGAAACTACCTCCTCTGCTCCTTGCTGTTGGGAAATGTCCTGGTCAACACCACGCTGACCATTCTGCTGGACGACATCGCAGGGTCCGGCCTGATTGCGGTGGTGGTGTCCACCACTGGCATTGTGATATTTGGAGAGATTGTGCCACAGGCGATCTGTTCGAGACATGGACTCGCTGTTGGGGCGAACACCATCTTCTTGACTAAGTTCTTCATGATTCTTACTTTTCCTGCCTCCTATTTTGTCAGTAAATTGCTGGACCATGTGTTGGGTCAGGAGATCAGGACCGTGTACAACAGAGAGAAGCTCCTGGAGATGCTCAGGGTCACGGACCCATATAACGACTTGGTGAAAGAGGAGCTCAACATCATCCAGGGCGCTCTGGAGCTCAGGACTAAAACTGTGGAGGACGTGATGACCCCTCTCCGAGACTGCTTCATGATCACCGCTGATGCCATCTTAGACTTCAACACCATGTCTGAGATCATGGAGAGTGGCTACACGCGTATCCCTGTGTTTGAAGGAGAGAGAAGTAACATAGTGGACCTGCTGTTCGTGAAGGACTTGGCGTTTGTGGATCCAGATGACTGCACCCCACTGAAAACCATCACCAGGTTCTACAGCCACCCACTGCATTTTGTCTTTAATGACACAAAGCTGGATGCCATGTTAGAGGAGTTCAAGAAAGGTAAAAGTAACTTCAGCTTAACTCATAAAAGACCCAAGAATATTAATTTCTGCCTGACAGCACTAGACAAGAATTTCTTTAGACTCCTCTCACAAGAACAGTACTGTTGTGTTGTTTGGAATAGTGATACAATGACACACTTTTTGATCTTATATGCATTCAGACATAGACATTACCTTATTATAAAAATAGAGATAAAAGCGATTACAAAACTAGAAAAAAAACCCATTACTTTCAAGATTGAAACATGAATTTAATGCTAAAATGCTTTATTAGTATTGTATGCGACCCAGGGCCAAGTTCTTAAAATCCAGGCCAGCTGTTGCTGCTCTGCTTTATTGTCCTGATGAACAGAGAGGGGTAAGCTGGGAGGGCTGGCACAACTGCAGCAGGTGCACAATGTAGAGATGTGCCTCATTCAACCTCAGAAATACAACAGTCTTATTCAACTATAGAGAGAACCTGGACAGGACTTCTGTGCATTTGGGCACTTTGGATTTCAAGTGACTATGTACTTTTTTTTTCTTAACATATGCAATAGAATGTCATGTTACTGTGTTAGGTCAGTTAGTGTGTCGGGTCAGGTCAGTGTGTCATGAAGGACTGTCCAGTTCATTTTGACTGATTTGGTTGCATCAGAGCAGAAGGCATTTTTCTGGGGACTTAAGAATTTACCCTGCTGTTCCTGTCAGTGCTCATATCAGGAGTCACACCATTAATGAGTATAAATGAGCCAGTTAGAGCAGAGGCCATACATGAGATTGTATCAGTGCCTACAGTGTTTCACAGAATAAGTAGTGAAGTTATTGTCCCCTCAGCACACTCCATTGCCTTCACTCTGATACTTATCACAGTTTGTCATTAGTTCCACAGCAGATTCCACATTTTATAAAAGGCTGCTCTTCAGTCAGTTCTGTCTTTCAGCTCTGGAAGCTTGTTTATGTACGTTTTGAATCTTTTGGTGTTCTCTGAAGTTTCTGGTCTTTGACAGATCTCTGCCTACATTGGAGAGAGTTCCTCCAGGAGGCTTTTCTTTGGAACTGAAAAGATTCTTTAGTTGTGTAGTCTTCTTTCAGCCCTGAAGTGTGTTGTTACTTATTGATTTCATTTCAGCACTTCTTTCATGAATAGTGTGTCTTTAATTCTTTTTGTTTTCGGCCTATAGTGGATTACGTAGGAAAAGCAAAGATTAATGGACTTAATTCACCTGCCTAGTAACATATTTCTACAAAGCCAGCTGACCAAATAGTTTTGGTGCCCCAGATATTGGCCTTGCTCAAACTGCTGCAAACGTAATTTCTAATAAATATATGAATTAAATCTATTACGATGTAATGAATGATGCTAGATTCCTGCATTTTAGTTTTAACAAATTGTATCTTCTGCGTTTATTTTCAAAATGTGAAAGTCAGATGTGGTTCAACAAATCTTTTTTTTGCAGTGGTGGTGATAGGGACCTGGGGTCTACTATTGTTTACTGTTAAGTTGACAAGTGAACATACAGATGCTTTGAGTATTATTTTAATTGTTGATACAATAGAGGTGAAAGAGTAAAATAATAGACTTGAACTGCATCTTCTTCTACGCTGTGATTGCATTATAGACCAAACTCTTCTTTTTATACCAAACTCTTCTTAAAAATTCCATACTTATTTCATCACATAACATGTCAACAATGTGCAATCTTTCTCTGGAACCTTTTAGAGGCATAAACACTTCAGACATTCGGTTCCTATCACCACCACTGTGAACAATTCTGACTCTGCAAGTTTCTATAGAGCAGTGCATTTTAGAACAAAAACTCTGAATGAATTATGAATTATGTGGAAATGTTGAAAATACTGTGAGATTTCCCTTTAACTAGGCCACACGTGACTGATGTGCATTTGTTTCCTTAAATTGGAAGCGCAGCACATTACAGTATTCACGAATTTCCTTGAAGTGTCCACAAATTCTCTCAAATTTCCTTGAAGTGTAAAAATGCGTCTTGCTTTAAGAAGACTTAACCATGATGCAATTTCTTTATTACAGAACCACAACCAAAGATTCCCTGTTCCAATGTTTTGAAGCTTCATGAATCACTGAAATAATGATGGCTAGCTCAGGTCAGAGAAGGAGTGGGCTGCAGGAGGGCATTGTGTAGTAGAGAGCTGGTAACTGGATCTATCTGAACCCTACTTTAATGTTTGGGGCCAAGTTGACCCCATCCAACATTTGTTGTCTCAAAATAAATAATTGGCATACTTTTTTATTCAGATTAAGTAATTTCCTAATTTCATTGTGCTATCTGGATACATTTACATTCCAGTAGACAGTATATAGGTCACATGACGTGGGGGGGGCTTACTACATGTTTCATTTAAAGCAGTAGTTGAAAAAGTACCTGGCACATAAACTTGAGAAGTGCTTTTAATTCCAGCAGATTTTTGGAGGTGTCAAATTGACCCTAAGCATGAAAATAACATGAGGATTAAACATCACACAGCGGTCATTTCACCAGGTCCAAAGAAATTGTTAGAAATGTTTATTTTAGATTGATCTCGGTGATGTTAGTACTTTGTGTAATATTATTACATAGTAATACACTGCAAAAGAGATAATAGCGATACAGATAATACGGATGCTTAAACAGATTTGGGTAACAATTGGCATGTGCGGGGTCTACAGTGTCAAACTCGAGTCCATCAACAAAGCCTATCTTAGAAGGCCCCACATCTCCCGTGTAAAGGACTTTTAATCACCCACATAAGCATTTCATTCTCTGTTTGCGTGACTCTGCATACCTTTCAACTTGTGTTTACTGACAACAGATGCAATACGGGAAAAAAACCCTTACATGTGCCAGAGTGCAGGGGACAGCTACTTTTCTCCAATGGGCCAGTTAATTGTCCCTATACCATCATTTTCTTCCGAATAGTTATGTGTGGTTATATGTGTAGCTTTGATACTGTACATATTTGTCTATTATTTAAAATTTATTTCCAAGAATGCAGTGAATGGTATTTGCTTACAGAACATTTTTACAGTCATGTCCCTGATGAGCAGCACATGTAGACCCACTGATGAATAAATAATCAGAAGCACATTAAGCTAATGTGAGGATTCAGGACTTGTTCTTTACTGTATGAGCTAAAGTGGCCTACATGTAATGCATGTGTTCATCCAGTGTTGATGCAGCTAAAAGGGTATTCTTTGTATAGTCTGCGACTACTGATTGACTTTGTATGTATTTGAATACAGGAGCCTCAATGTTTTTTGAACTAAGACTTGAGAGACGGAGCAAAGAGATGTTCTGTAAAGTTTATTTTACACTTAATTGAAAGTTATCTAGTCAATCTGATGGTAAGGATCACCTGAAAACCATAGTGTATTTGCAGTTTAACATGCATGTTAAAAAATAATGTCAACCTTGAAGTTTTGCTGTACCTCTTTTACGGGAAACAATAAGAAATATAGCACTTATCTGCAAATTCCAGTGCACAGTTTAGGTTTGACATGAAACAAAACATGAAACATAAAATGTCAGAAGTATGTTCTCTGTAGAGGATTTCACCTTGACATAAAATGACATAAATCATTCTCCTTCTGCAGGATCTCTGCAGTCTTTAAGGGACAAACACATTTACCATTGCCTCATGTTTGCACCACTGAAAGTATTCCAATGAAGCGTCCCAGTCTTGCCACCCACAGTCCCTGTGACTATTTATAGAGAAATTCCATTATGGAAAAATCTGAAAAAATCCCTTTCTATAAATAAGGTGGGAATGGGCAGGATGTCTAGAGTCTTAAAGCTGAGAATGACTGTCTCTTAGACCCTTTTTTTCCTGTAGTGACCTTGTAAGAGCTAGCGTTGATTGATGAAAGTATGCTGTGTAAAACTGCTTCACACCAATTTCACTGTCACTGTTTTCTGTGAGGCAGCCAAGACTGTAAATAGTGTGTTATTTTTTTAACTTGATGTTTGACATCTCAAGGAGCTTGGACATCCCATCGTTTTTATTTTTTGTGGGAGACTATGAGAGCATGTTTTATGTTCTGCAGTCAGGTTCAGGCATGTTATGATCCAATTTTGTGTGTCTTACTCTATTAGTTATTTCTTATGATATGCCACACTAATGAGGTCACTGACTTTGTAAGACCTCAGCATGCCATACTGCTGATCAGCCTATACAACATTCATCTTTAAGTTCAAAGCTCAAAGTTTGATGTGGCTTTTAAGCATAAACAGACCTAAAAACCCCTGTGTGACACTGTGTGGGCCCTTTACGGAGCTGTGGAACAAAGCTCCCTCTTTACTGGAGCCTTGAAAGTGTCTTTTCTCTCTCTCTCTCTCTTTGTAGTCCCAGCAAGTCTAAAGCTCGTCTTGTCTCTGACTTGTTGAGTCTGAGAAATGTTGATCTTGAAGCCCTTGGAACTTAACATACAATCTCCTTTCAAACTTCTTTCAAACCTTCATACATACATTTCATACATTCATCCATACATTAATACATAGGCTCTACAGTAAATGCTCTGAAAGGCAAAGATGCACTTCTTGTAGGCCAAGACCTGCTTGTCTGCACAGAATTTTTAACTGTAAGTCAACAACTTGAAACATGCCTGAAGGTTTGCCTTAATTGGAAAAACTAAATGTGGACACTCTGGTTGCCCCATTGTCACGCTGGTGAGAGCATCGCCGATCTGCAGTGGAAACTTCATATCACATCTAATATTAGCTCTGTCCCCGGAAAATTCCTTTTTAAAATGATCAGTAGCTGAGAAACAGGAAAAGAATTTTCTTTAACGTTTCGGTTGACAGTGCTGGGCATGAATTTTTTTCAAGCAGCTTGTTGAAGGGTCCTGGGAAAACAGATGTGGAACCATGAGAGATTTCTTAAGAAAACGCAAAGGATTCTTGTCAACTGAATTCAAGAGCTGGCTCTGTTTGAACATTTTATCATCAGTTTCATCCTTTCTCACAACAAAGGAATGGAGGATGCTTTCATAAAGCTGAAATTCCAGTAAAATATGTAAAGAATCTATGAGCCCATAGGAATCACAGTGCTTGGTTTGGCAAACCTGCGTGCAACATTCCCTGTGCACATCATGTATTTTCATATGTTTCACATATTTCTTTTTTTGTATTTTTATGTATTTGTTTGGTTTGGCAGGTAAATCCCATCTGGCTATTGTCCAGAGGGTGAACAATGAAGGTGAAGGAGACCCTTTCTATGAGGTTTTGGGTATTGTCACATTAGAAGATGTCATTGAGGAGATCATTAAGTCTGAGATTCTGGATGAGACTGATTTGTACAGTAAGTCTTTATAGCTTTGACTCCTCTAGTGTGATCATCTGCTTGAAACATGATTAAATATACTATTAATATGTGTCGATTTTCTAACAAGAACTTTTTATTTTCATTAAAAGCTGACAACAAGACGAAAAAGAAGATAGCTCATCGTGAGAGGAAGCAGGATTTCTCAGCTTTCAAGCCAACAGACCACGATCTTGGGATCAAAATATCGCCTCAGCTTCTGCTGGCTACCCTGCGTTTCCTTGCAACTGGTACAAATATCTGATGCGTGTGTGCCCTTAAATAGGAAAACACTCACATATTGGTTGATTGTCACTTCTATTCTTCCTTTCTCTTTTTCTGATCTAGAGGTAGAGCTGTTTGGTCCTGCTCAAATGTCAGAGAAGATCCTTCTGCGCTTGCTCAAACATCCCAACGTCATCCAAGAACTCAAATATGATGAAAAGAACAAGAAAATGTTAGAGCACTATCTCTTCCATCGTAACAAGGCTGTGGATTACTTCATCCTCATCCTACAGGTCTGCACACCACACGATTCTGTATCATTTAATGGAATCTAGTGTGGGATTATTGTATCTGAATTTAATTCATGTAGATGACAGAAAGGGTAGAGGGGAAACTTTATTTTTCTAATAGTAATTCACTGATAAATTCTTTTTAATGAGATTATATGTATTTTTTCTCTACATATTGTCGCTATATATATGGTCTACCCCTCAGTGCTAAATCAGTTCTTGTTGTCTGGCTAAGTTGGTGACCATAAGTTAACACAGACTTCCACAGTAATCATCGTGTCCTGGACTTCATAGCGTAGCTCGTGGACTAGAGTAGTCCTTACCGGATAAGACCGTTGTTATTAACACAAAGTGGGCACATAATCAAGAATTACAAAAGAAAGTATGCAAGTATATTAGAAATGATGCCAGCAACTATTCTATAATACGGTAACTTTATCGGAAGACGGGAAAACCCTTGATATTACATGCTTTCCAGAAATTGTCGCAACATAGCGCTACAGACCATGTTTGGATCAGACCAATTCTTTTATAGTGGACAAAAGTTAACAATGTTTAGGCAAAGTGTTCTGCATGTGCTCGGTCTAGTTGTCCAAAGTGCTTTCTACAGGCCATGTCCTGTAGAATATGACACAGAATATGTAGTATGTGGGCAGATTAACTGTAGAACTCAATGGATTGTACACTTCACTAATTACTATAAACAGCAAATACATTCAAAGGAGCTGCTCTTATCACCATCTATTAGTAAAGCATAATGAACATTGATATGAATTCTTTTTTACTCATAGCTGTTTAATAGCTCTCACCTACTAAGAAGTAAGCCTCTTTGTGGTTTAATTCACTAATTTTGACTTCCTGTTCATTCTCAGGGGAAGGTGGAGGTCGAGGCTGGCAAGGAAGGGATGAAGTTTAAAGCAGGGCCCTTTTCCTATTATGGGATGTTGGCTTTAACATCTTCCCCAGGTCTGTGCAATGGAAAAACACAAACACACACAAAACAAGCAGCACCCCTGACTGAGGTGGTGCTGACTCCTCACTTCTTCTGGAAAGCCTTCTGCCTGACAGTTTTAGATACAGTTTCCTACACCTGCCATTCATTCTTGCTGACACCTGAGTCAGCTGATCTTAGATTCATTTGTACTGTCAGGGCTTGATAGAAGTCAAATAATTAGCTTTGACCATTTTCAGTGAGTGCACTGAGATCTGATTCCCTGGTACCTCTCTTTTACTCCAATGGGATGTTCTTTTTTGATTATCTGGGATAACAGCTGTGTATGTTTGCCTCCAATCACCTGTTTTCCAGACCTATCAGTAATATGCTGGTCTTTTTAAATTGCAAATGGTGCAGGAGAGAGTGGGGCACAACCCAACGCATACTGTTTTCTTTAACAATAATACCATACTTATAAACACTGTACCCCAATGTCAGGCTGAGTTGCAGTTGTTGATTGCTAAGTTGGTGGAAACACAAGTAATACAGCACAACTTTGTTGTTTGAACCACAGTAGCTTCCTAATCATCAAATCTATGCAACAAAATAAATATGACCAGTGGAAAGTGGCAGTATAAAAACATACACAAGCATGAAAGCAGTAAATTTTTTATTGATTGATTTGTGGTGAATCTGAGTATTTTTTTTAAATAATCAACTGTTTTGAATTTCTATGTGGGGATATAAATATCTGTCTTTGTTTATCTTGGGCAGCTTAGTTTAGTCTCCAGGGTGAATCTCAAATAATGTCTATCAGATATGAGAAGACGAGAGATGTTTAAAGTCCTTGTTACATTTTACCTGACGCCAGGTTGTGCCCTGCTCTCCCCTGCTGGTAAATATACACTGCTCTATAGGGGACTGATTCCTTCAATTCTCACTTTTACTGTCTTTCTTCCCTCCTTTCTTTCTTTCTTTCTTTCTTTCTTTCTTTCTTTCTTTCTTTCTATTTAATTTCCTCGTTTATTCTCTAGTTCCACTATCCTTGTCTCGAACGTTCGTTGTGAGCAGGGCAGAGTCTCTTGCGGGATCTCCAGGTAAACACCCGTCCTTTAACTCCTGTCATTTTATAATACACTCCCTCTTTCTCTTCCTCGGTCACGATGAGAAGCTTGAACTCTGGTCCACCTGAACTCATCGCATACACAAGATTAGAAATAACTTTTTATAATATTTTTATAATATCATTGGTTCTAATAAAACCAATTAGCAAAATGTTTTTTTACTCAGCTCCTCAGAAATCTCCTTAGAGTTTTAAGAGTTCTTTGAAAGAGGATCAGTTTGTGCTTAACTTATGATTGGAACTCCTCATTAAAAGTCTAAAGAATTAGAATTCATTAGACTATCAATTGAAGCTTTTAATCCCACACATTTGCTTTTTTTGACTGTTTCTTTTAGCTGTAGTAGCTGTTTATCTAATACATTTAATGGACATCTTTGTCTGGGATAGTAGGATTATATACATTCCAGTGGAATATCTGCTGCTCTAATGGTTCCCTGAAGACTCTTCTTGAACTATTTCTTTACGTAGTGAAAAGCATAATCTTATTTGATTAAACACTCTTCCCTTAAAAACTCCCTTCATTCCCTGCTCATTTTTTTTTCTGAAATTGCACCAAATTTGGATTTTACTTAAGCTAGTGCTAACTCAGTACAAGTGTATATTTAAAACCGGTCCTGTATGTTTATTGATGAGACAATCCGAAAGTTGAAGTCGAAGCAAAATTTGCCCAAACGCAAAACAGTACTGTCCACTAGAACACCATTAGGACACAAGGGTGGGGTGAAGATGCCTCCATCTGACAGTGGTCTTCATACCAAAGACATCTGAAGGACTTGATGATAACCATCTGCACTGGTTGTTTACACCATCACCAACAGATGATCTTACAACTTTCTGTTTGCTACACAGAGAATAAGTCACCTCCACGACCTTTTGGACTCAACCACTCGGACTCTTTGAACCGCAACGACCGCTTGGAAGCCCTCACCCCAACCCTGGGCAGCAGCAACAACCAGCTCAATGCCTTCCTGCAGATCTATGTGCCGGACTACTCTGTTCGAGCAACCTCTGACTTGCTCTACATCAAGGTTTGAAATGACCAGTTCCTCCTTTTTGGGGAATGTTTCTGATTGAGATACAAACATCAGGGAAAGCTTCAGGTTAAGTGTCAAATTAACTACTGGAGAGTGCAAATAGGGCAGTTGCTTCTGGGCCTATAGCATGATGGGCCCTGGATTGGACCCCTTAAATCACTGGACCCACTGGTGCCCCTAAGATACAGTTATGATCCTGATACTCTGTTTTAGAAACTCAAAGAGGAAATAAAGTTTGCACTGCAGTAGCATACAAAATAGCTGAACAGCGATGTCTGATTAGAAATGACTTGGATTCTCTTTTATATGGCAGGTGACCCGGCAGCAGTATCAGAACGCCCTCATGGCGTCCCGCATGGACAAGACCCCACAGTCTACTGACAGTGAGTTCACTAAGATAGACCTGGCTCTGACTGAACACCCAGACGGACCAGGAGGCGAGTCCACCTCACTGCTGATCCAACAGCAGAACTCCACCAGTTCACACAAACCCAACCACAATTCACACAGCGATGGAGCTGTCTAAAGGAAATCCATGATCTCTACTCTACAATTTTTCCTCTGAGCAGTTGGGAAGCTTTCACAGGGCAGCTTCTCTGGGATATGGTGAACCTCTGATTTTTTACTTTTTATCACAGATTTTTCAAGGGACAGAGGGAACACAGTAAAACACCACTCACCACACCGCGGGACGTGCTAACACAAGGACTGGCAGACCTAGTAATGACAACCCTCTTTGTACTCACTGAGTCACATTCTGTTCAAAACACACTCACATGCAGCAATGGAGAAGCATTTGAGTCTGCAGGAGGTGGGCAGGGAAAAGGAAAATGCAGTGCAGTGTTCATGTCAGGTTTCATCAGCCTGTGATACACATTCTGGGTGAACAGAATCTTCCAAGAGTGGGCCCATTTTATCTCTAAACGGAACAAGAATTTCAAGCCTAATTTGGCACTGATCAAAGTTTTTCTTACCTCGGTTCTTTGGGTAGAACAAAAGCTATGAGTGCTCTGAACTATGTGGAAGTAAATAGGCATGGCAAGAATAATTAACATGATAGTTGTTGGAATTAATTTTTTGAATTTATATTTAAAGAGAAATGCATCTAGTTATACAGTATTTGCAAGAAAGGATAACAGCTTTAGGGAAACTATTTAAATGTGTAACGTCTTTTTTAATTAAATGTGTTTTTAGGATGTTTCGAGCAGATTACTGAAATATTCAGTGAAATCAGGGAGACTGACCGCAGTGTATCAAGACCAGTGTTCCTGCCTCAGTCCACATTGCTCTTGTTACATATTTACTTCCTGACACTTTTAGATGATTCAAGCCTGGAAGAGAGTAGTGAGTATTTTTATGACTTATAAATGTACATACAAGGAGCTGAAAAAGACCTTCAGTTATGCTAGTTAGACAGAATGTATCAATGCTAATGAAGGTTCAAATACAATTGTTGGTAGGTCGTCTTCAGATGCAGGTAGCCACCCTCAGAATCAGGTGTCTTCATATCTATTGCAAAGCCCTATGCATTTTCCACATAGTGGCCAAACCTCCAAGCCTTTCCACAGTAGTCAGCCATGGAGATAAAGAGGCTCCTCAGTCTAAAACTGAAGAGTTTCCCAACCAAAGATGGAAGAAAGGAGAGAGTATCAAAGCATGATCAGCCCTCCAGTGTTAAAGATGTGCTGTTTTCTTTTGAGCGTAATAATATCCAGCTTATAGCTCTGACAGAAGCGTTCAGCCCATCATCAGATGTCAGGTTTAAGAAAACAGCAAATATCCTCCCTCACAGATTCTCAGTGCAAAGGCTGTGTCTTACACATGTATAGATGTGCTATGTAAAGTATTTTCAGTACAAAAACATTCAGTATGTTTACATGTGAGGGCATTTTTCCATGTACTTTATTTTTTACTTCACTTTTGAAATCTGAGGTACATTGTCATATTTTACACTGAGTAGATGCACTATATGTGTATCTCAAACTGAACTGCAGTTTTTGTAAGAAAATTGGACCATTTTTGTTAAAAACGAGCATTTTATTTGAAGTGCGTTCATATGTTTCAAATCTTGTTGCGAATTAGTTTATGGTTTGAAACAATTCTAGCATGTTTATGTTGCATTTAGAATAACAGGCATTGACTGAGAGCTCCAGAATGGCAGACGTATGATGTTCTTGCTTCATGTCACATTTTAAAATCTTCCCAAAAAAAGAGTCCTTGCTGAACTCATCATGGAACTGCTTATAGTGTTTTCTCAAAAAGAAAAATGATACATATATTTATTAATATTTGTCTGTGCCTCAACTGGGAAAGTATTTTGGAGGTATGTTTTGTTTTTTTCTTGAAATATCGTTCAATATTTCAGTTCATTCCACTGCAAGTGGTTTAAATCTTCAAGGGCTTCTGTTTGAAGAGTTCTTTAATGGAGTCTCATGGGATAGAGCTGGGCCCTCAGCCCTAAGTATTTATGTAGCTGTCAGTGCAATAGCGGATCAGTTGTGCAGGGACAATCAGGAAAATATATCACTTACAAAACAACAAACTCTCTTAAGTGCTCTTGGAAACAGGAAACAGAAATTTAACCAGTGGATGGAAGAGGATCAGGGCTGAGAAGTGTTTCGGATCCATTATGATGGATAATATAGTGGAACCGGCACTTCCTGGAATGAAATAGTTTTACTTACTGATGAAATGTTGAATGCTGAAACTACAGGCGTGAACTACGTATTGTTGAAGCATCACTGAGCAGTCCTGCCATGGAGCTTCGTGTTATCTATCTCTAACAGCATATTCTAGTCCATTTCATACTGTGCAAGGAATGATCATATTTTCTCAGAGGGAAATGTTATGTTCTACAAATGTACATTTATTTGTCATGACCCGCCTTTGACAGAACAGAGGAATTTTTTTCAGAAATGTGGTGCTCAAACATATGGTTCGAGTCATCATATAATGCTGCTACTCAGAATCTTGAATGTCTACAGAAAAGCTATAAAGTCATTGAGAAAAGAGAGTTGTATTTTATACTTACCATCAACAAGAAAGAAAATATATATATATCTATGAAGCTGAATGTTACTATTATAAAAGGACTGTTTTGACAACTGCTTGATTGGTGCATTTGTTTTGCATTATTTTTCGGCTCTTATAAAACCCTTTAAGTTTTTGATTGTAAAGGTTGAAGGGTTGGTCGAGGGGCCACCAGGTGGGGATACAGCACACAAATTCTTCTCATACCAAGACAATAATGCATTCAGCACAGAAACACACACTTCACATGCTGATCATAATGTTGTGCATTAATCTCTGCATTAGTCTTTACAAACAAAGGTTCCCAAAGCATCCTTGGCTTGAACATACAGTTCAAGTAAAAATGCTGGTTGTTATAGAACCTTACATTAAGGAAGTTCTTTAGATTAAAAGAAGGTTCTTCACACTCGTGTTCAAAAATGTTTATCTTTAACGCAGTGGTCCTCAAACCATTCCTCAGGGACCCCCAGCCAGGCCATATCTCCAACCCAATTCACAACACATACACTGAGGAAAAACATAGACCATATTTCAGTTTGAGGCCCCTATTACCTAAAATGGTTCTTCTCTGCTCCAAAAAACCATTTTTGGTACATTTACAAGCAGCAGTCAGATCATCTAGGACAAAATAGTCTTTATTTATACAGTAAGGTTGCAGATTATATACGTTACCAATGACATATCTTCCCTTCACTTGTGGAAAATTAAAATTAGGCAAATTATAACAACTGCAAAATAAAAATAATTAAAAAGAAACAGGCAAAAATGTGATCCATCATTTGAGGAAACCACTTAACCGTTTTGAATATGGTTCTCCCATTTAGCCTTGTAACTCAATCGCTCTCAAATCAGTCATATTGTGTTTATATCCAGATTCTAAAAGATCAAAAACTGAACCTCCTTAGAGGCACCTTAGACACATTACCAACATAATCTTTTTAATTTCATAGATCTGTCCTCATTAATTAATATGAAACGATCCCTCAAAAAGTATGAAGCTTGTAATTGTGTAGTCATGACTGCACTAGATCAGGCATAATTTTACACTGGAATTAAGGGAGGCTGTTGCACATACTAGGTAGTCATATGATTGATTTGCATTTGAAACATGCAAATGAAAACACAAAGGTTCTTTCAGCTGTTGAGGTGAAAGTGCTGTCTTGAAATGAAGTCTTAAACCTCTGCTGAAAGCAGGCTGTGCTCAATGGATTGGGTGTGACAGGACATGGCTGATTGTGGAGGCACAAAACACTAAATGAAATCAATCTCAGCATATGCACTGAAAACTTCACACAAATACAGGTTCCATTTGTAGAAAACATAAAATGCTGAGAAACAACACACAAAAGCACCTGCTTTATGTGATACAGCAGTCACACTTCTTAAAGAACAAAAGCACTTGCATATGTTTAAAAAAAAAAAATTAAAACATTTTACTGGGTTAAAGCAAACTGTCACTCATGAAACCAAAGGTGAGTCAAAGTTTTCCACATATACAAACAAAAAAAACCCTACAGAGACACATTTCTTGACTTCCAAGCCAGTATGACTGATAAACCTGCACACAGGTGTAAAAACAAATCCGCCTATTAGATCAAACCATCCAAAGTTCAGCAAAATTAACTTTCCATATTCAGGAATACTGATATTGTTTGACAGTATATAGAAAAACATGCAAATGTTCCTGGATACAAACAGTACATGTATACAGCAAGTCGACATATCAAAGCAACAGTTACGGCAATTCAAGATCCTGTTTGTTCAAAGAATTTTCATTCCAAAGTAAATGCAAACAATGCGTATTGCTCACCTAATACTTCACCCTGTTGTCATTCCAGCATGTTTGATGGCAGAGTCAATTTCACATCTGCATATATTTGATAAATACGGATCAAGCAGGGCCAAAAAGGGGACGCATGACATGAGGCACAGGGTCTGAGTTGTAAAACAAAGTCTATATTCTCTAATCAAGCACAACAGCCAGCAGACGTTAAATGATTACAGTCCAAGTCCATCTAGTTTGGTCCACATTACAGTATATTACCAGCTTTTAATCAGAACAATGAAAATTCTGGAAAAAAACTTTCCATTCCGATCAGCTCTATAACACTTAGTGGCACCAGATTCAGTATTCAGGCAGCCTTTTTCAGTTCAAAATTGAAAACTTGACTGAAAAAAAACAAAAATCCAGTGTTCTGACACACTCAAAAGGACGTAGATTGCAGATCCCAGCAACTGAACAACTCTTCCACTGTACTGTGCATGACTAAGGCATGACGTATAAAACAGAAGCCCAGATTCACTGTAGCCCAAATTCTTATTGTTGTGCTAAGCGCAAATGCTGAGTAACCCAAGCATTTTTCAAAAAGTAATTATGGCTGCAGCTCAGTAAAGGCATATAATATGGCAGTCATCAATAACAACAAAACAATAACAAAAACTTTTCAAAAAACTCATAGGACACATGAAAAATAAACCGTTGTATGCATACTTAATTTTTAACTTGAAAGGCGTACTAGCAGCTCAATTGCACAAAGTATGTTTTCAGCAATTTGCAGTAGGAGATCTGACAACCCTGGTCACAGAACACTTTGGCTGACTGTGTTAGATTTAGGCATATTACACAGGTCTCAACATGCAGTAAGGTTTCATTCCAAAAAGCTCCAAACTGTTTCACCCACCACATGGAATGGTGTTGCATGCCACTTTCAAAAGCTCTGCTGAAAATGTCAGACCTATAAGGCAAATACTGTATTTGCTCCCTCAATATCATGCACATGACATGGTAACCAGTTACAAAAACTGAAATTTGCACAAACTGGACCATTTATAATGTGTCGTCATAATAAACTCTGCCTTCTCATGTGAGGCGATAAATGAGTTTGGTCTGTGAGGCATCCACTCAGCTTTCGGAGTGAATCTCGCTTACAAACAAAGCCTGAACAACAGAAGGCACCATTAAAGTTCTACAAATATAATCAGATTTGGAATAGACAATGGAAAAAAAAATATTATTTTCACATTATCCAAGAATAAAGTTGATCTGTGGATAATAAATGCTATGATGAATGTACTGATTCTAATCCGGTAACCGTATTTCTAGAGGACACTCACTGGATGCTAATTCTACCGTCGCTCTATTCTTCCTCCTCTTCTTCTTCTTCTTCTTCTTCCTCCTCATCGTCATCCTCATCATGGCAGTGTGTGATCTCCTGTGGAGTCTGAGGGAACAGGTTAGGAGGCTGAATCTCACTGATGGAGCGAGTCAACTGGTGCCTCTTAAACTCGTAGTCTCTGAAGTCCACGGAGTGCCGATTCCGTGTTGCCATGGGTGACTCTGTGTCATTGATATCCACATGAGTGTGTTCAACAGTGGACTCATGAGGCATCTGGGGGGGGGGAATTTCGCACATGATTTACACACACAAAAATACACACACTGATATATCCCTCATCCATACACTTATAAAACAATCTAGAGTGATCTAAACTCACCAGAACATGAGCTGCTCTGAACAGGTAGCTGAAGGGGTAGTACAGCAGGTTGATGAAGGAGGCAGCATAAAGGTCAGCATAGCGCATCACCTGCGATGCAAAGAGTGTCTGTCTGGAGCCACTACGGAACAGACTACCCATCATCCCATAACACATGTCCATGTCGTGGGTAACTTTCTGAAAAATTCAGACAGAAGATAAATGAAGTACACTAAACAGAACTAAAACTAAAAAATGTCTGTCACTAAAGGCCTTATTAGATCTGGATAAGGAGCAGAGTGTCTATAACCTTAATCCTCCTCTGAAGGGAACTGATGTCAGGTCTCTCATTACTGCTGCTGTCCAGATGCCTGTAAAGAGAAAAAAGAGAACGGAGGGGTAAGACTGTGCAAGAGTGAAGCAATAGTACAGAGAAGAGGAACACTAAAAGACAAGTAAAATGTGAAAGAGGTAGCAAGTTGCTCCACTTAAAATAAAAAGGAATGCACCCTCTCTTAACTGCATGTTAAGTGGCTTGTGTTCTCTTAGTCTCTAAATCACACACACACACACACACACACACACACACACACACACACAGACACACAGACACACAGACACACAGACACACAGAC
>JBBPDC010000149.1:16477152-16491458 GCA_037974485.1 Hemigrammopetersius urotaenia | reverse complement strand
TCTTTAAGTCCATCTCATGAAAAATCGGAGCAGAAACAAAGGTGTTGCGTTTATATTTTTGTTGAGTGTATGATGCAGCAAACATACGAAAGAAACCAAAAACTTTTCTCAGTGACCACTGCCTAAGCTTACTTAAATTAGGAAACACCTAAAAATATTGCATTACAAAGTTACAAAGCAAAATCTGCAGCAAAAGGTTTGCTGTTCATTCCTATTCACCCAAATTGAAATTCAAGACACTTTCACGAATGGCCAAATTACTTGATAGGAACGATGATATTTGTATTTGAACTGTCCAAGTTAACAAATAAAATGCCCAAGTTATTAAACTGAGGGAATGATGTGTTAGAAGTAAAATGATAAGAATGAAGGAGAGATTCCACACACATGAAATCTTCTCAAGACCAAAAACTGGTCTTCCTGTGGGCACCTAAAAGAGGTCACAGCACAGGTCCAAGTGAGTAAAGCGCTGATGATTTGGTGGATAATACATCAATTACAAAAGTCAGTACTTCAGGTCAACGACAAAACTTTAGCGTACCTCATAGCAGGATGACATTGGGCCAGTTCCCGTGGCAAGCTTTGTAATAGAGGAATACATGTACTCTGAGTTACTACAATATATCACACTGGCTATTGCCACTGCAAAGGAATAACAGTGCTGGAGTTCTGCTATATGAATATAAAAGCAAACATAGGTTTAGACTGTTTCCTTGCCATTTAATATCATTCTTTGTTATTGTTGTTTATGCCTGTTTTATGCATGTTTCAGGACAGTGGCATATTATATGGATTCACTGGGGAGTTTTGGGTAAATTACACATGAAATCAGTAAAACTCTACCAGGAGAGTTTAGCTGATTAGTTATCTGTGTAAAGATCAAGCAGTCGCAGTCAAAAAAACAATACTTTTCATTTTTACTAAGAAAACATACAGCGGCACAATCGGTTCTTAGAATCATTATATCAATCTGCACAACATCTTATTTAGATATAGAAATAAAATACATGCACAAAGAAACATCATTACATGCAGAAAAAAAACAAGTATACCTGTGCAATCAAAGACAACAAGCACTGGTATTATAATATTTCAATAGGATTCTATAATCGAAATGTGATAACATATAACAGTTCACAAGTGAACTGAAATCTGTGGTTAACAATCTACAGTTCAGCTGACAGTGCATGTGACGTGAACCACGTCTTTTTCTTTGTCTCATAGAAAGACACTGGTTAGCTATTGTGGTATATACACCGTTTAGCCAAAGCATTACAACTCGTTACAGTGGCACCCATCAAGTGGCAGCAAATGAAAAAACAGTTCTGCAAACAGGAAATGTGCTGCAAACAGGAAAAACTGGCAAGCACTCCTAACGCCACATATGATCATCCAAAAATTTGCATTACTCTCATTAATATGACTCGATGGTCACCTCACAACAGCAACAATTTTGCAAGAAACCAAACTGTGAAAAGACACCGATGTTCAGAAAGCAAGCCTACTTATTATATCAAGAATTTACATTCACATCGCTGCAGTTCTCTTACAAGTCAAAACCATCAAGACTAATAGCAAATAACACTGACAGAGATTCTTTACTGCTCACCTTTAACATTAATCTTAAAAGCATCGGAGTCCTAAGATTAATGCCAAATAGAAGTTTAAACGCAAAATCACATTGTGCATTCTCTGAAATAGGTCAGACAATCAGGATTAAACAAGTAAAGGAGTTTCTTTACTCCTTACAGCAATGTATTTTAACTTGCTGTAAAAAGACAACACTCCCCTTATTGCCTGATTTAAATGTGCTCTTGGAATATAGCTACATATATAATGCAAATTGTCAGATTTTGAGAAACACACACTGGCATAAAACAGATCATCATGGGCAATGAATAGTTAGATACCTTCAAAAGTCTTAAACTGAAATATTCAAAGCGAATTTAGTACCTATGATAGGCCTCTCGTCTGTACTTCTTCATGGACAAACCATCCATGTTGGCAGGAAGGTCTGGGTAGTTCTGAAGTCGATCACTCCAAGAAGTTGTCATCTTTAACCGTTTTGAAGTCTGAAAGGAGTGTTTAAAAAGTTGACATGTGAATTTCTTATTAAGAATTTATTAACTGAAAAAATAGGAAAAAAATGTACACATTAAAACAACAGTAAAAAAAATTAGGATTTAAAAGTTTAAGGAGTTCAGTACCCAAAGTATGTAACAATAAAAATCAATTGTTTGAACAAAAGGTGATTTATTTAACTGTACAGACCTATCGGCAGTTACAATATGCAGAAAAGTACGGCAACTACTCTTTCCAAGAAGAATGTTTGGAAAATGAACAATTCAAGGAAATATAACTCTGACAAAGAGCTGAACTAACATTAAAGCATAACAAATTGATAATTAATAGGCTGTTTGTAGAAACACTAAATTCATTCAAATGTGTACAGGGTTGTTTTATTGAACAAAAGAACTAACCACTGCTAACGAAAGATCAAATACAAAACATAGAGGAGGAAACAAAGTGAAAAAAATGGAAATTTCACTTCAAATGTGTTTACAAACACTTCAAATGTGGTGACAAAACAGTAATAATAATAATTGTGACATAACTCCTAATACAATGGAATAAAAAGTTATTTTTATTGGATATATTTCTCACACCTACATTTGTTCATGCTGCAAAACAGCAAGGTGTGACATCCAGTGATGTTAAAACACAAAGTTTTAAATATATACTATAAGTAAGTATAGTGAGCTTACAAGTGTAATATTGTAGGGCTCCCCCAATCAATTACTGCACAAACCTACTGTACACTGCTGCAGTTACTTGCTTGATCCGTAACAACTTAATTCAAATTCTTATTTATTACTACTTTTTAGTTTTACTTTTTTAACATTGTATTCTTATTTTATATTTTTATCTTGTACAATCTGGGAACTGGCCAGATCATCATTTCACTATATGTTATCCTGGAAATCTATGTATGTGGCACATGTGACTTTAGCCAGCTTTAAAAAGCTGCTAAAAACTGCATGATTCTCCTCTGTTTTTTTTTTTAAACATTTGCACTTCTATTGCATTTTCAGTTTTTTATGCATTCTATTTTATTCCATTTTGTTTTCCATTTCTGTAAACCAAACTGAATGACCTTTTTGCGCATGATAATGTGCTAAATAAATAAACTAGAACAAACAAAGCTTTTGAATATCTTGAATTTTGAATTGCAGAGGTTTAAAGCAGCAAGATGTGACATCCGGTGAAGTTAACGTTTTAAACATATAATTCTCATACACTATAAAAAGGTAATATATAGTTAGATTACAAGTGCAATATTCTAGACCTCTGCACAAATCTAATGCACACTGCTGCAGTCACAATATGCACTACTTCTCATCTGCCTTCTTTTAAACATTGGCACTTCCATTGCCTTTTCAGTTTCCTTTTATGCATTATTTTATTTCTTCCATTATTGTATTCCATTTTATTCTATTTCTGTAAAGCACACTGAATTACCTTTTTGTGTATGATAATGTACTACATGACTAAACTGGAACAAAAAAAGCTATTGGATCTCTTTAATGTTGAATTGCCAAAATTTTATTTAAAACAGCATCTAGTACAGTTTAAGTTTTAAAAATATAATTCGCGTATACTATTGCTGCTAATATAGAGTAAGATTATAAGTGTAATATTTTAAGGCTCATTCACTGACTGCACAAATCTACTGCAGTAGCCACTTGCTGGACCCAAATCTACACTGCAGACGTAAACAAAAGAGTATACGTTAGCTCAGTTAGCTTGTTTGGCTAAACTTCCTGGAAATTAAACTTGCCAGCTGTTGAGCTCGTTTTACGAGGTAACGTTAGAAATACTTATTAATTACCACGGCATCTCTACTTCGTATAAGTGTGTAAGTGAGTTAAGAGCCGAGCTGTGGTCCATTTCTATCCCTGGCTCTGGTCAGCAGATGCAGAGAAGGACCTGCTAGCAGGCTCTCAGCTGCAGCTCTCTGCTGTCACCAGCTTAACAACGACCTATCGCTTCCCACGACTCTCATGGAACCAATATTGATTAGACATGAACCACGCGGGGCACCTGTCACTTTTTAACGCATATAATTAAACCGATTTAAGGAACAGGTGTGTAAATATTGGAGCTTCGCCGCACACGCACTTACCTCCTCCTCCGTCTACTCTGAATACAGAGCAACAGCAGCAGCGGTGTAGGCACTGCGCATGCGCAGACACATGCGCGACTCCTCAGCTGTCTGCACTGCCTGCCAAAAGTTCCAGCAGCTGCTCTTGAAACAAACCCAGCACACCGTTTCACCTCAAACACTGGCCCAATCATATCCTCAGAACATCTACAAGTACACCTTATAGACAAACGTATTGCAACGCCTAACCGGTGCAATAACAGGGATTTTAATGACACTGCATAGACTTTAATACGGAATTTCTTCACCCTTTGCAGCTATAGCAGTTATCCGTGCTCATTTATTCTGTAGGGCGTTTATGAAGTCAGGCACTAATGTGAGCAAGAAGGCCTCCATTCCAGTTCATCCCAAAGGTGCTGTACTCCTCCAACCATGTCTCTGTGGACCTTACTTTTGCACACTACTGGAATAGAAAAGGTTCTTCTCCAAAGGGTGTCCACAAAGTTAGAAGCATGGCGTTGCTATGCTATGCTTTGCTATGATTGCCCTAGCAGGAAGTAATGGGCCTAGCCCAAACCCTGAAAAACAGCTGTCCCATTATTTTTGTCCATATAGTGTTGATCTAAAGGAGCGTCTCGTATGTTTAAACTTTTCGCCCTGTTTACTGATGCCACAGCACACACATTTATACAATGTAGAAAGCCTAACATCCATGAAACATTCACATCTGGAACAAACGAATGTGTTATTAAATATAGGATTTAAATATCAGTCAGTTTTTTTAAATAGCTGTCTGCGTGAACCGCATCACTACTATCATCTGAATTGTACAGACCTTGTATGCTTAGTTTTATGTCAGGCTTCAGGCCGAGACACGTTAAGATAAACATTACCACCTACTGGTCTAAAGGCGTCTGTACAGGAGAAAGAGAACATCACGATGTAACGGACCTGTTTCGGTCAGTGATCAGCTCATGATGGTTCTTAGCATAACACCGTGTGTCTATGTTTAACTAACATTATTAAGTAAATAGTGCTGGTGGTTAGGGAGTTGCCCCTGCAATCAGAAGGTCGTGGGTTCAAATCCCAGGACTGCCTCTGACATCACTAAGGTACCCGTGAGCAACACACCGTACCCACATGCTGCTCCCCAGCCACAGCATCACTTGGTGAATGGGTTAAATGCAGAGAAAGAATCTGATGTCGTTGACACTTTGTGGTGTTACAAATAGATCCACTTTAGTACTTTAAAAAAAAAATCTTGATCATGTTTAATACATTCTTGTTTGATTGCATTTCTTCTACACATCACACGCTGAGAAAAGTGAAAACATAGAGATCAAAGACACAAAAATGCTATTTAGGGTAGGACTTAAAAATAACACCGTTAACAGTTAAGAACATGCTACTTTAAAAGAGAGGGTTGAAGCAGTTGGGTCCTGTGAGAGCGGACACGTCCATCTGAGCGCTGTGTTTAGTAGGTGATCAGGTCTGTGTTAACCTTGTATACACCAGAACCTTAAACTGTTCTGAACATCACGCACCTGGCCTGGTTACTCTTTAATCTGTTTTAGCCATCGTTACTCTCTCCTGGGGTTTTGGGGGACTATCTGACCGGGGATTAGTGATTGGGACAGTCCGGGAGTCTATATAAGAGCGTGCGCAGTCGTTTCAGCCTCTCTGAGGTCCAGCAGAAATGAGTTACAGCTCGGAGCTGCAGATGTCCTCGTCTTACCGCAGGCTGTTTGGAGAAAGCCCTCGCTTTACGGGGGCTTCCTCCGCTCGGATGAGGACCTCCATCCCCCCAGGGGGCTTCAGGTCCCGCTCCGTGTCCCGCAGCCTTTCCCTTGGCTCTTACAGGAGGACCGGCCGCCCTGTGGCAAGTGAGAGCCTGGATATCTCCCAGACCACCGCGCTCAACAGTGAGGTGAAGCTCACTCGCACAAACGAGAAGGAGCAGCTGCAAGGTCTGAACGACCGCTTCGCCACGTTCATCGAGAAGGTGCGCAGCCTGGAGCAGCAGAATAAAGTCCTGGAGACTGAGCTGGTGTCGCTGCGCCAGAAACAGAGCGAGCCGTCCCGTCTGTCTGAGCTGTACCAACGCGAGATCAGGGAGCTGCGCGCCCAGCTGGACGAGGCCAGCGGTGAGAGGGATCGGACCCTCCTGGAGCGGGACGGTGTGGAGGACGAGCTGCAGAAGCTCCGGGCCAAGTACGAGAGCGAGGCGAGGGCGCGCGAAGAGGCCGAGCAGGCGCTCCGGACCTTCAAGAAGGACGTGGACGATGCCACCGTGGCGCGCCTCGAGCTGGAGAGAAGGGTCGAGTCTCTCCTGGACGAGATGGACTTCATGAGGAAGGTGCAAGACGAGGAGGTAGCCGAGCTCACCTGCATGATGCAGGCGGCACAGGTCTCCGTGGAGGTGGACACCACCAAGCCAGACCTCACCTCGGCTCTCAAGGAGATCCGAGGACAGTACGAGCTCCTGGCCTCCAAAAACCTGCAGTCCGCCGAGGACTGGTACAAGGCCAAGTTCGCCAACCTGAACGAGCAAGCCACCAAAACCAACGAGGCAATCAGAGCCACCAGGGAGGAGCTGAACGACTACAGGCGGCAGCTCCAGTCCAAAACAGTGGAAATCGAAACTCTCAGAGGCACGATCGAGTCGCTGGAACGGCAAATGAGAGAGATGGAGGAAGGGCATCATGCTGAAGTCGCAGGTTATCAGGTAACTTTATAGATTCAAACCCTCCGGACTGTTGAGGGTTCATTCATTCTAAACGAATAAAAAGGGTAACATTCCTATCCAGTTGGGGCACTTTTTGCATCTTCCATTTAAAAAAGCCCTTAAAGCTGACCTGAACTCGAGTAAGCCCTGTCCATGGTGCTGAACTTGGCTCCCTTTAGATGGACCAGACTAACTCCAGATTTGTACATAAAGAGGATTCCACCAAAGAGGGTTCCAAGGTCATGGTCTAAGTTCTTAGTCAGGGGAAGCTGTGCCACATGTTTAATGTATAATAGAGTGGAGATCATTTTGTGTCACTTTAAGACATTATGGTACGTTAGATCAAGTCATTTCAAGCTGCCATGCCAAACATACTAAAGATCAGTGTACAAGCTTGTGGCTGCTAATCAGATTAGTATAGATCCATCATGCTCAGACAGACGTAGTTCAAATGATTTAAACTGGATTTATATTGAATAGCATTCTTCCACTAGTCAATATAGTCAAGGAGGTCTGAATTAATGTAAAAAGGTGAAACCAATGACAAAGAAGTATCTAATCCAATTTAATGTGTACGTGTTTCTCTAAAATTACACATTTGGTGTGTCTTTCTACCCTGACTGATATTAATTTAATCAATCAGGAAACAATTAGTCATCTGGAACTTGAACTAAGAAACACCAAGAGTGAGATGGCTCATCACTTAAGAGATTACCAGGACTTACTGAATGTCAAGATGGCTCTGGACATTGAAATTGCAGCATACAGGTAAGCTACATAATGCCCTTTTTTTACTAATTTTAGAGAAAATACGCTATTTTTTAGGCTCTGATGCGGTGTGCATATTCTCTCTAGCAACTATATCATTGCTCTTCATGCAGTATCCATATTGATTCTTTGTCTGTTTTCCAAAGAAAACTGCTCGAAGGAGAGGAGACACATTTCGGTGCCGGGACAGCTTACTCTAGCACCAACCACGATATGCACTATAGCTACCAGGGCCGCTCTTACGCAAGCTCATCCCGCAATCCTAGGAAAGAGAAGGATGACGAGCAGGCCAGATCAAAAGCAACAGCTCAGCAGGAGGCTGCTGATGAAATCACTGAAGGGACCTCAAAGAACACAGATAAGAGTGCTCCTGTGGACGTAAATTCAAATTAGTGTATTTAAATTCAATATTATGACATTACTGTATAGCCTTTCATTGTTCTCTTTCTCTAGAAACTTTCTAGAACACTGTGTTGATCTAATTAGCTGATTACCTAATGATCAAGCTAAAGAAATTACTGCTGCTAGTTGTGAAGCTGCAAATGGTTTAGGAAATAAAATATTTTTCAGATGTTGTTTGTGTGAGCAAGTAATTACAATGTACTATAAGAGCATTTTTTTTTAGATTGATGTACATTGTAGTTTTAGCAGAGATACAAGGACCAAAACAAGCTCAATATGAAAGCAAACTGAAGGTACTTTAGGTATAATCGTTTACATCTAATAATAAACCTTTAAAAAGGAGCATTATTCCAAGTGCATGAAATACACTATGATAGGTTCCTAAAATGGAACAAAGCTAGTGCACATTGCATCACTGTTTCATGTGAATGCCTTAAAAAGAGCACAAACTGTCAAGATTGTCTGCTATTTTCTTGTAATCTACAAACCCAGACTTCTTATATTTACTGGACTCTGTACTGTGTCAATAAAGACAATCTATTATCTTGAATGTGCTTTTTCTTCATGTCTTTGCATATTATAGACTACTCATCCTTGAATGCTTCTCTTCACCCTTATGAGAACCAAGAGGAGCACAAATAAGACCCCTGCTCTAAATAGGCTTCAGTTATCACGGTCATAAACTGGCTTTCAAGGTCTTGGTTTTATGGCATTATTAGTAATTAAGAAAGCGCTTATCTGTTTCTATTAACTAAAGTGCCCATTTCAATTACTATGGTACTTAAAATTGACCTTGATGTTATTTATATTGATTGGGTTAGGTAAGGCATGAAAACATTTTCACAGATACTTTTAACAAATTACGGACAATGACAAGCAGAGGTAAGACTATTTAAAAACTAAAAAAAAAAAACCTAAAAAAAAAAAACCATTCTTCGGCCTTTAGCCACATTCAAAGAGATATTCCAGTTTCACTATGTGGGAAACCAAATGTACTTCTTGAAATTTCCTCTTCTTGGGAATTTCACTTTGTGCCTGCATGTCTGCACATCGCCTCTCATTAACCTTCTTTTAAACAGTGAGTCTATCCAGCTTAATGGCCTTGAGCGACATAGTTACAGTTTTAGTTTAATGGGCTATTTACATTCTTTTAAGCGTAACACCTTAATGACAAAATGTAATTACACAGAGGAAAAAAAATGCTGAGGTCACACGCATTAATTTAATGCTGTTCAACAACAATTGTGTCACAGTGTTGGTACAGATATAGTCCTTGGTTCACTTCTATTCCCAACTCTTAAATGTAAAATCACATACAATGGGAATTGATTCAAAAGCCCTAAGCAGTCAATCATTAAATGCATAACAGTTCAAAACACAGTTCAATCCATTTCACTTTAAGTGTTGTAACTGATCCAGATTTCTGTAAAGATAGTGCTTCTACAAAATACATAACTGTATGAAAGAGATCCCATAGAAAAGTAGAAGACGAGTAGAAAATTGCACAAAGTGCTCCCAGTATCATCATGTGCAGTTTTGGAGCAAAACTGGCTTCAAGGAAGAAATATATTTGAACATGAATGATTTGAAAAAGTTTTTGACAAAGTTCAGCATAGCCCTTACTCCATTCACTGTAAACAACAGACTGGAAATTGCATCTTCTGTTCACTGAGCAGGCAGCACAAGTCCAAACTGTAATACCAGCAATCCGTCCTGTTGGCATGAAAAGAAAAAATATTTATTTAAAAAAACTGGCATAGAGCAGATGTTCCTAATTCAGGCCTAGAACACTCTCTTCCAGCCTACAGTTCTGCTCTTCCAACAACTACCACACCTGAGCCAGATAAGCTCGTTATTATGTGGTTCAGATGTGCTGAGCGTGAGGAGTGCTGGAATAGAATGAAACTGTGGATTAGCAGAAGAGGGTATTTGAGGTCTAGATTGAGAACATCTAGACAGGAGAGGAGCATCTCTGGTCTAAAGAAATTACATTATGTTGAGTGCTAAGTGAAAGCATTTTTTAGAAGATGAAAAATACACTAAATATATTTCATTTAATTCCCCCATTCCTAATGTGAATATGTATATGAAGTTCTCTCCAACATCCCACTTGATGCTAATTTTCTATTACAGTAAACCCCCAGTTTTATGTGGATCAGGAGTTGTGGATTCAGTCACATGCAGATTTTTTTTCAGAACCAAACTCATAGTTTTATGCTGAAATCCCCACAACAACGCGGAAACTGCAAATATCCTCAGTCTTATTTTTCTACATTATTCCACATTGTCTACATTTTTCCTGGATGTTTTCACACAAGGGGACTCATGTTTTTTGAAGCACGATTTCTCCGCGGTGCAAGCACTCATTTCAAACTCCATAGTATTGATTTCCAGGATACCTTTCATTTGTATTTTTATCCTGAGTAGATCAGGGGTTATTCCCCGAAAAACGTTCACCTTGTAACAGTGTCCCAATACTTTTGTCATATGACCTTGTAGAATACGGGTTTCCTGGCGCGGAATACAGATTTATTGTTACATTTTCTTTAGAGTAATGCAATATACTAAGTTTAAAATAAAATTAAAATGTTTGGGGCATGTTTAGGGTTTACACTATAAAAAAATTTTTTTTTTTTTTACCAAAACACAACAATGCATTTTTTCCACTGTACGCAGGTGCTCTTGGAACAAAAGCAGGGGATTACTGTATTTAGACTTTTTTCTTTTGCCCTACTCGGCATACGTTCATGCTTCCACTCAAAGCCTAACCGATAGATGAAAAGCTCAAAACTATGTATTTTTTTGTCACAAAGGATTTTTAGCCGTTAATATGCTGTAAACATTAATATATTGTTTAATATGCAAAGTTCAGGTTGATAATAACAATGATTCATTTTTAGCTGACAGACTGAAGTAGTAAATAAATAAGCCAAGTTGAATCTAGCAACCACACCCAGCTATGAATAATGTGCCACTGAGATTTTAAAGTCTATAATAAAGAATAATCAGATATTTACTTGCAAGAATTTGTTCCCCATTGTGTTTTGCACTTCTCTTAAAGACTGGCGCTGCTCTAGGAGCTGCTCCCCACAAACAACATCCACCTAAAAGATAAAAAGAAATTGTTGGTCAGAGATTGTTTTCAGCCCATGATCTAACAGCAAACCTGTCTTTAGGATTCTAAAATAAAACATTATGATCAAGAATGCTGAATTTCAGAAATTTGTCTTTAGTCATATCCCCTTCTCTCCCTTTCATCCAACAGCAAACAGGCTCACGTCTTTTCTCCCCCTCTTTTGTCCTTCCGCCTGTGCCCTGTAACATTTTGCTGGCCAGTTTCCAAATGCTTCACCCAATGCCAGATTAGTCTTAGCCACAGAAGACACAGAAGCAGCCAAGAAATTACCTTAAGCCACTAATCCAGGTATGACCGTTTAGCCACATGCAATCTGCTCCCACCATCAGCTAATTTACATTGCTACAAATTCACAAAACATTGGGGCCGAATGCACCTCAAAAGAACCTACCAAACGGATACTTGCTACTGCGCATCCACAGTGTAAATACTGGAAATAAATAAATAAAATGAAAATCCAATCCAGCCTGACCCATTGCTTTTCATTTTTTCCCTGACATGATTAATATTTCTACACTTCTACATTTTGGTATGAGAGTTACAGGAAAAATACTTCTTTAATATGGATGAGGAAGTCCGGGAAGATAACTTAATCCCAATTGCTAACAGCCAATACTATGCTTGAGTGGGTCAGACACACTCCTTCAAAAGACCACTGTCTCATTAAAGGACTTAGATAATTGAATAACAATGTGATGCTCTGAACTGGGATGTGAGGTACAACCTCAATTCCAATAAAAGTTGGGATGTTGTGTAAAACATAAATAGAAACAGAATACAATGATTTGCAAATCCTTTTCAACCTGCATTCAAGTTGCATTCCACAGATGAACAGGTTAATTGGAAAAAGGACCATCCGCAAAAGACTCAGTCGTTCACAAGCAAGGATGGGGCAAGGGTTATCACTTTGTGAACAACTGCGTGAGCAAATAGTCCAGCAGTTTAAGAACAACGTTTCTCAGCGTAAAATTGCAAGGAATTTAGCATCTACTGTCCACAATATCATCAAAAGCTTCAGAGAATCTGGAGCAATCTCTGCACGTAAGCGGCAAGGCCGATTACCAACATTGGATGCCCGACCTCAGGCAGGACTGCATTAAAACCCGGCATCATTCTGTAAAGGATATTGCCATGGGCTCAGCAATACTTCAGAAAGTTAACACATTTCGTCGCTACATCAAGTTAAAACTCTACCATGTAAAGCATTCTCTACTACCCAGAAACACCGCCGGCTTCTCTGGCCCCGGATGTCATGTCCTCCAGGCCAAAGAGGAAAAGGATAATCCGGATTGTTATCAACAAAAAAGCCAGCATCTGTGATGGTACGGGGGTGTGTTAGTGCCACTGGCATGGGTAACTTGCACATCTGTGAAGGAACCATTAATGCTGAAAGGTACATATAAGTTTTGGAGCAGCATATGCTGCCATCCAAGCAACATCTTTTTCAGGGATGTCCCTGCTTATTTCAGCAAGACAAGGCGAAGCCACATCCTGCATGTGTTACAACAGTGTGGTTTCATAGCAAAAGTGTGCGGGTACTAGACTGGCCTGCCTGCAGTCCACAAAATATGACAACGGAGACCCCAGTCAGTTGAGCAACTGAAGTTGTACATCAAGCGAGAATGGGAAAGAATTACCCTACACAGCTTCAAAAAGTTGTGTCCTCAGTTTCCAAACACTTTTTGAGTGTTGTTAAAAGGACAGGTGATGCAATACAGTGGTAAACTGTCCCAAGCTTTTTTGGAACGTGTTGCAGGCATCAAATTCAAAATGAATGAAGATTTGTTTTGTATTCAACTCTCTCTGTGTGAGAGTCTGTCTGCCAAATACTGTAAATATAAATGAATGCCAAGAATTATAAATCATGCTGCTGTACCTTTAAATCTGGACTCAACTCCATTTTTCTTCTAATAAACAGTTGAACATGGCGGATAGTAGCTTCACCTGATACACGCACAAACGTTCTCTCCAGAGGCTGCAGAATAATTATGATCATTAATAACAAATATCAACAGATCATCAAAATGCATTATTGTTTTACACATGCCATATGAAAATAAAAATACCTTATAATTTTGAATGCCTTCCTCTGCGCTGTGAATTAAAACACAAACACAGACAAAAACATTAGATATACAAATGATAGACAATACAGAACTAATCAAGGCTCTCATTGCTTCCATCTAGTGGTGAGATTCATGACTAGAGGAATTAGACACAAAGCAAGAATACTCACCCAACAAATTCCAGCTTCAGAGATACGTCTAGTTCTGGAGGAATTGTAAAAACAGACTGTGTTGTCAGATCTTTCTGTTTCCGTTTCTGAGGTTTTGTTGGAAGCAAGGTGTTTGAGATTGCCACTAAAAGGGGAAGAACATAAAGTCTCTCCTTAAACAGCACAATAGATAGTAGAATGTGTTGAAGAGACCAATAAACTCAACATACCTGTTTTTGGAACTACAAGTCCTTTTTCCTCGTAAAATGCACACATTCGCCTCCTCTCCGCTTGGGGGTAAAAATTAGAAAACATACTTTGCACACTTCAGTCATCACGGATCATAAATACAACACAGCAAAAATGCTGTGATTGTAATTTATAATGAGAACACAGAAATTGGTAGAGTGCACAGAACATCTTACCATCCTCTAAAGTTGGAACCATCTTATAAACAATATCTTGCAATTGCCGGTCAGGTCTATAACAAATAGAGAATTAGTTAGACATTAGGCTTTAGATTTAAATGTACAATTAACAATAATAATAATAATAATAGGTTTTATTTAGAGCCCGACCAATATATCGGCAGGCCGATATTAGGCATTTTCCAAACTATCGGTATTTATATTGGCCGATAAATTAATATTTCAAAAATTAAATAAAAACGGATGAAACACCCTTCAACCATGTCATGAGTGATGGCATTGTATAGTTTGTCCACCAGAGGGCACTCTACACTGTCCCTGTTGGCACCACTCGTGTATAACGTGCCACACATCCTGCAACCTGCTGATCCAGCCAGAGTTGGGCAGAGAGAGCCAGTTATCCGCGAGTGAGATAATCGGTGAAGTGTGTTCAATAACTAATGTTAGGGAAATCTGTTAATGTTTTGTTG
>JBBPDC010000149.1:16445987-16477052 GCA_037974485.1 Hemigrammopetersius urotaenia | reverse complement strand
TTTTAAAACCAACAAATATTTGTATCGGTATCGGCCTTCAAAATCCTTTATCGGTCGGGCTCTAGTTTTATTTATATAGCACCTTTCTCAAATTTCTCAAACACAATGATAATAATAACTAAGCTTAACATTACAGAAGAAATAAGGAAAACATGGGAAAACATACCTGGGAAAGAAGTGGCTATACATGGTTGGCAATACTGTTCTAAATCAGCTGTACATAAGAGATTAAATTCTATATGCATTTTTCTATTTCATGTAGTTTAAACTAACTAAAAACCACACTCCCATCCAGATTGTTATAATGCTTTAACAAAGCAAGAAAACAGCAATACTATGTGCTGATACCTTATATTGTACAGTGGCTGAGTTTCATGGACGACTATGTCACAGTTGGGACACTTGTTGCTGTAGAAAAAGTGCTTGACAATGCAACTTTTACAGACTGCAAGAAAGAAGAAATGCATTTGTTTATTACATGACAAACACTTTATTGTCACTAGTATTTGATATTTCATCTCAGTATTGCTGTAGTAGTCAGTATGCAATGGGGCTCACATGTGTGAAGACATTCGGTGATGGTAGTGGCATCGATGTAGAATCCAGTGCAAAGAGCACAGCGAATATAGGGATAAAAGTTCCTAAGAGGTAGCGAAGGCTTTGTGACAGAACAAAAACACAATGGTTTAAATAAATATAGTCTTACCAAGTGCAGTAAAATGTGACTAAAATGGTTTCTAAATGGTTACTAAATCATTCCATTTTGTGCAGTATTTTATTACGTGCAACAATCGTCTGATGAAAAATATGACTACCAATATTACACATATATATATACAACTTATCTCTATTACATACTCCTAACCACCAGTTGAATCAATAGAAATTTAATTAATAGTAAGTTACTTTTCTATAGTATTGACACCTAGCATTTATGTATATCTCATAGTGTATTTCTCCAGATTTTTTACTGGAATATCTAGACTTTATATTTAATATTGTTTTATGTCTGTGTCTATATGTGTCTGTGCAGTTGAACCATGTGTATATCTATTGTAGGTTTTTCTACAATTTTATTTTTTTAGACCTTATATTTTATATTGTTCTTCTGCCTGTGTTTCTGTGCAATCATAGCATATGTACATATCAGAGCATTTCATGTTGAGGCTTTTCTACTTTTTTAGTGGATTTATTTAGGCTTTACATTGTTCTTAGGTCCGTGTTTCTGTGCAGTCATAGCACAGCCTAAGCAAACAGAAGTTTTCTGATTCTTATGAAAGACACAATAATTCATTCGCCAAGTGAAACAGTGGGCAGCGTCCAGGGAGCAGCATGTGGGGACAGTAACTTGCTCAAGGGTACCTCAGTGCCACTAAAAGTTCTGGAATTCAAACCTATGACCTTCTGATCGTAGGGGTGACTCCACAGCTTTAATCTTGACAAGCAGTTTAAATCTGTGGCACAATACAAGTTGAAGAAAAGTGAACAATATCATTATATGTTCAATGTCTGAGAAGTTTAGAAATTTGTCAACTTGCTTTACGTGGCTGTTTGCACTAAAACTAGCTAACAGGTTAACTGGTGGCCTGTTGATTAGGCAGTTGCTCAGAAGGTTGTGGGTTCGAATCCCAGGGCTGCTAATGGGACCACTGAGTTACCCTTGAGCAATGTCCCACCCCCACAGACTGCTCCTGTCAAGTGGCAGCCCACTGCTTCACTTGGTGAATGGGTTACATACAGAAAAGGAATTTCACTGTGGTGTTTATGTGTTTTTATAAGGGACCACTTTACTTTACTTAACTTTAAACTGCTTGGCTAGCTAGCTAGATAGGTTAGCTACCAATGACATTTTGAAATTTTCCGTAACACAGAAAATTCCGTAAACTACATATAAGAAGCAAGTGTCTACCTCAGCGTCGATGTCTTGTTTATCCTGAGGTGTTTTGCCGTTAAATGAGTCTTGGTTGTCTCCAGAACTTTGGTCTCTCCCATAGCTGTCGTCCATCCCTTCTTCTGTCGCTTCCAACAGAAAAAATTGACTCAAACAGATAAGTACAGCCTTTTCTGGTTTTGGTTTAAGATTCCAAAGGCAGTTCGGGTGTTAAATAAAATGTATACAACAAATAAAGCGAACTTCAATTATGTTTTATTGTTGTTTTGGGGTTTTTTTCCCCCCCTCACACACACGTTACAAAATTGCATTGACTGAAAGGGCGCCTAATAACACAAACAGTCTACAGAATAAAAGTCACCTCAGAAGTGTCATTACTCGTTCAAAAACAACATAATATTTGAATTATAATATTCTACCCGTAATTTAAAAAAAACATTTGTGTTGTTCTAAGTTTGACTAATGATTTACTAACCTTCAGTTAAGCTTCGACTCAATGATCTCCAATTTTAAGTTATCCCATTGCTTAATTGGAAGTAAATTAGTAGAATTAGGAAAACACACAATGATCAGTGGTAAATAACCAAGCCCTTTTCTATTCTGCTTGTTCACACATCTAGGTTTCAACTACGGCAGTTGAGAAGATTTTCATTTACAACATAAGCATCATTAGGGATGAGATTTTAGCCCACAGACTTGGTTTGATACCCATCAAAGCTGATCCTCGTCTTTTTGTGTACAGAAATGTTGGTGAGGGTTTTTTTTTTATCATTATTTTATGTTTTAGCCAGAACATGCTGTTCTTTTGGGCCTCAAAAGACTCATCAGTCTGAATCATATGGGTAAGTAGATGAAGCAAAGTGACTGTATATAATTCAGTTCTGTCTGTCCTGTAGAAGGAATAACTGTAAGTAGTAAACGGGGTGACAAATTTTACTCTATAGGCCTGACAATCTGAACTGTGATATTCTACCTGGAATTAAAAATTGTATTTGCATGCGAAATTATGTGTTTTTGTAAGTTATACGAGACTTGACATCCAAGAGGCTTCAGGGTCTTTTATTTTGAAAAGGAGATAAGCCGTGGCGTGCAGAGAGTCTAAGAAGAGCAGGGACGATGGCGGCACCCATGAGAAACGTGGATGAGATCCGTGATAGAGTGATTTTGGGTGAATTTGGAGTTAAGAATGTGAGTCTGTCTGTTTCAGTTTGTAGTTAAGATTCAGTCTGTGCGGTGTGTAACAGAAAAGATGTGGAGGGATGGTGGGTACAGCGTGATCTGAGGAAAGGGGAACGCATTTTTACATTCACACTGACAGGAGCTGCAGTCTGTTCTCCACTGTTATTGGGTTTTAACATCCTCGTTTTCAGTTCATTTAACTAGTATACCTGTTTACACCTTTGATTTCGATTGTTCTTCAGGTGCATTCTACCAATTTCCCCGGAAATTATCCAGGTTATGATGACACATGGGATCTCCGGAAATTCAAAGAGGTATCATCAGGTTTTAAAGTAAAATAAAGTGGTCCCTTATAGTCAAACATAGACACCACACAGTGTGCACCATATGAAACCCATTCTTGGTCAAGGGTAGGCTACCTCAGTGGTGCCATTAGTGGTTCTGGTATTTGAACCCACATCCTTCTGATAGAAGAGGCTAACCACTAAGCCACCAGCTGCCCCTTAATCATTATGTATTTACTTATTTATTAAGTACTTTTCTACCATTGCTTGCATAATTTTTTGTTCTATCTTTTGTCTTGGTTTTTCATTTGCTTCCTCATCTGTTACAGAATTTTAGGCTCGATATTGTGCACATGGATGAAGACACTCTGGAGTTTGACATGGTGGGAATAGATGCTGCCATTGCAAATGCTTTTCGTAGGATTTTGCTTGCTGAGGTATTTCATTGCTTAATTGGAAGTCAATTAGTATTTTCATTAGAAAACAATAGTAGTAGTAAAGAACCAAGAACTTTCCCGCAATGTCTTCTTCTTTCTGATTGTTACACCTTTAGGTTCCAACTATGGCAATTGAGAAGGTTTTCATTTACAACAACACATCCATCATTCAGGATGAGATTTTAGCCCACAGACTTGGTCTGATACCCATTAAAGCTGATCCTCGTCTTTTTGAGTACAGAAATGTTGGTGAGGGTTTTTTTTTTTTTTTTTAATCATTTTATGGTTTTAGCCATAACATGCTTTTCATTGATGTATGTGTTTTTGCTTTGACTCACTGATTTCAAATTAAAATCACTTCGTGTTGGTTTGATCTGTTAGGAGATGAAGAGGGCACAGAGATTGACACGGTTCAGCTTCAGTTGAAGATCAAGTGCACCAGGAACCCTAGGGCCTCCAAAGACTCATCAGATCCCAAAGAACTGTACCTGAATCATATGGGTAGGAAGATTAAGCAAAATGACTTGCATGTAATTCAGTGCTGTCTCAAGTGCTCTGCTGTCCTGTAGAATGGAATAGCCCAAAGTATAATATAGGATGACAACTATTGCACTTACAAGTTTATGTAGTCATTTGATAGAAATTCATTGTTGTAATTGAGACAAACATAATAGCTGTAAGTAGCCTGAAGACACTATAGACAAGACAAACACTATATATGTATAAGACTATAGAAATAAATATAAATACCTAGGAATCTGATGTTTGATGTTTCACATAATCATTCATTTATAGGGATACATCGAAATGCAGAACCAAAACACCGAAAAAAATTGTTATACCATTTTTTTGCAGTAGTGTGTTCATGGCGGGGACTGTGTGTACTTGCCTCACTAAAGTCAAGCATTGCAATTGCATAAATTAAATTAATTTTCATGGTTCAAAGAATAAATCTCTTACAAAATATGAAAAGATTTATTTAGCATTGATGCCTGAACAAAGTAAATTCAGAACAAGTGCTTTAAAAACTGTTAAATAAAACATTCTCTGTAGGCCTATAACAAAATTGTGTATTAAAACAAAGATGGGCACAGCCCATATATTAACTGTAATCACTGGAAAACTTTCTTGCCTTTTCAAAAACAGAGACGGAGTGGGTGTGCTCGAAGGGTCTTGCCTCTTCTGGCGATCGTGATGTTTTGATTTTATATGATAAATTAATCCTGACATCTTTGTGGATGCACTCCCTCTAGAAAATTCGACATTGTGCACTTTACAAATAGCTTTCTGTGTGTCTTTCTTAGATATATCGAAATGTGCCCACCTGGCAGACATGTTGACTCTAATCCAATCTGACACGTGCAGGTTGCGGTTGTTGAATGCGTCATCACTGTTTTGGTCATGTTAAAAAATTTCCAGTGACCTGATATTTGGTGCATCCCTGTATATTTGTTCATTGAAAATTACATTCTACTCAAAGGTCTTCATGTGGGGATCTGTTCATAATTTGAAATAAATGGAAGTATTTGTATAGTTAGGTGAATGCCTGTTCAGTCAGTGTGTTGTTGATTTAAGTGACTAAACGTTTCTTTTTAATATCACTTTTCAGTGTATTCCAAAGACATAACATGGGTACCTATTGGAAACCAGGCTGATGTATTTGCTGATGCTAAGATTGGTCCTGTGCTTGGAGACATCCTCTTGGCCCAGCTTCGGCCAGGACAAGAGCTTGACATAGTTATGCACTGCCTTAAAGGAATAGGTGAATAACTGAGCTTTATTAAGTAAAGGTAGCATTTATTATAAATAGGGTTGAGCAATATGACAGTTAATGCTATTGTGATCAATTACAAGAAATAATATGGGGAATTTTTTTTTCCCCATATGCAGGCAAAGACCATGCCAAGTTTTCCCCAGTGGCCACAGCGAGCTACAGACTACTTCCAGAGATCACGTTATTGCAGACTGTTGAAGGAGAAAAAGCGGAGAGACTGAAGCGATGTTTCTCACCTGGAGTCATGGAAATAGAGAACATTGATGGTAGGAACTTGCTTCCAGTGAAAGACATTTAATTCCTTAGTAGTATTCCAACCTCTTGTAGACACATTCTAATGGCACTGTTCCACTGGTATATAAGAACTGTGCTGTACCTAAAGTATGCTGCAATGGCATGGAAATTGTAGCTTGTTTTGAATTTCCAGTGAATCTCAGCCCAGTGGTAGTGTGTTTGACACGTTGGGAGCACAATTCCCTCCCCACAGTTTATGGCCAGTTATTGTCCATGAAGTATTTCTGGCAGAGACACTTTTGTTATTCTGGTCTTTCTCACAGAATTAGAAAAATCCCAATGAAATGTATTTTCAGCCCAAATAGATAGTAGTGCTTGTTCTTTGCCAGTGGTTTCTTTGTATTTCCTTAGTTATTTTAAACAAAAGTGTCTCTTTACAAGTCAGTCTGTTGTAAAATGGCAACATTTTTTGATTGAATTAAAAGTAGTGTTTAATTAAGTTCAGATGCGGCCACTTTGTAACAGAAAAACATTTGTTTGCAGTCTGGTTCCTTGTGTCAGTGGAAAGGCACCATGAATGACTTTCGGTACATCTTATTCGTTTTAGGAAGACAAGTGGCCAAAGTGGTCAACAGTCGCTTAGACACCTGTAGCAGAGAAATACTCAGGCATGAAGACCTGAAGAGTTTGGTGAAACTAGGAAGAGTGCGGGACCACTTCATATGTAAGTTCTTATTAATGGTCAAGCATGCATGGTCAGACTATTGTGATAATTCTTCTTTTAATTACTTTACTTGCTTCTCTTTCAGTCTCAGTGGAGTCTACAGGAATCCTACCACCAGACATCCTGGTCAGTGAGGCAATTAATATCCTTGTTGCCAAGTGCCAGAAGTTCCTCAATGAGCTTGACTCTTCAGAAATGGACTAGAAAAAGGAAAATCGCAGCATATTTATAGCAGCCACCATTAAAAGGACATTAAGGGCTTGAAACTGTGATGGAGGATCGAGTAGCACTGCATGGCTGGAAATTGTTCATTAAATGTAAATAGATTTGTGGATCAGTCCTGACTGCACAGGACCCATGTCAGCCAGCAGTAGTGCCAGTGTGGAGAATTTCAAGCTGCTTATTTCTCCTGAAATTTAACTTGATTGACACATTGTACATGTCTGTGACCTTGTTTTGTATTAAATCTCTGTTCTTGAGAAAATATCACTCCTGTGCTTTTCTAGTATGTGCTTGTGTGTGTGTTTACTGTTAGCTTTGTTTGGATACATGGGAACTTCTCACTTATATTCAAACCTTTTAAATAGGAAACAAAAAGTCGTTCCAGAAATAATTCAAGTTATTCTTTTCTTGAAGTAGTGAAATTGTACGTGGTACCTATACGTCTTTGACATGCTTGAAAGTTTGTGAAAATAAATAGACATGGGTCACTGGAAACACTTGAATTAATATATTTAGTGCAACAATAGAATGGAAGTTCCTTTGTTTTTGTTTTTTAAACCTAGCATTAGTTCCTCTGTGATTAAAGTCACCAATGCAGGTTGAACACTAACAAGCAAGCGAGAAAGCTAATGTTAAGAGAACATTGTTGTAACAGAAAGGGGCTCAGTGGGTAGGATACTTGCCTCTGGGCCAAGAGGTCATGGGTTCGAGTCCTACCTTCAGCAAACCACTGAACCACTGGGTTCCTGAGCAAGACCCTTAACCCCAAGTTGCTCCAGGGAGACTGTCCCCTGTAGTTAGAGATTTGAAGTCGCTTTGGGTAAAAGCGTCTGCTAAATGCCATATATTTAAATGTAAAAAAGCTCCTCCCAAGTAATGCACTTTCTATTATGGGGGAGCTGCTGAAGTGGTATTTTTTTGTGTAATGCCACTTTGGTTCCCTAAACAAAACCACTTTTAATTTCCATGGTTATAAATTATCTAATTTATAAGACACTTGGAATCTAGGGAGTGTGAAGAAAGTCAAAGTTTTAAGAACCTCTATTTAATATTATGATTGTCGGAAGAAAAAAATGGTACATACATTTTATTTATACTTATAAATGGTGCTTCACACTCAAATCTCTACAAACAGGGTTCTCCAGGGAACCAAAAGTACTCATTTTTGCTATTGCTTAAATAATACTTTGTGTCACCTTTATTTTAGGGTGTAGCAAAGATTTGTGACATTTGTGTTATTCTGATCAGCAAGAAGTATGTATACCCACCAAGAACTGGTGCACTCAACACATACGAGTGTGGCGATAAATGGAAAAACAAGCTGATGGTCAAGACCTTACTTGTTTTTATTTCTTCCAGAGAGCCTCATTTTATAGTTACATAGCAATGGAGTCTTTTAGTACAGTCGGTTCTGTCATAGTCTGCATCTTGTTATCCTTCACCACTGATTCCTTCTCATTTGGTTCTAGTGTGTGATTGCACTGTTTATGAAAGGCAATCCTTTAAACCTAATTATTTTTTAATGAATTAGACACAGATGTTGTGATATTTACTCGTCTTACACAATTTAATTAATGGTTAATCTAGTGATTGCACTTGATGGACTAAATTATGTAGAGTCTCTGGTTGGGCACTGAACTGAGAATTTGCCTTCCTCAGGTAACAGTGTTTGGCAGGGTGTTCTGTACCCTCAGTGCATCACCACTCACCTCCATTCTCTACCTGCGAGTTTATCCTTCATGTTCACTTTAAAATCAAGTCATGTCTGTTATTGTTGAAAAGTTGGTATAATTATTTCTTTGGGCATTAATTGTAGACATAATTCATAAGACATGGGTGCAGACGATTTACAGATTATGTCTACAGTTAATCTGTAAACCATGGGCACCGATGAAGGCCACATGTGTAATGTTTGTGGAGGGCTCAGGGCCAACATGGGGAAAAAAATCCAAAACTTTTATTAGTTCTTTTTTTAATTTGTTTGTATATAAATCACAAGGTAAAAGAACGTCTTCGCTCAATGTTACAATCTATAAGTGTGTAAGTGCAGTCAGTCAGTGGCAATTACATGATGTTGAGAGGGATGGGTTTATTTATTACATGTTATAATACCATACATGTCACTAAAAGTACTTAACATGTTAAAGAAAAATGGGAAAAAGAAAAGTGCTCTCCCATAGAAGACTATGATGCCATACCACCATTTCCAGGCCAACAGCATTTTTCAGATTTGTCATATTATATAACTATTATTCTTGCAGTAACTTTTAGTGCCTGTGACATACAGTATATATAAAATGTATAAAGAAACATATCTAAAAGAGATTGAAAATATTGTCTGAGTGTATCAAGAAGTTGCGTTGTTTTTTTACTGTGTAATATTTTAAACATGGACTTGTAAAAAGGAGACTCTATGGTTTACTAGAAGCATTTAACAGACAGTGACAGGACTTCCAGAAGGCTCAAAATGAGAGAACTTGCTTATCTGTATCTTCATAGACCCCACAGAAAAACAAATCTGGCTGATTTGTTTTCTTCTGCACATCCCAATTTAAGAATGTAACCCTTTGTTTCCAACCGAAACTGAAAATTAAATAATACTGCAGCACTTGCTTTTAGTATAAAATAGCCATTGAATAAAAATTAACAAAAAAGTGCATGCATTTTTAGTTCACAGAAATCATTTGGCCCTTGCTGAAGGCCTAGAAGGTCCCAGGGGGCCTCACAGTAATAATCCATATAATAAAACTGCTGCAAATATTCAGTTTTCTATTAACGTTACATCTCTTCTTCTTTTATCCAGTGAAGGCCTGGAGGATGTTTGTATAGGAACTGATGGACTGCATTGTTCTGCCATTAAGGCTAATTATTCGAGGAGGCTGAAGTCACTACAGCTGCACTGCATCATGTTCCTGCCAACAAGCCGCCCACCTGCTCGTACTTGCATGTTCGTGCTCAGAAGACGTTTAAATTGGGCCAGAACATCATCGGTGGCAGCTGGCTGCATTGAGACATGGCACAATAAAGTGGGTCGCCTTCCTTCATACTCTCATCATTAAGATATTTGTGTTGCTGGGACAAGGTAAGACTGAAAGGTATGAAGAAAATTCACAGACCACACGCTCCCCACCCACTTCTTCTTTCCTTCGTCTTTGCAGCTTTATCTTATTTCTCTTGGCAGGAAACAGATCCTGCTCTTTAAACTATAAAAACAGCACAATGCCTCATATCCTTTTGGCTAGAACCAATGTTTTTAGAGCTTACATTTGTTCTTTGTGAAAAGTGAAAAGAAAAAAATCTCTGAAGACCAGAACATGTGCCTGTCCCTTCGCATGCTGGGCTGAGTTTGATGTCCTCCTTACATAAACTGCATTGAGATGCACTGATGTAGTTTGGACTTTTTCAGGCAAGTATCATTCTGTTCCTGTTAGTCTCTACACAGTGCTCCCTCTGCGTAGGTCACCCTGCAGCCTAGGAAGAGTGCAGTGGATAATGAGTGCTGAGTGCCTGTATGGTCACTGACTCTGTTAGTGAAAAGTAGCTGTACAGAAGAGAGAGGAGGATTGATGGATGTACTTCATTAGTTGGTGCTGCAACACCCAGAAAACACTGGACAGTATACCCATAATAAATAGACACAGTCACACATAATACTCATATTTACATATAAACACAGTACAAAGGCATTGGCCAACATCGGCAGAAGCATTCACATTTCAAAGGCTGTTGTATGTTGAAATGTAACATTTGTGCAAAACAATGCATGTTGTATGGGTTACTTGCAGAGTAACGCAATGTTTGACAGAATCTAATTAAGGAAAGTTTCCATTGTGTTCTTTCTTTGGTGATGGTATCTGTGGTGATGTCACTAATGCTTGTTCTTGATAATTAAGTTGCCATTACATAGTAAGGCATGGTAGCGAGATCATTGTGGTCATAATGTAGCCAGTTCACAATTTAATTACTACATTCCCACGTCTGCAGCGATCTGACCTGATCTAAGCCAAGGTTTGAGGATGAAGTTTCAGCCCGATTCATGATTGACCTTTAATGATCAATCAGTCCTTGGTGTTGGTCACAGGTGGCTGGAATGTGGGGCCCTGGGCCAGTGGAGTTAATTGAATGTGAGACTCTCGCCCGTCTGTCTGCCTGTGTGTGTGCGTGCCTGGCTGCCTGGCTGCCTGGAGCTGTGTATTTCCAGCGAGTGAGAGACAGAATAATACTGTGCCTTGTGTGCCCCAGCGAGCTATCACTGCTCTGTGGTTGCCATGGCGACTGTGCCCTCTCCGGGTACGGCGGGCTGGAGAGAAGTTGCTCTGGATCTGCGTCATATTTTTCCCCCGTTTTTTTTCCACTGGATCTGTGCGCTCTCTCTCCCGCCTCCTTTTCTCACTCTCCACAACATCACCTCTCTCTCTCTCTCTCTCTCTCTCTCTCTCTCTCTCTCTCTCGAGCGCTCTCTGTCAGTCCATTCTTTTTTTAAAGGCTAATTGACCCAGCTCCAGATCGTCAGACTCGGTGCTTGCTCTACAACAAAACATCGCAGATTTGGAAAGAGATAAAAAATAAAGAAAGGTGGTAAGGAAATCAGTGCTGATAAAGAGATAATGTCACTTGTTTACTGTAGCATAATGCAATGTCATTGTCATAATGCTCTGGGCTCAGTGACAGTGATGCTATGCCGTGCTGTGGAGAGCAGTGTGTCAGGCTGCATGTTCTGCTTTGTCTGTTAATTGATTGTTAGAGCTGATTCCGAGCCCTGTGTTTGTGCGTGTGTTTCTCAGGTGGCCACAGTGAGGTCGTCGCTTTGGCGTGAAGAAAAGGTGAGTGTGTTCCCGTACACAGGTGAACAGCTATGGCTCTCGCACTGCCGTACCACCTGAGAGAGAGAGAGGGTGACGAACAGACAGTAGGGGGACCATCATTGTTTTCAGTGGAGCTGTGGCATGTGTGTGAGAGTGAGAGAGACAGAGGGACAGACAGAGAGAGAGAGAGAGAGAGAGAGGGCATGCGAGTAGACCTGATTGTGCAGTCATTGGTGAAGTGCATTTCCTGAGGCTCAGTGCTTCAAAGCCCCATTCTCTGGCTCGGAAAACAAAAAAGCAATTTCCCACAAAAGCTGCTGCTGCCTCGGTGGCACAGAGGACCTTTCACTGTGAAATTACTGTCATATTGCGCATCTCTTTGTTCTTCACCCTGTTTGGCAGCCTCTCGGTGGTGATATTAGTTCATTCCTTAGTGATAATAAGTGAAGCTGTGGAATTCAAATGTGTTTTGAGGTGAGTTCATGTAAAAGCCCTTGGAACTCTCACCTGAAACCCTGACAATTATTAGGACAAGTTCACCTTTGCCTGCTTTGTCATTCATGCTATAACAGGAATGCTCCTGGTGCAACACTGAGAAAAGTGTTGTCTCTTTTGTCAGCATATTGATTTTGAGTGACAGGCAACAAGGGCCAACGAGGGGTTGCTTTAAACACATCTCTGTTCGCTGTGTTTGTGAGATCAAGAGGCTGTAACTCAGCCTTTCAGCCACACACACACACACACACACACACACACACACACACACACACACCTCCAGGGTTTCTTAAAGCTCCGGAGGCAGAGCAGTCAGCAGGCTTGACAGGCACTGTGAAGGACTCAGTGGTGTGTGAGATTTGGTGGCTTGCCAGAGGGGAAAGGCTTTAAGGAGAGGCAGGTGGGGTGAAAGTGAAGGGATCGATCACAGGGGCAACACAGAGCGATGCCAGGCGGACCAGGGGCTGCGTGTTCTCCAAAGAGGGAAGGAAATAGAACCAGTGAGGCACTAAGAGAGGTAGCTGTGAAAATGAGCTTGCATACAAAGACAGACTGCAGGTGCTTTATAAAAGTAGAAGGCTAATTAGCTGCAGTTATGACTGATGTGTTATGTGTTTGTTTTATGGATCCCTGAATTAGTTTTAGAGACTTGTTCCCATTACAATTTAAACACCAGCACCACCACTCAGCTCATTAGCTTGTGTCTCTCAGGCTCCTCTGAGTCCCCAGTGTCCCTGCGCTCCAGGTGGGCTTTGCATTTTTAATCAATACTGTCTGTAGCCCTTAACGTTCGCTCGCCTGTCAGCACAAATAAATGAGGGCTTGTGTCAGACGGGGGAAGAGAGGTGGAGAACTGGAAAAAGAAATGAGAACACAAAGAAACAGGAATGTAAAGGAATGGAGAGAGACAGAGAGAGAAGCTGTAATTTAAAAGTGGAGGGAAGATAGAGGGTGTGAAGAGGACAAGGGAGATCAGTAATGCAGCAGGAGCTAGAGTGTATGTCTCACTCTGGCTGGGGTGAGTTGTGCAGCAGACCATAGGGAGTGACAGGAGCAGTGTTTGTGTTTGTGTGCTTGTGTGTGTGGCTCCACTAGGCTGTAATGACTCTGGGCTTCTGTTTATCTCCCTCAGCAGCACAGGGCAAAAATAGCCAATACATCCACAAAAAAAATGCATCACATGACTAATGGTTGTGCCAAGATCTGTCTTGCAGGTTACTTTGACAGCACTTGTTCTCTTTCTCCATCTCTCTTCCTCCTGCTCTTTCTTTCTCTAGCTCCTTCTCTCACTCCCGTTCTCTTTCTGTCTCTCATTCTTTTACTGCTTCTCTCTTTCTCCCCTTCTCTTTCTATCATTATTTCTTTTACTATCTTTTTCTCTTTTTCCTATTGCTTTTCTTTCTCTCGCCCCCTTACTTTCTCTTACTCTTTATCTAGCTTTATTGCTTACTCTGTTTTCTCTCTCTTTTTTTTCTTTCTGGCTTTATCTCACACGTTCTCGCTCTCATTTTGTTTCTTTTACTCTATCTCTCTCTTTTTCTTTCTTACTGGCTTTCTTGATCTCACTCCCTCTCTCATACTGTTTCTATCCCTTTATTGATCTCTCTCTCTCTCTCCTTTCTTTCTGACTTTCTTTATCTCACTCTCTCATTAAGTTTCTTTCTCTTTTTTTTCTTTCCTGCTGGATTTCTTTATCTCTCTCTCACTTTGTGTCACTCCCTCTCTCTTACTCTGTTTCTCTCGCTGTATTGCTCTCTCTTCTTATTCTGTCTTTATATCACTCCCTCTTCTTATTCTGTCTTTATATCACTCCCTCTCTTTCTTTCTTTTACTCTGTTTCTCTCTTTTGTTCTGACTTTCCTTCTCTCACGCCCTCTCTTACTCTGTTTCTCTCCTTTTATTGCTCTCTCTCACACACACACACACACACACACAAACTCACTTCCTCTCCTCTCTCACTCGGACTGTCCCCTCCCACAAGTATTGTAATTTGCATATTAATAAGGCTGGGCGCAGAGTCGAGCAGGAGTGTAATTCCTGCTTCCTGCTTCTCTCCGATCTAGCTCTTGTTTCTACATTTTTATTCCCTTTTGCACTCCTCCTCCTCCTGTCCTCCTCTCCTCACTGCCCTCCCCTCCGCTGTCTTTCTGCTCTTCAGAAGAAGCCCATGCTCACAGCGCCTGGACTGGCCAGCAGCTTTCTGTTCCGAGTAGAGCCAAACATGTGAGAAGATGTCTGTAGGAGGTTGCGCGTGCCCAGGTAAGAGCTGCGGACGCTTGTGCGCGTCTAGACGCACTTTCACGCCAAGTGGCGCGCGCTTTGCGGGTGAGAGGCGGCGCGCGCTGTGCTGCGCTCTGTGCGTCATGTATGCATTGCGCCTGAACCGTGCGGTACTTTTTGCCAGTTTTGCGAACGTGGCGGGGGAATAAACGGAACAGTGAGTGCGTTCCTGAGTGGTGTGCGTTTTTTGGGCTCGGTGGGAGGTCGCCTGCTGGTTCCACTTTCGCGTTCCAGCAGTTGCACTCAGTACTTTTGTCCGTGATCTCAGAGCTTTGACTTCCTGTGCACACAGGACTGCTGTGACCTGCACAGCCTCTCAGACTGGTTTACATCCGTGTGCGGTGCGCACTCGCTCTCTCGTGTGACGTCAGCCCTTTTGCACCGCTAATGAGGAACAAGTCATGATCACACATGTAGACATTTCATCGGAGGACCAGGGGTCACAACCACAATGAACTTTCGATCATTTGGAAAGGTTTTAGGGGAGATTTATTTACAAAGAGATGCTGAATTATGCAGAGTATATAAAGTCTAGTCAAGTAGGCGTTGTCATAAACACACAGAAAACAAACACAACAGTACAACAACGGACAACATACAGTGGAGATGATAGGAGTAGTAACAACACTAGTGTGAGTGAATTCAGGATTATGACATACTGAATTCTAGCAGCAGAGCTGTTAAGTGTGCAAAGATTGAGGTAGACAGAATTAAATAATTGTTCAAATCAACAAGAAGCAGCAACAGGATAAGAACAAAATTTAGTTTGCAGGAGGTAGTATATTATGTGCATCTGTGTGTGTGTGTGTGTGTGTGAGAGAGAGAGAGAGAGAGAGAGAGAGAGAGAGAGAGAGAGAGAGATGTACAATTTGTTATTCAGTTCTAATTTAGGCATCTCACGAGTTCACTTTATGAACAATTTTATGCTTTTCTGAAACAAAAAGTTGTGAAATGTCAGTAGGTTACCAGTCTTCCTCCTCTGACCACTATCTTATACACTGCCCCTCCACCACCACATTTAACAGAAGCTAATGCAAAGGTCTTATCTGTGCCGGTGTGGATGCAGTTTTTATCCCAGACTGGCAGGAGCACTCCTAATCAGTTGTTCTTTTTCTTCGAAGAGGTGACCATAGTTTGTTTCAGTCAGTGCTGCAGTTAAGTTAGGAGAGACAATGGTAGCACTAATATACAAATATACTCTTTTGCAGTGTTCAGTAAGGATGGGCATCATGAAGCAGTGGTACCAGCTTCTCACTGATCAATACCAACATATCAATAAGCTCCTGGACAAATGGTGCTGCTGTTGGTATTAAATGAACGCTAACATAGCTGGCATTTTCATATAGTTGATGCTTGATTGTCAGTGGGAGGGACAGGAGTGATGCTCTGTACATCGGTACCAGACATTTATTGCCAGACATTTGCAGCAGTTGCTCCTCCCTCATTAAATATACAAGAAACCCAGGAAATCATTTTGTAAAACAGTAATGATAAAATTACTGTTGAATCTTTTCATGTGATTCCTTCATTTTTTCATGGAGTAAAATCACCAAATAATGGAGAGTAGTATTAGTAAGAGTATCGATAAGTATCTGTATCGATCAGCAGCAGCAGTAAAATCCTAGCAACACCCATGCACTGATGTTTGAGATAGCCCGAGGAGCCCATACCGACACATTGCAGTTTTGCAGTGCGACAAATTCCATTTCAAGCTTTGCCATTTATGGCTGTTTCCATCATTTTCTAAATGGTTTTGCTCTGAGCATGAAGGATTGCAGGTGACTGAAGGTCTCATTATACACTATTTAAAATTGTAAGATTTCTGAGAAATGAAGGATACATTTGTCAAGCGCATCTAAAGGATCCAGTAACAACCATGAAATGCAGCTTTCCTCCAGTGCGTCTTTGGCTTTGACACACGGCTCATGTGTTCCTGCTTTGTTGCATTGAAAACCTGCGACCACACCAGCCTTTTGTGGATAAGATTGCACATTCCTGCATTAATGCATCTGATTCAGACTGAGGACTTCTGTGGGAGTTAATTGGCTGGAGCAGGTGTGGTTGTGGTTTTAATTAGACTTCACAGGAAGGGAGATCTCCAGGAACAGGACTGGTGACCACTGGCTTGGCTTGTCTGCTGGGCTTTCTTAGATTTTTGGGCTTCTCCCTTTGGGTATTTCTGTATTATGAGTATTTCTGAAGCACATTTTAAAGTAAAGTGGCCCTCATATTCACATTCCTTCTCTGCATTTAATCCATTCACCAAGTGAAGCAGTGGGTGGCCTCCGACACTGCACTCAGGGAGCAGTGTGTGGGGCCAGTACCTTGCTCGAGGCTACCTTAGTGGTGCACTGGCAGTCTTGGGATTTGAACCTACCACCTTCCGATCGGAGGGAAAACTCCCTAACCGTGAGGCCACAAGCTGCCCCTTAGCGGTTTTCTTAAAGTCTATTATGAATCATACTTCTTATATTACCATCTCTTTCATTGTTATTAATAAACAATATGGCATGGTTTCCTGGAACGACACTACTACATTTTGCACTGTTGATACATAAGAGAACAGATGGATTTTACATACTCTAAAGAGAGCACTTTGGTAGAATCATCCTTAGAAAGCTGCTGGCCACAAGGCTGCTGTGTGAATCTAGTAGAAAGACCCCTTGGGAGACATGGCACAAATTACAGCCGACTAGAGATCTGAGAGCCTTCAGATTTAATAGCCAGCGTCCACATGGGGAACCTCCTAGCCAGCAGATTCAATTTGGAACCTCCTATCGGAGTAATGGCAGCATTAAATTTCATAAAGCTATAGGTTATCTCTGCACCAAGGGGAGGCCTTGAGAAGAGATATAGGATGCAGCAGGGACCTTGTTTCGTTAAACTGTTAGCAGTTACACCATGCAGTTTAGAAGAGATGTCCTTCTTCCGTAGCGCAATCCTTTAATCTGACTGTGTCAGCCATGGCAATGGATGAGCTGTGGAAAGAGGGCCATAACTGAACTAAAGGGATTATTGCATGGCACCTTGATCATCCAGAAGAGGGTTAGCTGACAGCTTAGGTGTTACACTGGAAATTAGATGTGTTGTAGTGGTATTGATGAGCAAACCACATACTCCTATGCACTGTCCTTGTGAGGTATCATGAGGTAACAGAGCCTTGCATGTTATGTGGTGAGTCATATGCAATAGCAAGCAGACAGAAGATTTACTTGCCACTGGTTCCAAGGGCCACACAATTTGTTGTTTGTTTTTGGTATTGCGATATCGGTCTATGCAATACTGATATTCTGACAGGGTGACCAATCACAGGTCCAGGTGAGATACTGGGGAATTAAGGTCTTCATATAATCCAGAAAAAGTCTAATTAAATCAGTGCATGAATGGGTGGTCCTAAACTGCTGTAGGCAGACAAAGGAGATATATACAAAGGTATTGACTGGTGCAAACATGGCATTTAAAACAGTATTTACAGACTTTATGCCTTTTTAATTCCAGAAAAGTGATGACACTGGCTGTTCAATATTGTTACAATGACAATATGTTGCTGTAAAATCACAGTACGAATCTTTTGTCCATATCATGCAGCTCTATTGGGCACCATTGTTTCTCAGTGAGTCACTTCATCAGTCACTCCTACCTGTTACTTCTTAAAGCCCTCATATGAAGTCTTAACCAAGTCCATATGTTTGATGTATTGGAGTCCCACTGTGCCTCACTGAATTGAGGGAGCAGCTTCGTGGAACCACGAACATAATAATGAGACAAATGACGCATCTCCTCCACCTTCACTGGGATAAAGATCAGAACACAGGCTTTGTGGCGTGCGGTAACGAGGCAAGTTTAGACGGTGCGCAGGTCGTCCCAGTGGCATCAGCACAATGCAAACAGTTTCCTCAGCTGCTCCTGAGCGAGATCCTTATCTTGGTACAAGACCCAGCCATGAAAGCCTTTCTGGCAGCTCTGTGGATAAACAAGCCGACATTTTGGCACATAACATTTGTTTAAAATCAAGTAGATTATGTTCACGAGGGTACATGTTTTATGAGTGTGGTCATGGAAATTTCCACAGCCGTGTGTCCTGTCTGATTGTTCTCTTTTTTGGCTGGAGGAGAGAGGGAGGGAGGGAGAAGGGGAGAAAAAAAGGGACGAGACAGAGTGAGACAGGGGAAAAGAAAGGGAGTGGGAGAGACAGTTGTTTCATGTTGAAATGAGCTGCTTTTGTGTGGGCTCTCCCTGCATTGCTCCATAAAAGGGAGCAGCGCTCCGTAAAACCTGATTGCAATATTCACCTCGCCTGGAAATACGATGCTATCTCCTTCCCTTTCACGACTCCCAGTCCATACCCCTCCTCCTAACACATGGCACTGTTTGAAGTCTTGCTTTGTTTACATTCCTGTGCTTATGCGGGCTGAGTGGGAGTGTATGCATCATGGGCCTCAGTGGCTCCCCATCCTCCTACATACCTTTAGATATGGTGCAGAATTGGTACCCTGCTTTTTAAGGTGCCATTTTTTGCTTTATTTGTGCAGCATTACTGATGGAACCTAATTCAGTGTGTATCTGAAAATAGGCCATCGTTTGGCAAACTAGAATATGGGAGTTTGACCTGTGCTTTAACTAATCCTCCAGCATTCCCACAGACATGGTGGCTTGATTTTTATCCCGTGTATATTGCTGGTGGTAGGAACCCATTTGATACCCAAAATTGGCTCTGTTCTAAATATAGGGGTTAGGGTTAAACTGCACATTCAGTCGTCCTGCATATCTATGTACGCAATACATAGACAGTGCTCTACTCATTTAGCTGTGTTTCTAGTTTTATTTGTTCCATATTAGTGCTTCTATGGTACTTAAGGGCTTATTTGTGCCCTGATTTTTAGACCACTTTAACAGTAATAGTGATGGAACCCCACATGCAAACACATGTTTGGATGCACAGACTTTCTTCATACCTGTAGACCGTATACATCCCTGCTGCCTAAGGTGCCTTTTTTTACTTTATAGGGTAATGGGTAAATGGTTCTTTTACCTTATAAATTTCACTTGCAAACCTTAACTCGACTTAGCACGCATTAAAGTGTGATAGCCAGAGGTAAAACTGGATTTTCTCCTACTTCATAAACACAGGACAGAGTTGGATGGCCTGCTTTTCATGGTACCACATTTACATTATTAGTAGCGGAAGCCTACTTGCAGTCTTGTCACATTCAGTGCACTTTTTTGGAAATGAGGGCTTGAGTAGTAGTGTTTTCATGCTAAGGCAGTATCAGCCTTTATGGAGACAACATGGTAAAAATAGAAAGGCAGTGCTAATGCCTCTCCCTCCCTGCTTGGTCCAGCACACACACACACACATGCAAAGCGCTCGCTGCTGCTCCACTCTCACACACACAAGCACTCGGAATCAGCGGGAGCTCTGCTACTTCATGCAGAAAGTCACATGGCCCCCCTTGATTAGAGGAAAAGCAGAGCTAAAATGGCAAGCTCACAAAGCCAGGGCTGTTTCATGTTTCACAATGACTGCAGCCAAGAGCCAACACAGGGTGTGTGCCTGTGGAGCTGAGAGAAAACTGCCCTGATTCACTGTTTCCCCGTTGGATTGACACTGCTTGCGGACTGTGTGTGTGCGCGTAAGCAACTCTCCCCCGCCACCCGTCCCCGAGCCTCACAGATCTGTCTCATTACGTGGAGCTTGAACAAAATGGCTTCCTGTGCTGAAAATCAGCTCCCCTTGACTCGTCAGCAGCCTCTGGCAGCAATGAGGCGAGGATGCAGGCACTCATTACAGTGTCACGTGTGCGTGATGGTGAGAGAATGTTGCATGAGAGCTGGCATGTGCCAGACACACACACATGCTCTCGTACAGTGTGTATGATGCATCAGCACTGTGGTAGGACAAAGACTTGGGGGAGGCATGAGGCTTTGATTTAATTATTCAATCTGTTTTGCAAATTAGAACCTATGGCTAAATGAATTGGCAAATGGCTTTTTTTAGACTCCTTAGATTAAGGCAATAGAATTCTTCCTGGGCAACAAAATAGAACAATGTTTGAGGCGAAAGAATACAATCAGAAGGAACATGGGCACAGAACTGCTGGAGTGAAAAGGAATTGCGAGGGATGTGGGAGTGAAGAGAGAGGGAATGGATGTAAATGGGTGATGTTTGAGATGCTTGCTGAGTTTGAGGAAGCGATAGAGAGCAGCTGTTTGCTTTGCGTCAGGTTTCATCTCAGTGCGTCCTATATAGTGACCATGCTATGAACCCATCTGACCCTGCCCTGCTACGAGACTCTGAGGCTCATCAAAACACCCCTCGATGCTCCACTCAGGACATACTCCGTCCATAAAAGCTTTTCCCTTTATGATCTCTTTCTGGCTCCTTCTCCCTCTAATCTATCTGTCTGTGTGTGTCTCTTTATATGTCTCTATCTGTTCTTTTCTCACTTAGTCTTTTTCTTTTACTTTCTTTAACTTTATCCCTTTTTCACATTCTTGTTGTCTCACTCAATTATCTATCTGTCCGTCCCTCTGTCCGTCTATCTATAGTCTCTCTCTGCCTTCCTCCCACTGTCACTTATTCTCTTACTTGCTCTCTTTCACCCACTTTATACCTTTTTCTTTCTTTTCCTCTCACTCATTCATCTATGTATCTATCTATGTATCTATCTATCTATCCGCTCTCTCCCTCCCTGTCAGTCTTTCTCTCTTACACAATCTCACTCTCTCTTTCTCGTATTTGTGTGTTTCATCATCCCCCCCCCCCCAACACACACACACACACCTGTCAAGCTACAGCAGTGCAGTAGTAAAATGTATTTTAGCTGCCAGCTTTCACTTTTGCCATTACGGCGACAAATAACAAGCTTGTATGATGACTGTGATAGGAATATTAGGGAGCTCTCGGTACGTATTCACAAAAGGCCGTTAGAGGAACAAATTACTGCCAGTGACAGATGCTCTATTTTCTTTAGTATCTTACACTCTGCATTGATTTCGGTCCGCGTTCGGATCACGTATTTCTCTTCCTGGTCTCTGCTGTTTGACACTCTATCTAAGAAGCTATGAAGTGTTTTTCAACAAAGTAAACCCACCCCACCAAGCAGGGGACACAGTGCACACACTCTCTGTTTGTTTAGTGTGGATAGGAGGATGTGATTGAGCTTTATTCTGTTGCTTTAGCACATTAGTACTACATAAGCCTTAGTCATATAAAGCCACAAAGCAGGTCATTACAAAAATACACACCAGTTAGAACCAGTTTAGCTCATCTCTGGCAGTAAAGTTCTCTGTAAGACCCAGTGTCAGCTCCAGTACAGGCAGGACATTCCATGAATGTAAGACTATTTAATATTAAAAAGACTACTTGAACATGGAAAAATAAAAGTCTTCCATAATGTGCATGTAATGTGAAGCTCTTAGAGAGCTACAGGTGACCAACATTTTTTTCTGATCCTTTTCTGAGCATATGGGTATCATTGGGACTGCCTGCCGGCATGTTTCATTACAAAAGAGTTTATAATTGTTTAAACTTAATGGTTGTAGTGTTACAGGTGACATTACTGTTGCTATTTTGCCTGTTTCAACGTCTTAAACTAAAATGAAATAGTCTGAAATACTAAATGAAACCAAATAATTCAAACTGCATTATATGGACAAAATAACAGGATTGTGATTTTATCGCCACATATTGCTGTTGTGATGCCTTTCAATATATTAAAGGGCCCATGTCATCACCTTTCTGGAATAAAAAAGGCCTAAAGTCTGTAAATATAAGTTTACGCCCCTCATCCATTCTTCCAAATCCATACATATATGGTATTGAAAATTCAAAGTTTCATAGTTTTGTGATGTCACAAACTCAACACATTTAAGTATATCTCCTTACTCTGACTCCAGCAGTGTAGCCCCAACCATTCATGCACCAATTCGCAAATATCTTTAATTTTTTTTTTAATTAGACTTTTGTTGGATTACATGAAGATTTTGATTCATCAAAGCACCCAGTAAATCACCCAGAACTGCAACTGGTCACCTTGTCAGGAAAACTGTAATTGTCTAGAGGCTCATTTGCATATTTCAGCCTTTTGCCATATCAATATTGCAGAGATCGATATTGCGATAAAAATGAGCAAATAATATATTGTGCAGCCCTATTGAAAACATTATGTATTATCCTCAGTATTATATTTTTGCCATATTGCCCACCCATGACCAGTGCTGAACTAAGACTGATACGATAATTCCGTTATCGTGATAAATTGTCGCAGTATGGCTCCGTATACTTTTCTGAGGATATCGTGATATTGTTTGCACTTAAACTCTCATTATGAAGAGAGCACAATTAGTCCTGCTTAAATGGATTAAGGGCAGTCCAGTGCATGAAACATTAAAAACATTATAAAACAAAAAATATTATATGTATAGCGAACATTTCATGAAGGATTGCAATCATTTAGTTTTGTCACATTGCCCAGTTCCTTGCTGAACAACACCGGATTCCATTTTGTGTGCTGACTTATGGTTTAATTTAATAGAGAGGACATGTCTGAAGCTAGGTCAGTCGGGGGTTGATAGGCTTCTGGCTCTAAATGAGATGATGGCTTGTCTCAGCACTTCTCTAAAGTAGGGTTTCAGCTTACTTCAGCGCTGTATGGCCACAGGAAGCACAAAGTAAATGGCAAATAAGATGTGTCCAATTAAGAGAGAAGAGAGCTTGTAAATGGCTGGTCATGGTCATTTGACCCAGATATGACTCTTTCACTTGGTGGGAATTTTAGATAAATGTTTTATGGCTTTGGTATCTATCAGCTTATAGAAATGTTGCAGTGGCCATGGAGCAAAGAAATTAGCCATTAGTTTCTGTTCTGACATGACCCTTTTTAATGTATTTGCAATTTATTTGACATATTTGACACATATTCAGACGTGTTTCCAATTCTGAGCTACTTAAACACAACATTCAACGCTGATATCTTTGACTGGAGCAGATGTGGGTTTTCTTCTATGCTGTAATAACCTGTTGACCATGAACCCTGGGAGTAAACCAGTGGTCTACTAGTTTTGGAGAAGTTTATGGGAAACCTTATGTACTATTTGTTTTTGTACGACCACAAGAGGGCACTATTAAACTGCACAGTTAAAAAGACTAATGAGACTGACTCAAAAAGACTCAAAAGACTGATAACCTTAGAAATAACCTGGTCTGCTTATGCATGGTAGTGTGTGATCACGAGTGTTTGCTGCGGTTCTGATTTTATGATGTTTTCTCTGGAATATTAATCTGTCATAACAAAACTGAACATTTATGGAACATTGACTTTCTATATAATTAATCTGAACTAAGGTGTGTTTAAAAGATTGTCCACCAATCATGAACATCTCTCGAATAACAGTTGTTATTTTTAAATGATGAGACAAAATAATATTTGCAATATTGAACGAAAATATAAAATAGTTACAATAACTGTATGAATCTTAAATATGGAATTATTATAGGGGTTGTTTACATCATAATCACATCTAATGCCGCCACTCGCCACTTAAGAATGAAAAGACTGTTTATCACAGCAATTGATGTTCCAGAGCCCTGATTGTAGCATTCTGGAGGAGGCTGTGCATGTAGGCAGCGCATTTGTACAGCAATCACTCCCCTGCTGTAGTTAGTATGGCCCTCACATCCCGCTTCTGTCACTAGAGCATTATCGCGCTCTGCCAGGCGTGTAGCTGTGAGCAGCCGGGGTGAGGAGAGGAGACGAGCTGCTTCTGCGTTTTGGGGGCCGCTGAGACACACCATATCAAAGAGCCCCTGGAGCTCAGAGAGGAAAGCACATGCCTCGTTGGAGGGGGGTAGGGGGGGTAGATTTTGTTGGCCATGGCTGGGTAGCGTACAGTTTTTCCCCACGGCAGCATTCCTTATCCAAAGCAGAAGATTCAAACTGAAAACAGAATTGCAGCAGATGAAGGACATTCTTAGTTTACAAGGAAACAGTGCACTCTTAGAGCTATTGCAGCAGTTTGTCTGCAAACCAGTGACATTTTCTTGCTGAATGGAAGAGAAAATTGCTTTAAATAGGTATTTGTTCTTAGAAAAGAAAAATGACAATGACCAATGCGGGTTGTTGGGGGACCAGTTAAGCATACTCACTGGGTATTTTCAGGTCTGTCCTTTTGGAGCCACAGTTTCAGATGACAGGCTGCGTTTTCAAGCCCTTTTCAATCAGATTTCATTGAAGTGGAATGTGGTGTAAACTATACGGCAAAGATGTGTGTGATCTAAACTTTGCTTTATTAGTTTTGCATTACATGCTTATGTAGTTAACAAAAAAAATATGGACTTCAGAGTCTGTAGGATCCTACACTTACCTCAAACTGCCTGAAGCTATGTAAACTCTGAAAGACTTTTATGAGGGTTTTACTGTGGTGTTAGACTTTCTATCGTCTGTAAAAAAAAAAACAACGGACTGTTTTGTGTTTTTTGTGCATAAAACTCAAGTAGTGCTGAATTTAGCGACACAATATACTCATGTCCAATAATAATGTCATAACCACAAAACCAAGTCCTTGACACTAGGATGCAGTTTAAGTAGAGTGTGATTATTTTGGTATTCAGTTTGCATGATGTTAATTAGTGTTTATAAGTTCCCGTTCGTTTGTTATATCCCCCACTAGCCCTGGAGCTCATGTGCAAATGTAGAAACGCTTGGCCCGGGCAATGTCTTGACTGATGGATTTCATTTAGGGTACAAAACGTGCACAGTGTCGCTTTTAAGGCCAGTAGATGGCGCTGCTTCTCTCTCAGTGTGTGTAAAGTCAGAAGGCACATGAAGGAGTGCATAACCTACACATGAGCTCACATGTGATCTGCGGTCAGTCGGGAATTATCGGCTGACCAGCTGCCCTGTGGCCACAAATGTCCATTGAGGTGCAAAGTAGACACATGACACTGCAGATCTTGGGTTGCTGTTCCACTAACGTGATGAGTGATGTTGATGGAGGGCTGTGTGTTACTCTAGTACTGTCAGCCTGTCTGTAATAGTGTTTTAACCCACAGAAAACACTTCTAACCATGATAAGATGTTATATGGTCACCATATATGTTGAGACTTTAGACAGATTAAGTGTGTGTTTACACTGTTTTTGTTTGTGAATAGATTATATGCTGATTATATTTTAATTCATCCCAGCAGGAGTTTAAACACATTAGTTGCAGGTTGTATATCACATAGCAGCTCATATGATCGTGTTCAGGTGTGGTTGCAGCTGGTGTATCATGATGGCCTCCATGCAGCGGTATCCCTCATAGATACACTTTATGGACAAAAGTACTATTTCAGCATTACTGTGCCCCAGTGCACAAAGCAAGGACTATAAAGACATGTTTAGATGAGTTGGGTGTGGAAGAATGGTCTGGCCTTAACCCCAGTTCAGCATCTTTGGGATGAACTGGAATGGAGATTGCGAGCCAGGCCTTCTCATCCAACATGAGTGCCTGACCTCATAAATGCTGTAAAGAATAAATAAGCTCAAATTCAGACTCCAAAACCTCATGGAAAGCCTTTAGAATCTGTTATAGCTATAAAGTGGTGACCAGCTCGTATATGCGTTTGAATGCAGTGTCTTTAAAGCCCCTGTTGGTGTAATTGTCAGGCGTCCCAACACTTTTGCCCCTGTAGCGTATTTATGTGTTGTGCAAGTGGGGCCTTGATGCAACTGTATCTCCTCGTGTATATATGAGTGTCGGGCACAAACCTCATCCATGCTTGAAAACGACTTCTTGTTCCTGAAGGGCTTTGTGGCAGGACTGAGCAGCTAATCCAGGCTGTAGAAATTGAGTGCAGCAGAGGGAGAGTGGTGCTAGGGCCGGGGGGAGGGGTGGATTTAGCTCGGAGGGAACGAGGAGGGCTTGATGCAGGAGAGGAGCAAGGGGGTGTTGGGGTGAAGCGTGCAGAGAGAGCTTGCATGCTATTGTTCGTGCCCTGCGTGAGGAACAAAGGGGCTTGCTTGTGCACAGGGTATTCTTCTGGTCTGCAAAGAAAGCCACCTTTTTTAACCTCCTGTAAATCGGTAGAAGATAAGAAACGACAGTTTCCAGCGTCATGTGTGTTTTAAGGTGGGGTTTGTAGCTATGCCTCGGTTCTCCGTGTTCCAGGGGCTGTGATCAGGCTTTGGATAGCCCTCTTCCTGTACAGGTACGTCTTGGCTATCGGCACGAAGCTAACGCTAGTGCAACGAGTTTCCTGTGTTTTTTTACAAGGTTGTATGGTTTTTAAATATGCGCACGATTTAAAATGCGTAAAGACACATTGATGTTTTGTTTTAGGTATAGTTAGGACCGTGCAGACCCGAGCTAGGCCTTAAATAGGCCGTATGTCCCAGACTGGCTAAGCTAAGTTAGGCTATCGAGGTTTTCACAACACTGAAAGCAGTTTGCATCTCTCAAACGCAGCATTTATTGATATTTCACTCTAGTGCAGAAAAGAAAATAAGCAGGTCTTGTTGTTTTGTGCGGTAAGGGGGGTCCGGAGATGAATTGGGAGGAGATGGTGGATCGGTTTAGGTAGTGATTTGGAGCAGAGAACCATCAGCTTTTCTTTGCTGCACGGATTAAAACCTGCGTTTCCATGTTTGAGAAAACCAGATCTGATGCATGAAAGCCAAATGATGGTGTATCTTGTGGATGGTGGTCGTCGTACAGCATGGAAAGTGCCCACAATAAAAGATCAGGCTATATTTGCATTTCCCAACCATTTTGTTGACTCTAGATTTAAGGTCCCGTTCTGGGATTTAAGGTGTTATCAGGGATGCAGCGCTACACTCACAGTTTAATAAAAAAAAAAAAAACGTTGCTTCTGGAAGTGTTGTGGAAATCTATTACAGTCTACTACCTGGTGTCTGATGGTCTATTTTGGTCCCTTATCCACTGACAGTCAGCATTTAGTAAAATACATTCATTTTGGCCAGGCTTTCACACAGCTAATGTGTTCCTGAGGTGCCTAGAAGTCTATGACTGCAAAGAGAGACCGATACAAGAGAAATATAAAGTCTTAAAGAAGTCCAATAAAAATATGTTGGAAAAACCCTAAATGTGAAATAAGAACTCTTAATTAGTCCCACAAGTGGGGTTTTTGCATTGTTAGGGCAGCAAGTGAACAAAACAAAAGAAGAAATTAGAAGCTGCAAAACTGAATAAAAGCTATACAACACAACAGTCCCATATAAAAAGTACAGTATACAAACAATATATAGAAGTTTGTGCATATGTATATATAACAAACCTATTAGTATGTATGTCTGTATGTACAAATTGGATATATGTATGTATAAATGAAATTCACTATATGTAAACAAACCCTGTAAATACTACAGCTTACAGTAAAAAGATTTACCAGCGACACAAATGATAGTTAGCAGTATGTTATTGCACATAGTAGAGAACAGTAGTACAAAAGTAAGATCTCTTAGTAAGAATGCAGTTCATGTGTTTATTTAGATGTTAATATGATGCTGTCACCCAGCATTCACAACCAAATAAAATCCAGAAGTTCATGAAAACCTTGTCTTGGTCAGAAAATCTAGGTACTTATTTGCTTTAAAGGGCCTATACTCTTCATGTTTATTGTATAGTATTGTGTTGACTAACTTATAGTCTATGCAATTTGAAGCCTGTTTCTTTATTGTTAGCTTTCTGTGGTCTGAGGGGGTTTGGGTGTGTGTTTGATGTGATTAGTAGTGTAACAACAAGGCCAGCAATTGATTAGGCTCTGTAGTTGAATGCCCATAGTTCCTGAAGTCCCTTTACCAGCCTGTGGGTGGAGGAGTTTATTAACAGAGATGACTGGGGCCTGCGGTTGTAGTAAAATGAGAGAGGGATTAGGTGGCTGATGTTTGCATGTGTTCAGCGAGGGCTGTGGGGGATGGGTTAAGAGTACATCTGCTTCTTTACACATCATGTCCTGCTCCTAGCTTAATTGGATTAAGGGTGCAAAACAAAGCTGTTACATTTAATATCCATCTGGATAAACATTAGTAAAAGTTTGATGCACTCGCCTGTTTCCTCACCGGAGTGGACTTGGGTATACTGGGTCACTGTCTGGGTCGAGTCTGTGTAATTGTGTTTTGCTGACGGCCATGGGCCGGTTTTGTGAATGAAGCTGAGTTGAGAGCCATAAACAGCTGACGTAGAGGACTGATGTGTTTTAGTTTCATTGATGCATCTGGACAATTGTCTTAATCAAGCTGAATGTTCATGAAGATGGGCTGCTTGTGTTTGGATCATATTCAAAACAGATAGGAATGGTTTTGCTCTGTTTTCTCTTGCTTCAGCATTAATTCAGCATCTCAGCTGCAAAACTGCCAAACTAAAATGGTAGAATGAAGTGTTTGCTGTTAAAGATGGTGTCTTAACGGATCAATCTGGTTTGCCCAAAAAGAAAAGGTCCAGTCACCAGCATCAGACTAAAGGGGGGGATGGGCTGTATGTAGAAAAAGCAGGAGAGATGGACCCTATGTCATGTGGTCACATGATGCTGTGTGAATCAAAAAAGGGGGGCATTTCTTTTCGCAGGCCTCACGCATTATTTCACATGGAAACGAGAAGTCTAAAGAGCTCTTACAGGGCTGAGTCACATTAAAAAAAAGTCAAGCAGGGATTGAAATGAAGTGCTTTATTTAGTGTGTATCAAGCATTAAAAAAAAAGCATCATTGAGATCGGTCTAAAAGTGTGATTGCTAAATAAACATGAATTGTTAAGTAGACGAAAAAAGTGAAAGCTGCCCTTTAACAGATTATTCTACTGATATTTCTACACGGTTCAGTGATTGAGGCATTATTAATAGTCATTAAAATGGGTTTTGTATGAAATGTTGCATTGTAGAGAATCTTGGTGGTGATGGGAACCCAGGGTACATTTTATATGTAATGTTGAATGGTAAAGTAGTAAATGGTAAAAAGTCTGTTTTTAAAAATAAATCAATAAAAAAAAAAACTGTTCTATTTTGCTTTCTGAAACCCTGCATGTACCTCTTTGCAATGAAAGGAGAAAAATAATGCATTCAATATTGTAATGAGAATGAATCTGTCAAACCCTTGAAACTATTGTAAACCATGTCTCCGGCATTAGGCAACACATCCCTGACCATTTTATGTAATGACTCTGACGTGGGTTTTAGAGGCTTAAATGCTTCAGACGTCTGGCTCTCAATGCTGTTACTTTGAGCAAATCTCTGTTTCTTTAGAACGGGAAGTCGTTTTAGAGAAACTGCAGTTGTAATTGCTCACAGTGGTGTTGAATGGAACTAGACGTCTGAAGTGCTTGATGCATCAAAGAGCTGCACTATAGGAAGTTCGTATATGATATGGTTAAAGATATGTTGGCTGTTGCTGAGGTTTTTGAGAAGGTATTGGCTCATAACCTTGTTTTGAAAGCACATTTCTGATGAAGGGGTTCAAATAAATCACTGCACTTGTTATTTACGTTTATAATTGTGTTTGATCCCCGGCACCGTTGTAAAGACATCAGTCTAATTAAGTGTGTACATTTAAACTGTTTATTTGACCCTCAACCAAGATTGTTCTCTCTTGTACTGCAGGCTGTTCGTCCAAATCATTCAAGCTGTACTCCCCAAAGGAGCCTCCCAACGGTAGTGCCTTCCCCCCTTTTCACCCTGGCACAATGCTGGACAGGGATGTGGGGTAAGGCAGGCTGGTTTTACTTAACTGACATCATCATTTTTCAGTCTTGATTCTCCTATGGCTTTTATAAAAAGCTAATAAATGAAATTGCCTTTTATTGACACTTGTCTAATTATAATGTACGTTATGGCACTTTAATTGCAGACCAACACCAATGTATCCCCCTTCATATATGGAACCTGGAATAGGGTGAGTGTGACACAGTTTGTGCTATTTCTTGATTCCATGATGGAATCTAGTCATTTTATTCCTTAATTATGTTGGTTTCAACTCCACTAATCTTGCTGTCTTGTCATAGGAGGCACACACCGTATGGAAACCAAACAGACTACAGGATATTTGAGCTTAATAAACGACTACAGAACTGGACAGAAGTAAGAAGCTGTTTGTGTTAGTAATACTGACTAGAAGGAATGCCTTCAAAAGTGAACTTTTTTTTTTAAATATGCGTTTATCCATGTTTCTGTCTCTTTTTCCAGCAGGACTGTGACAATCTGTGGTGGGATGCATTCACTACAGAGTTTTTTGAAGATGATGCAATGTTGACTATCACATTTTGTTTGGAAGATGGACCCAAAAGATACAGTAAGATGCCTTTGTACAGCTGCCTCTGAATTTTCTGTTTTTGTCATTGAAACCAAGTTCCACTTAGTTTCTTCTCTTTTGTCTTTTTTTACTTTCAGCGCATTTTTCTTCTGTTTTTCTTTTTTTTACTTGCAGCGCGTTTTTCTTTTGTTTGTCTTTTTTGATTTGCAGCACGTTTTTCTTTTGTGTGACTTTTTTTTACTTGCAGGGCATTTTTCTTTTGTTTGTCTTTTTTGATTTGCAGCACGTTTTTCTTTTGTTTGTCTTTTTTGACTTGCAGCGCGTTTTTCTTTTGTTTCTCTTTTTTTACTTGCAGGTCATTTTTCGTTTGTTTGTCCTTTTTTACATGCAGGTCATTTTTCGTTAGTTTGTCTTTTTTTTACATGGAGCGCTTTTTTTTTTTGTTAGTCTTTGTTGATTTGCAGCGCATTTTTCTTTTGTCTTTTTTTACTTGCAGCGTG
>JBBPDC010000149.1:16416311-16436924 GCA_037974485.1 Hemigrammopetersius urotaenia | reverse complement strand
GAATTTTAGATCTTTAAGTCCATCTCATGAAAAATCGGGGCAGAAACAAAGGTGTTGCGTTTATATTTTTGTTGAGTGTATATATGTATATATTTCTTTTAAGCATATTTATATACTTTTAGGAGGAAAGTATTCTCCTGAAACTCTTGAGAAAATGTATCATGAATACTTCCTTTATAAAACTGAAACATGGACTGAATACAAATATGTTTTCCATTAAATCCCAGCCCTGGAGCCATATTTCTGAGTATTCTTGGTATGTTGAAGTCATTTCCTGAGATTGGGAGGATGTCACTAAGGCACTGATGTATGCACTGTTCAGGAAAGAGTTCTGAGTGTGTTTGTGTGCACTGTTTTGATCATTTGAGAGATGGACACTTACTGGAAAGTCTGCGAACACTCACTCGGGTACAGCTCGTTGGTTCACTTTGAAATTTGAAACTGAACTCCTGCAGAGAGTCAAAATGTGGGATTAAATTAGGTATAATTTAGTTCTAGTAGAACACGCTCTCCATCCCTTTATTCTCTGGAGGTCTTTGCCACCCCAGGCTCTGCCATAGACACTGAACACATAACTAGAAAATATATGTTTCATTTTTGTGTCTGACTGACTATTTTAGATGCATTAAACAAAAAATGACTTAAAATCTTTGTTTTACGGAGTGCTAGGATACTGGTGCAAGAAACCAAACTGCAGTGCATTTCACATGAAATAATAAGACTATAGTGATAGGAAAGAAAAATATTCTTGTTTGTACTATTGGACAGCAATTACGTTTAGGAATTTTTACCACCATCACTTATACAGTGCCTCAGGTCATGCAGATTGTTTGCCTTAGCTTGCCTGATCACAGTTGCTCAATATGTGCACAGTGGGTGTAACGAAATGGTATATTAGGTGAATGCACTTCCAATGAAATGCGGATCTAAAATCCAGAAAGACTGTTGCTCCCATCAAAGCCAAGCACAAAAAGCGAAACTGTATTACACACAATGGGTTGCATTTTGTGTGGCAGGTGTTTTTGAACCCCTTATCCTTATCTGCCCGACACTGGCGTCATGAATACTAGTCAGTCAGATGTTTTGTTACAGTGAATAAATGTAGGATATGGCCTTTCGAGGGCACACACCCTTCTGAATAAAAGCGGAGTAATTACTGCCCTCTGGTGTCAGATCACTCCAAATTCTGTACAATGATATTTTAAAGTTTGCACCACATAAGATGACCGAGGAAGATCATTATAGCCTGTCTTCATTTAAAGCAGCGCATTGCCATTATATGTTCAATACATCACAGTTTCTCATCACAGTTCCCGGACCGCAGTGAGCTCAAGTCAGCAGTGGACCAGGCTGAGAAGGCTGACCTGAATGCACAGATAAATAAAGTGAGATTTTAAAGATACACTTCACTGCTGATGCTGCTGGAAATGAATCCAGATACTAACAGCGGGTTATATGGCACAAATATGATTTCTTGCTGCTGTATAAAAAACTAAATCTCCAAATTTGCTGTTTAGAATAGCATAGAAATGAAAGAAAGAGCTCTTTACATTGACTTACATTAGAAATAAAGAACATCTTTTGCATTCGCTTGTATAGTTACAGGTTTGGAGATGCTTGTTTTTCTTTAGACAGTGAAGATACCTATCAGGATACTTATTTTGCTGAGGTTGGCAGAGCTGAATGGACTGAAAAGGCACAAATAAAAGAATGATTCCACTTAAAAACGCAGTGAAAAGCTGTCCCGCAGGAAACGTCTAATTAAAAATAAACATTAATTAAGTGATAATGATATATTAGAAATTAATGTTGGAATGTGTAGACCTTGATTCAGCAACTAGATTCAAAGCAGTTATATTTTATGCAGATAAAATAGTTACAGATCGTTCTGGCTCAAAAAACTGAATAGCTGAGTCGTGTTCAAAGCAGTGCAATAGATGCACTGTTCATGATATATTCTTTGATATAGAAAAGATAATATCACAAATACAAGACCACAGTATCATTTCCCTCCCTCTAAAGTTGCTGCATAGATTCATGCTCATCAAAACTGCTTTTGTTACTTCGCAGCTTCAGTGCTTTTCATCCTAAGTGAACTGACATTTGTACTGCTTGTGAATGTGAAGTAGTTCAGACACTGTCTAACACTGACCACTGTTTCACAGGGGACCGACGCCTTTGACAGCATTCCCCAGAGAGTGTCAAATGAAACCAGAGACAGATTGCGGGGTAAGTGTAGGCTTTGGAGGAATCCAGGAGTCTATTGTCTGGCATTTTCTAAGAATAATGGCTTCAGCCTGACTGTGATATGCCTGCTCTGTTCTGAATTCAAAGCTTTGTGCTTTTAATTCCACGAGGAGTGTGTATGACTTGCCTGCTATGTTCTATGTACAAAGTTTTGTGCTTTTAATTTCATGAGAAGTGTGCATGGCTTGCCTTTACAATTGTGCTTTGAAAAGGAACAAGAGATCTTACTCACTTATAAAAGAAGCTTTATTCTCAAATATATGTGCAAACATTCATTTCAAAAGCATTTAACACAGCCTCATTCTTCTGCACTGTTCTTCAGCACTCATGTCCCTTTATGTCCTCTGTATTCTTTGATGGCTCTCATAGATGTTCAAAGGCAGCTGCAAGACATAAAGAGCCAAATCTCACAAGCAGCCCACAAACTTCCAGTGGACACTCTGGACAGCATCTCCAACAGCCTGAGTAACGTGCAAGGCTACACCAAAGAGTACAAAGCCGTAGCAAATGAAGCAGAGCAAATCTGGTAAAGTTTCTAGTTTTGATGCACAATATAAAAGAACAATATAAAACCAAAAGAAATAAATAAGTCAAATAAAGACTTTGCAGTAAAGCACTATGCTGTATACACAAAGGCTATGATATTGCATGTATGTTATGGTAATTATAATGATTTAGTATCCAATAAGAAAATTGCACACTCCATCATGGTAGACTACTGCACATAATAATGATTTAAACCCACTATGAAATTGTCTCAGGTAATTGGACAGATTATGCTAGTTTTGCATTATAATCTAAAAAATGGCATTAAATCATGTATATGTGTGTGCGTGTGTGTGTGTGTGTGTGTGTAGGTTGATAGTTGCCGTGATCCTGTGCTGTCTGATTCTGCTGATAGTCGTGTGTAATATACTGGGGCTGCTGCTTGGTCCAGCTGGACTGGATCCCAAGAGTGACCCTTCGTACCGCTCCAGCACTGCTAGCTGCGGAGGACTCTTCCTCATGGCGTGAGTACAAACCCCAGAGACCCCAAAGTCTTTTATTGACCTCGCTATCTGATACATATTGAAATTAGAGCATAGGAAGGCCTGCTTATCATCACTGTTTAAAGACTTTCTGTTTTTGACTATATTTTTACATCCTTTGAAATTGCCAGCAGCCCTTTATGTTGTCTGAACACTTCACAAATAGACCAGTAGAAATGGTCAAAAATGATATGGTTTTCATTACAGTTATAAACATTTTTTCATTTATGAGGTTATGAGGTTTACTAAAGGGAGCAAAGAGTTTTTGTGGCTGTGTTCTATGTTTAAAACCAATGTAATCCAATTTATTTAAAATGAATTTGTATTCAAATATTTGGAAGAAATTAAACAAAATGTATTTTGTAAAAACAAACTCCCAGCTGGATACTAAATAATCTTCTTGTTGATTTCAGAGGCGTGGGCTTCAGCTTCTTATTCTCCTGGATCTTCATGATAATAGTGCTGGTACTCTTCGTAGTGGGGGGTAACACTTATACCCTCGTCTGTGAACCATGGCAGAGCCAGGAACTCTTTCAGGTTTGATATGTTGGCAGAAGGGACAAAAAACTTCTCTACACCAAGTTTGAATACACAAATGCATTCATTTCTAGGCTCAGCTCCAGTGCATACAAAATACAACATATTTTTACAAAATATGACTGTGTGTGTGTGTGTGTGTCTGTGTGTTTTAAACCACAGATCATAGACAGTCCAGGTATAATGCTGGGATCAAAGCTGTCACAAAGTCTAGGACTAAACACTAACCTGACCATCACTGGGGTGTACAGGTGAGTCGCAGAACAATCATGCTTTGCCTAGTTTGAAAAGCAGTGCCTACAGGGTATTTACACAATATCAACAAAATGTGCTTCTTGGTGATTTATTGCACCTAAAAGTTCTTTTGGACAAAGCAGGTTTCAGGAAAGCTCTGGACAACACAAGGAAATAGATTTTGTTATAAAACTGAAGATTTGCAAACATAGCATTAACATAGCTGTAACTTTTAAAACCTACCTTACAAAAGTCTTCATTTTCAGGGTTGGCTATTAAATGTAGTGATATGAAAACATTCCCTATGTTTAACATGCAAATCCAACCTTTAATGCAAAACAGCTGACCTTGAGGGGAGAGTCCTAGGAGTCCTCAGGCTTGGGACTTCTGGGAAGCAGCAGCCATGTGACCATGAAATCAGAGAGCCGCAGCTTTAGAAAGTTCTTTAAGAGTGACAGCAGAAATATCGCGATGTCACTGTCATACTTGAAGTTTTGGGACATTTTGGGGTTTTTTTGGTTGTTTTTCTAACTTTGCCTGTACCTTTCATATCCCACAGTCTGCAAATCACATGACCACTGGAACACACGCTTGCTTTGTCCAGCCTGGGGAGTTTCTTGCTTCTGTTGATTCTGTTCATGAAAGCATATATATATATATATATATATATATATATATATACACATACATATATAACCTTAAAAAGAAAAATAATAATTATGTTTTGAAATAATAAAAATGTGTACCATCCGGTTTTTGATGAGCATGAAGCTAGAAAGAGTGAAATTTGCAGGGTTTACATTTTAAGAACACCGGCAAATTGTGAAAAAACCCAAATTTGTGATGTGGCAAAAAAAAAAATATATATAAATGCCTGTTCATTTGAAACTCAACTGCATTACCCTTAAAAAAAACGTAAAGGTAAAATCGTTCTGTTCTGATGCGGGAATGCTAGACTCCATCCTCTGAGTATACAGTTTTACAGGAAATTTTTGTTACAAAATTAAGTATAATTGTACTTGATAATTTAGCATTAAAATGCACAAAAATTCTATATTGCCCCAAAAAAGCAAAAAAAAAAAATTTGGTGAGTACCAATTCCTTAAAAAAAACCCCTGTGTTATAGATAGATATGTATATGTATATACTGTAGACATATATATACATATACACACACCGACAAGTCACTTTTATTTTATATACCGTAACTCTACTTAATTTTCATTTTTTCGGCTCTGCTTACTATATAAGCCACTACACAGCTGTTTAGTTTACAACTACAGATCATTGCAGATCATCTGTTTCTCTGCATCGGTTGTTAGCCTCCTTTACCCCACTCTTCAGTGGCCAGGACCCCCACAGGACCAGCAGGGAGCAGATCTGATATCAGTGGCTCTGACATTGTAGTAGTGTATTAGGGTGTGTGCAGTACTGCTGGAGGTTTTGAAACCTCGTTTTTAACGGCGGTGTGAAGTTGTCATATAATATTCCGTCTCTTCTACAGTGACTGCCGTAAGAATGAGTCCTTGTGGAACACTCTGCACCTGGCGGAGATCATTAACCTCAATGGCTTTCTTAATGTTTCCAAAGTAAGAACCACAGACATCTACCAGCTATTATTTCTTCATACTGATGCTTAATTAAAGCCTCTCAGTCATTCAGTCAAATTTTGCTTACCTGAAAAAGTGATTTCCTTTCATTCTGATCCTGACAGTATACAGCACAGGTCGAGCAGGCATTAGAGAACAGTAATATCACCATACCCAGAATCACTCTACTTAGTCCAGACGCACAGAATCAACTGCGCAACTTCTCCAGCAAAGGCAGCAGCGTGAACTTCAGCAGCATCAACCAGGAGGTACAGTTCCTCATTAAAAGCATCTCTTTTAGGCAGCATCAGCACTATAGAGAAATATTCACCACAGACTCACAAGGTTTTTATTTCTAAAAGTTGTTAACACAAGTCTACAGAATTGTAATATGTCATGTCTTTCTGTCACTCTCCAGATTAACTCATTTACAAAAATTAATTTGAACTTGACTGCAGATGAACTGGACAGGTTGGCTGCTAATCAGGTGAGTAATGTTATTTTTTGTTGTTGAAGCACCTCGATAGATCTTTAGGAAATATGACACAGTTCTGGTTCTACTATCTCCCAAACTTTGATGCTCACTAGTGTGACCATTAAGCAATATTAGTGGATAATACAATGTTATTGAACGTTTAGAGCAACACTGCCATTAAAACCGAGCTCCAGAGTGAGGCAAATGACCTGAGATACATCCAGACTCAAATCAGTCTCACGATCAACCCTCTGCTGGTATGTTTACTTAATCCAAAATATATTGAACTGAAACTAAATTCAGATTTAATGCTTCTCATATTGCATAACTGTCATGTTTGCGCAGACACTAAACACACAATTTGTTCTGTTTTACAGTTGCAGCTGAAGTCTATAATTCAGAGTTTTAGCACCACAGCATCACAAATCAATGTAAGCTAATATTAGACCTTTTAATTTTATGGCTTTGTTTGTCATTATCTTTAACTTCTTCTCTGTTTTAGGTGTATGTAAAAAAAAAAGTAGTGACCACTCATGGCAGCTTTACATGACCTACTCTACATGGCAAATCAGATTTTTGGTATAATTTTCTACTCATCATTTAGGCTAAGGGTTAAACATTTCTACAACATTTCTCTTTAGGCGACAGTGGAGCATGTTTTGTGGAACGTCAGCTATTTTCAGGGTTTTTTGAACAACAATTCAGCACAAATGGTGAAATCTGTAAGTATGTTGGTGATCGCATTGTTAGCTGGTATCTACATTTGTTTGATTCTTTCTACAGATTGACATGTGTAATCTAAAATTTCAAGCTATGACACATTTGACACATATTCTGTAATATAATGCAATCAATTTACTATACTGGCTTTAGTGAGTTTAAGGAAACTTATGGAATGATAGCTCTTCAGCAGTCTTTACATTTGCATTGATAAAGTTAACAAGCATAGTGATGCAGTTGGAATAAAACCGTAATTTCAGGTTCTGTCATTTTTAATCATTTTTACACATTAAAAAAACTATTGTTTGAATATAAAGACCAAAAACTGTCCAGAATGATTTTAGAAATGGTACAGTGACAGTGCATTATTCTCAGTGCATTTTTTAAAGTAACTTTATGTTCTCCTGTAAAGGTACTTTACTTTCGCCTGTAGGATTGCTTTATACATACTTCTTCTAGATGCTAAAATGATGCTTTACAAACCAAGGATTGTTTTATTCTGTTCTGCTTCTATTAAGATTTCAATTTTAGAAAAAAAACCCCTCCTTATTTATGTATTTTTAATTGTTCTTTTAAAGCATTTGCCATTTTTTCAGAATTGATAGAGCTGAAAATCACTAGTTTTGACCCCAATGTGTTTACACACTTGGTTGGTTGGTTAGTAACCATTAATCATGTAAATCATTATATTACTATTCCTCTACAGAAAACAAGACTGTTAATAGATGACCAGATGAAAGTCTTGACAGAATTTGTTATGTGGATAAACGAAACGGTAAGAATTCTAACACACCTGTAAGAGTGTTGTAGTGCACTGTGGCTTACATTCAGACTCAATGGACTATTTTGTCGTAAACTGTGTCAGATCACTGAGCAGGTGGGTCGCTGTGGGTCAGTGGCTATGGCTGTCGACACAGCAGAGAATGTAATCTGCACCAAGCTAGTAGGGTCTCTGGTAAGGCTTGTTGCTAATGCAGCTTTTCTGCACATTTTGATCTCAGTATTTTATTAGATGCACATGAAAACCTTTCCTCATTTGTGTCCAGAATGCCTTTTGGTTCAGCTTGGGCTGGTGCATGGTCTTCCTCGTTCCCAGCATTATCTTCTCCGTCAAACTGGCCAAGTTCTACCGTCGGATGAAGTATGCCGATGTGTTTGAGTGAGTTTCCCTTGTTGAGTGGAAGAGAATGACATGGCTTGTCTGTGGTACCATCTTCACAGATTTAGCATCAGTGTGCTAAGCATCAGACTGTACTTTCACCACTGTGTGTTAAATTCCAGCTTGCAGAGTATTAGCGCCACTAACATAATTTGTTCTTCTCATTAAAGGAACAACATTATGATGGACTACATTCCAAGAGCACAAATGAAACCTTTCTGAATGGGAGAAGAGATACTACTGTATATTCACTGTTGCTGTAATAAAGGCGCTCTGCACAGGGATTCTCACTTAAGGGTGAGGTATACATGCACTGGATGCTGTGTCTGAACTCAGCAGCTGTATGGGAAGAAGGGAAAATACAGGCCCTTTATATTGAGCACATTCCAGACATGGTTTTTACTATGTGTTGATTCTCCAAAGTTGCAACTGTTTATGTAAATTGTCAAAGCATCTGAGAAACTTTGGATCTTTAACTGTCTTTTTTAGTCTCTTTATATATATATATTTGTGTGTGTGTGTGTGTGTGTGTGTGTGTGTGTGTGTGTGTGAGAGTATATACAACAAATTTGTATTTGTATGAACAAATTTATTTCACAAAATTATTTCCATTTAAAGTTAAGAATGTTTTTTTTTCCCTGTTTACCAGATCTGAGCCTTTGTTCACAAAACAAACATTGAGGCGTGTTGTTGATTTGGTCATTTGTTTTTATGTAATGTTTATTTTTCTATTTTAACTAGGAACTGGCATTAATGCACTTTATGTGGTCCTTCATGAGGTCAGGCCTCATAACATCATTTCAGGAAATGTGCTTTGTCTACAAAAAAACCCCCAAAATAACATACAACTGATTGTAGTTGTGTTTTTTCTGTCAACCTAGCAGTCAATAAAGTAGCTCTCTCAGCTCCATTTCTGAGTCTGTGCTCTTAGATTCGAAACGCAATCGATACAATGGAGACAGCAATAGCTGGTTAAAAAAAACAGCTTTCACAGGCTGTAGCTTTGCCTCACAGGAATTTGACCTCTGAGCTTATTCTGTTAAGTTGCATGTTGCAGCACTTTTAAACCTGATTGATGTCTCTTGTGATCTGGTCTAATACTCCTTCACTTTAAAACCCAGCTTCTAGGGTACCAGAGGACCTCACACCAGCATGCTCAACATGTCTGGCGAGGATGATCTGAAGTAGCGTTCTAGACCCCACTGAACCAGCACATGCCCTCCAGTCTCTCAGCACAGCCTGCCAGCAGCTCGCACACTGCAAGCATTTCAAACGCAACTCGGCTTCTGAGGGAAAATGGAACAGCTTTTTTTTTTTTTATTAGCAGGCCCTCTTTGCTAGAACAGCCATCAATATAGGAATAGAAAATGGAAATTTTACACAAAAGTTTATGTAGAGATCAATAAGGTCCCTTTAAACCAGTCCAGGGCCAGTGGCTAATATTGAGGTTAATACCCCATATCTGGATTAATAGTGGCCAACAGCGCTTGATAAACCAACTTTGTGTACCACTAGGCCAAATACCATTAATCTTTATGAAACACAGAAGTGTGTTAAATAGGCATATAATGCTTTTACAAACGTCTACCAGTCCCAATACAAGGATAGTAATCTCTCGGTTTGATGCCATACACACAAAATAAAGACTTCTAGTGGTTCTTGGCTTGCGTGTATGGTTGTAGAAACTTAAATATAGTTGAATTTTGAAAGGATCATCACACATTTGATTTACAAAAATGGTTCTGGATCTTATAGTCCACGGAGTCGTGTATTACAAGGTTCTTCAGATACCCAAACTAGATTCTCTGTTGCCTTGCTATTGTCAAGTACGTGGTTGAATACACATCAGGTTTTGTAGACAAGTAATGCTGAAACAGAAACAAACAAATATGAATCAACCATATCATACACCAGGATTATGCACAAGTTCTTGAAGAACGTGTGGTCAACTTGAAAAAGACCGTACAAGTTACTGCCAGTCTGACATCAAGTACACATTTGAGGTCATGGGATGGAAAGAGTGTGACTCGAAAAGGAAACTCCAAATGAAATTAGATGCGCTGAACAAGTCTGTGCAGCGCGCTTCACTTTAACTAGTCACTGCCAAATGCTGCATAATAGAATTTATTGCAAATTCAATTTAAGGCAGGGCTGTGACTGCTGCTACTCAGTCCTATGGAATGCAGTGGGCGGGTCTGTAGGAGCCTGGTGAGTTTGTGAAAACTGGCAGGGGAATGCACTGCCTGTAGCTCAACTCTGAGCATGCTAGTGTAGTCTCAGAAACCTCAAGCTGATTATTAACAACTGGAACAGCTTAGTTTAATTAGCCATCAAGAAATAAGTTACATAATGGCAGCAAATAGGCTGGGAAGTCATTTAAAGTTCTCTATGCAGGAACTGAGCAGCAGCAAACAACCACAATGTAAATTAAGATGTAAAACTAGTGTAACTTCACAGCAAGTGGGTAATCCACCTACAATGGCCTGGCATTTTAAGAATCTAAAATACACTTAAGTAAAAAAAGAACACTTTTAAATTAACATTAGGCAAGTTAGCGGATATAGTCTTAACAGTCTTTAATTATATTTCACTACATTTTCAATAATACAGTGTTTTCTGATATTCTTTTTTTTTTTTCTTCAATGAAATTGTTTTGAAAAGCAAATTATATTGTAAGGCATTTGCAAACATATTATTAAACCAAGATAGTATTAAGCATTTGATCATCCACATTTTAAGACACAATATACTTTCATAGATGATTGCATGTTCACCTCGTTAAGGGCAATAGTCAAGTCTCTGTTATGATGTATAACGCGATGTCTTGACCTTTATGGTAATGTAGTGTCAGTTACAATCAAAATCAGCTCAGTAGAGCTCTGAACCCAGAACAAGTAAGTGTTCTGCTCTAATGTACCTGCCTTTCCTCCCATCACTGCAGCTGCACCCAAGGCACCTAACTTTCTTTATGAGGCTGCAACACAGTACCCTTGTCTCCCTACCCTTTAACACAGCAGAGAAACTAGAATAATTTAGTTCAGAGGCCTTTTTTTATGATCTGGAACCTGTCTGGAAGTCTGTACAATATATGTCCCAAAGGAAAGATTAAGGACATTTCGCTTTCCCAGGGTCAGCATTAAAAGAGAAATATATCCATGCTACAGAAATGGACCTCCCATGGAGATGAGGTTAAAAATATGAAAATAAGTAAAACCTCAAACAAAACATCTCAGGAATTTAGACACAATAAAACATTTCAAACATATCAAAAAAACATTCATTTTGCTTTTCACTACAAACCAATCAGCATTTTCATGTACACATTTTAAATGCTTTAACTGTTGAGAGCCTCGTATCTTGTTCTGAACCATCTAAAGCAAGAGATCCACAGTTCCTAACATGTTCTCTGCACAAAAGACAGTGAGATGATTTGCGCGTGAGAACGTTAGACCAGTCTGACTTGAGACTCAGATTGACCTCTCTCATTGAGGTCAATGTCCAGCTCACTGTTGACTCTGGCTAGCCCTTTAACCTGACGTGGGGGAGTAGGGGGTGGGTGAGATGGTGACTGGAGGATGTCTGCGTACCTCTGGCTAGGTCTGGTCTCTCGCTGAAGAACTTTACTCAGCAGAGGCTTCAGAAGCCCGATGGTCAGCTGGCTGCTGTGGGATTGCGCCTGAAAAGGTCCAGAGGACTGCACCGTGGAGGGCAGGTTTTTCAGCACAATGTTCAGAATTCCAGTAACGGTCATGTCCTCTGGGCAAAGAGACCACAGTAAGTCCAAGTAGGGGTCCAGGTCTCTGTGTTGAGACACCTCACATAGCAGGGTGGTGAAAATCTCTTTGTTAAGAAGGGGGCTTTGGCGGCAGAACCTCTCTGCGACCTGGGTAACTCGATCCCACTGTCCTAGCCCCATGAGGATGCGGAGGGCTTGCATTACTGCATTGGGCCGTTGGCTACACAAAAGCAGCTCCACTTCAAGGTCCTGGTAGGCACCTTTGCAAGGAAGGACAGCGAGGGCCCGTTTATATAAGGGCACGCTCTCTGCGCTCTCCTTTACTCCATAACTCCAGGAAGAGGTGGTGGGAGAGCCTGATTGCTGCTGTGCAAGCTCCAGAAACCGTGGAAGCCAACTGGGTTGAAATTTAAAAATGGAATGACACAGCAACTCAAAGATGGGCAGAGAAATATTGGCCGGGGCATGCTTCTGCTGGCCATTGCAGTGGGTAATGTTTGCTGTTGTCTGGACAGGGCTCAGCACAATCTTCCATAATTCAGCAGGAGCCTTGCTGGATAATGAGCCTTCACCATTGCATCTGAGCTGGAAGACCGACTGTATGGCTTGCCAGGCCTCTGTGGGGAAAAGCTGGAAAATACTATTCAGGTACTGCAGGTTTTCCCTATCTATTTCTGAGTTTAACAGTCTAGAGATTTCCTGCTGAACCAGGGTCTCACAGAAACCATCTAGATCCTCCCTAGAGGCCCTCACCATTGATGTTTTAACATCCTCCAGGGCAACAAGACTCTTGAGCTCAGCGTCAAGGGAGCTTAACAGTTTCTCATGTCCTGAAGAGACTTTCCCTGCAGATTTGAACTTCTGGTTGCTTGAATAATCCCTAATGATGGCTGCCAGTGAGATAGGTGCCTGAAACATCCCGCCCTTTTTGAGTTTCTCAGCTGTAAGTTGTGTGGTGCTAAGACTTCGTTGCTGGTAATATTTACACGCCTCCTCAAACACAGCCTCAGACAAGAATGCACTTGGGTTGATATTGCCTAAATGAGCTACTGGTGGCTTGAGTTTAGTTTCAACCTCCTGGATGACCACAAATAATCCAGTCTCTGAGAGCATCTGTGGGGAATGACTCTCCAAAGAGTTCACAAAGAGGAGGCCCTCCCTTTTCAGAGTGATTCTCTCCAGCTCCAGCCCGCACTTAGCATCAATCAAATACATCATCCTGCCCACTGTTAACGCAAGGATGTTGTGGTAAAGGTTTAGACTGTTTTGTATCCCACAGGTGGTGAGGCAATTGTCTGGCAGTTTATAAATTTGGTGGAGAATGCCGTCTCTCCGCATCATACAAACCCATCCCGAGCTGAGGAGGAGCAAAAGATCCCCAGACCCAGAAGGACAAAAACCATATATATCAGGCGGCGTGATGGTGGAGAGAATTCCAATGCAGTCAGTGAGCAACCTCTTAAAATCAGACTCCTTATTTGCAGTGGAATTTCTGATATGCAGAGTCCCACTGCTGGCACTGTGGACTTTAAAGATGTCATGCTGTGGAGACCATGTTAAAAACACTTTTGAGACGACACTGACAGGTTGCTCCTTTGTGTCCGGCAACAAATACACAACATCCCCAGAACTGACAACCATGTAACGGGGATTGTTGTGCAGTGCAATTTTCACACTCCCTAAAGAGACTCCCAACTCATCCACCTCAAAAGTCCTTTTACAGACGCAGAATCTGAAGTTGTTGCGAGAGACACTGGAGGCTGATGAGCTCTCCGAGGGAGGTCTCTCCTCACACCAGACGATGAAATGTTGACTGGTGGACACAGACACTATTTTTGCTGTGGGGCTGTTACACAGATCCGCAGTTTGGAGTAAGCTCCATCCAGATTTCCTCTCCGAGAACCTCCAGAACTCCACTTTGCCATTCTCAAATATCACTCCCAGCAGCGTGGCACCGTCCTCTGTGTTGTTAAGGTGGAAATAAACGAGATCGACAATAGGGACGTTCTTTGTCAGCACTAAGTCCAGATGCTTCTGGCATTGTAGCAGATGGGCTCTTTGGTATCTGTCATATGTCATGAGACCCCTTTTGGGGGTCTGCAGGATGACGTGTATGTGTCGTCCATCTGGACTGACACGAAGGTTCTCCAGGCAGTTTTTGGACGAGTTGTTGGAGTAGGACTGCTGTAAAAACTCCTTCAGATCGTGACCTCTCGTAAAGTCCCCGAAATCTGTCACCTGTTCCAGAGCATGCCGTGTCATATTAGCTGAAGGTAAGGAGATCCACACTAGGAAGGAAAGGTCGATGGCAGATCCCCCAGAGCTTCAGTTTAAAGCTCTGACAGCCCACAGCTGCCCGGTACCGGTGCCTTTCTTCGTTTTGGGCGCATCCATTATACCTAAAGATGTCGTTATGTTCAGAAAATCCTTCCTTAAAGACATGGATCTTCACACACACTCCATCTCACCTCCTCTCTGCCTCGCCTCCTGCCATCACGAGTTTACTTATTTCCGGAACCTATGCGGACTTTTTTTTGTCTGTAGGAGGAGCAGAAAAGAGGGCGTGCCATTTGTCGATCTACAAATCATTGGTACACCCTCGTGAGACAAACTATGATTTACACATCAGCAAATCAATTCAACCTCCGGTACACTCGTAGTTGTTTTCACTTTGTGTTGAATGATAAACCTTTTTTATTTAACTTACAAAATAGCTGTATCTTAAATGTTCACAGTATATTCGTCTGATTTTCTTGACCAAGGCTTATGTACGGCATGGTAGCTGGTAATAAATTATTTAAAGACGCAGAATTATAAATATTTGATGAAGTTTACGTGACGTCTTCACAACGCATCGATAATAAAGTCCCAGGCATGGGAGCTGGACATTTATATGGTCAATTTGATCAGATAATTCCAAACTCCGGAATGACTTGAACGCTGCACGGACATCCGGAACCACACAGACTTCCTTGTTTATTTTTTTTAGCCGCGAAGAGAGCGTTGACAGGTGTTTTGGACTCGTTTGGTAAGTAACACGAATTATTTACGTTTTCTTCTATTTAACCATGTTTTGCAGCATTCAGAGGGTTTGTATAAATAATTTTCGTTACACGTGTAACGTGTTTCTGGTCAAAGCTAGTTTCTTTGGCATAGGACACTAAATGGACAAAAGTATTGGGACCTCTTCATTATGGAATCCAGGTGTCCCTTAACGCTTCACCATACTAAGACCGTTTGGACTATGCAATGCTTCCAACTTTGTGGAAAATTTTCTATTACAGCATGACTGTGCTCCTGTGCACAAACCAAGGTCCTTAAAGCCATAGTTGGATGGAAGAACTTAGTGGAAGTTGTTGCTGCAAACTAGCTGCAAATGAGTCCATGTGAGGTAAAAAAGTGAAAGTGACCATTCTGTCATACGTGAATAGCACGGAATTCTTCCTCTGCGTTTAACCAAGTGACGCAGCGGGCAGCCAGGAACACAACGCCCGAGGAGCAGTGTGTGGGGACAGTACGTTGCTTAAGTGTACCTCAGTGGTGCTTAGCAGTCTTGGGAATCGAACCCACGACTTCCTGATCGCTGGGCGAACATCCTAAGCACTAGGCTACCAGCTGGCCCAGGCGTCCCAATACTTTTGTTCATATAGTGTAGTTTGTGTGGTAAGCGTTTTGTTTATGCTCATTAACCATAAAGTCTTCACATAAATAATGTACAAAGAAAACATTCAGTGTCAAAGATGTCAGATTCGAGGCGGAGGGTTAGCAGAGGGAATCATGAGGAGTCCACCCCACATGCCAATGGAATAGGAGGCCGCAGCAGGTCAGAAAGAGCAGCAGACACTGGTGATGAGGATGATGGTGCTGGTCCATCAGGGATCCATGAAGAGGATGACGACCCAGCTCGTAGGAGGGAAATCAGGAGCCAGTACAGGGATCTCATCAACTCTGTCCAGCGTAAGCATGTGTTATATGCTTAAACTACACAGCTAATGTTTTGTACAGGTCATCTGTATTATATACTCTTTGTCATTCACAGAAAACCGTGAGGATATGCTAAACCCTGCCAACAATAAGCTCATTGATGTGTTGGAGGAAGCCAACAAACTGTTTGCCAATGGTAATAAATGCTGTTTTCACACTGACTCAGTGTCATCCCCTTCGTCACTTGGCTTGTATATTGTCTCAAAACATTGTGTCATAATTGACTCTTCTGTGTGAATGTGTCTTTTTCAATAAATGTATGTGCTCACTTTGATTGTGATGGCATTTCTTTTTAGTCAGACAGGCTCGGGAAGCTGCTTTGGATGCTCAGCTGCTGGTGCTTGCCACAGACCTGGGGAGAGAAAAGGCCAGCCAGCTGCATGCAGAGGGCTCGTCTTTTGACCCTTCAGAATTTGCTGAACATTTGGTGAGTTAACTGTGAGCAAGGATGGTAGAGAGATGTGGCTGGAAACGTGCAGGGTTATTATAAATAAATACTGTATTCTTTTGTACTTTTTTGGCCAAACCAGTTGTCATTCATGGGTCTCAATCGCTTAGAAGAAGAGGAGGATGATGAGGAAGGTAGTTTAGGTGGCTATTTACCTCCAGATGCCTGGCAGCGACTTTCAAAAAGAGCCGAACATTGCTTCAAATCAGCCCCCTCGTTCCATTACATGTGAGTATAACAGAAGTTAGACTGTTTCTCTTTCTATATATAATTTACCATATGTATGTATGTATGTGTGTGTGTGTGTGTATTTCTTTTTTATACCACTGTCTTACTGTTTTACTTCTAAGGTTGGGCTCTTTTTTGGCCGAACCCCCTCCACCACGACAGCGTGTTGAAAGACAAAGGAAAGTTCCTGGCAAAGAAGCTAAAAGAATGATGCCTACTCAGGTCTGAATTTATCATCTTGTCTTTTAATTTCACCGACTGTAATTATAAAGTGTGTGTGTCTAAAATAATTTTCCCTTCTTTACAGCTAAAGAAAATGGAAGAATCTCACCAAGAAGCTACAGAGAAAGAGGTGGAGAGGATTTTGGGATGCCTTCAGGGATACTACAGAGATGATCGTAAGTACTGCAAGTCATACTAGACTGTTTTAGTATAATATTATGTACAAGTAGGTACTAATATTATTTGTAGCTTAGTGCTAGCAGTCATAGTAAGGCAGTTCTTAGTCCACAGACAGCTATAATTGTTTTTTCTGAAAGCTGCATTCATTTACAACCTTTGCTTTCATGCTCCACAGCACAGTCTCCTATATCATATTATGAGTTCGTTGTTGATCCAGTCTCCTTCTCCCGAACAGTGGAGAATATTTTCCACACTTCATTTCTTGTCAGAGTAAGTACAATGTCTTTTCTAAGAATTGGACTCTAGTAAGCCTGTGGTGTTACCAAAAGTACAAATATACAAAAATAGAGATCTTACCCATTCTAAAATTATGTTCACAGTGTATTAAATCAAATTCAGGAAGCTGCTCAAGAAGTACTATTGCATTCTTCTGTTTTGTCTGTTCTCTACCCTTTCACATTTAATTAAACTCTTCAGGGAACGCAGGGTCTTTAGCTGAATCAGAACTCTTGCAACAGGACAAAAGCCCTAAACTGCAGGGGTAGCACTAAACTGCAGGACCTGAAGCAGGATCTTCACTGATCACTTTGATATACAATTATTATTCAAAAATTGTAGCCAATCTGCATCAGGCCATAAAATAAGGTATTTTAAAGAAAAAGATTCCTGACACTTATGCATGGGAGCGACGTTGGTAATACGACTGTGAAATTGTCTTTATATTGACTACCCAATCTAAGCAATCTAAAAAAAAAATCAAGCTTAATGTCAGTGTCTTATATTCAATTGATGCCCTTTTTTCATTTTTTAATTGGTTTTTATTGTTACATACATTGTTCATTGTTTTTTCGGAATCCCAGGATGGCCTGGCAAGGATTTATCTGGACAGTGAGAAACTTCCTTGCATAGGTAAGATTGCATTTTATGATGTAATGCAACTTTATGGGATGATTTCTTTCCTGTTTTCCTCTTATGTGCACATGAATGTAATCATTTTTTGAAATCAGTTTGATTTTAAATTACTGTGTGTTCAGTTTTGACGTCCGTTTGTTTATACCCTGCAGCTCCAGTTGAAGAAGGTGAGGTAGAGCCAGGCGGCTCTGCCACCCGTCACCAGTGTGTCATTTCAATCAGTCCTTCCAGCTGGAGAGTAAGTTCTTCAGTGATGCAACAAAATATCCAATGCTGGCCATTACCTTATCTTGTTGTGATGAGATGCTGACCATGTGAGCCATGGCAGGAGGAATCTGATTTTCTTGTCCTCTTCACAGCTGATTCTGTGATGCTGGGACTGTCAGAGTCAACAGTTCATCCTTTAGTACAAATTCCATTAATTATAAGGCCATTTGTTCTGCATGACCAAGCTGATTTTCTTTTTTCCTTTTTCTTTTTTTGTTTTGCAGGAGATCGTTGAGACCTTTGAAATTAAAGAGGCCTTGATTCCATCACCAAAAACATTGACCCAAGACAGCTGAGATAAAATGTGTTCAGAATGTTCTTTTTTTTTATTCATTTTTAAATAAATGGTTTTATTTTTGCTAACAATTTTATGTGTATACAATATAACGCATGTAAAATGCACAAAATGTAAATGACAATTTGTCAGTGAAGTAGTAAAATAAAAGCTGCCAAGTATTTAAACCACAGCCATGGTCACATTTTATTGTACACATTTACTTTAGAACCCCTTTTTAGAAAACCTGTGTAGTACTAAGTGACTTTTCTCTCTGTTTAACAAGGTTTTGCACATTAAAGACCAGACATCAGTGGGGTGGCCAATATGTTGTGACTGATTTTGTATGGAAAAGTACTGCAAAAAACATGAAAAACTGATGAAATGTTCACAGAGACGGACAAGAATAAGAGACTTAAGCTCTTGAAACTGCTAGCCACTTCCAGACAAATTTCAAGTCCAAATCTAGCTAGGAAATAAGGGGCAGGCAAGCTACTCTACAATAAAGCAGCCACTGTTGATAAGAAGGCAGTTGAGTCTTTCAGAATACCGGAGCGGTTTTGCCAAAACTAGAGACCTTGGTTCCTAACCATATTAGCCCTGTCCTGCTCATTTTAGTGTTCTCTCTGTTTTTCAATTTAGATCAGGAACAACATGAATAGCTACTTTTTTTTTACCTTGAACAACTTCATTATAGAAGATTTTATGGAAAGATGAAGTGCTGCCACCTAATGGAGAAGAACCATATTGAAGCTTTTTGTTTAACTTATTGTTAGGTAGTATGGTTGCTATATAACCAAATGCAGCATTTTTGGTCAGAGTTAGAACTGGTAATTTGATTTATGGTGGTGTTTGACAATCTTTCAACACTTGTACCGCTCTTATTTACAGTGCTTCCCATATTAAAAGTTGTTCTGGGCTGAGGTCCCATCAGGGCACAGGGCAGAGAGGAGTAATGTGACTCCATGGCTCTTTGTAGGCAAATTGAAGCTTGGATAAACTACTGGACAGACCATTCCAGACCCACTGACTCCAGCGTTAGGAGGTTTCCCCACGGGGTCGGAGATATTTCATGCTGTATTCCTAATTTCATTTGTTACATCTTTCCTGAGATACAGAGAGAACCGCAGGCCAGCAGATGTTCTATAAGTGTATCACTTGGTTTTAGTCTCCATATTAAACTGAATAGCCAGACTTTATATAGAAGTTGATTTGAACATTATGTGGAAGCTGTAGCTTAGCCTGGCTGAATTAAGAGTCTGCATAATTAATTATAGCTTATTTCTGACATTTGTCTGCAGTGATTGGTTTGGGGAAATTGCATATTTCAGATACAGCACGGAATATGCTGATATGTTTTCTTCAGAATTATATATCCTCAATAAATAAATCTTATAAAATTAGCTCACACAATTACCCAAATATTCTTCTAAAACATGAAACGAGAAATCGTTCATACAAGAGTGTTGTTTTATGTTTCTTTAAAAGTGTACCAAAGTAATACATACATTAATTTATGAGGGGGTAGGGTGAAGGTTCGTTCATTTTATTGTCTTTGGGAGCTTAATTATTGTCTGTGAGCACTAACTGTTTTCCTGAGATATAAAGATTAGACACATTACATACATTTAAAAAACTTGTCATCAGATGGTCATTGTTGCTTTGGGGCTGTGTTTGTTGTTGTTGGTCCAATGGCTCCTGTGAAAATTAATGGCAAAATGAATTCCACTGAATTCCAGGAGCCTCTCCCGGAAGCCTGAACCCTGCCATGGGTGTATCTTCCAGTAAGATTATGACCCTAACAAAGCATCAAAATACATACATAAAGGGTAGCAGCTGCACAAAATCAAGGTATAGTAATCATCCTCTCCATCTTCAAAATTGAACTCAATTGAAAACCTGTGGTGAGTGTCTAAGTGGACAGTCTACAAGCGAAGACCCCAGAATCAAGTGGTGAGTTTAGCACCACTACAGAAAGTAGATCAGGGGAGGCTCCATTACAAATAAACAGAAGTTTTTAATCTATGTTTTCAGAAAACTGTACAAAACTTGTTTCACTGTGTACAAATAAAAAACTATATAAAACATCCGAAATATCAAGTATAGTTTGTTTACTATACTGGTTTTATATCATTTGGCAGTAATTCTGCAGCTGATTTATAACAGAGGTGCCCAGTCCCAGCCCTCTAGATCTTGAACCCTGCAGAATTTCGGTCCAATCCTAATCTAACACATTTGATCAACGTAATGAAGGCTTTCGGGATCTGAATATTACAGACAGGTGTGGTTCTCCTTTGAATCAGAATCAGAATCAGAATCGGCTTTTATTGCCAGGTATGTTCACACATACGAGGAATTTGTTTTAGTGACAGA
>JBBPDC010000149.1:16381597-16410967 GCA_037974485.1 Hemigrammopetersius urotaenia | reverse complement strand
TCTTTAAGTCCATCTCATGAAAAATCGGAGCAGAAACAAAGGTGTTGCGTTTATATTTTTGTTGAGTGTATTTACATTTAGCAGACGTAATACTCAACACAGTTCTATTATATCTAAATATTAGTATTTATGATGTATCATGAATTGTGACCTTTGACTGCACTGCACACGATTTTATGCAGTTCACTTGCTAATCTCACTGCTGTCACGGTCGCCTCGCCCTCCCCTCGTAGACACCGCTCCCCAGTCTCCTTAATATTATTTTTTTCCGTTTATTTTGCCCCTAATGTCTCTGTGTTTTCCTTTCCTTCCTTTTTTGTCTCCGTACCTGCCCACATTCCAATCCACCTCCGTTCCTCCGTTCCTCCCTTCCTCCGTTCCTTCCTTCCGCCCTTCCTCCCTTTCTAGTTCTCGTGTTCCGTTTGTATCACGTCCCATCCCGATTAGTTTCACCTGTGTCTCGTTTCCCCGCACTATATAGTTCCCAGCCTGACCCCGACTCATTAGTTCTCCTTTTTGTGTGTGTATGATCCCCTCTTGTTCTTGGAATGTTTTCACCTTGTGTATTTAATGTCTCTTTGTTGTTCTTTTGTTCACAGGCTTGTGCTATGCCTTTTTGAGTTGACGTTTGCACCTTGTGAGTTCCTGATTCTATATGCCGCGTTGTATATTGCCTGTTGGCTTGGATGGTCCTACTGAAATGAATCTTGTACCTGAGTTATTGCTAGCACGAGCCTTGGGTTTTGTATTTCTTCTTTATATTCTGTTTTGATTTCTGTTTACTGTTTTTGGTTCGATGAGTCAGGGTTTTTGTGTTTCCCCATTAAAACTTTATATTTCCTTCTTCAATAGTTTGCGTCCTCCCCTTTCCCTTATATATACACCATGACACCTGCAGTCTCCTTTTTATGGATATAAAGCCTCAGAGAATTGTGAAGTAGACCAATCAATAACAAATCCTACTTTTACATTCACATATTTATCAGATGATTTTATTTGTGAAGATTTTTGATGTTTTGTTATATTTAGACATGCAAAAAGAATAGATCACATATTTAAAAGCAAGAGCAGGAGGTGTCTAGAAGCATGAAATTTATCCACACTGATGGGATATTACCTTCTTTCCTCACCAGGGGAAAACTAAATCTTTTTTATTCTTTTTACTCCTGTGACACCAAAAAAATATGGACTACATTTACACTGCCCTCCATTATTATTGGCACCCCTGGTTAAGATGTGTTAAAAGCCTTAAAATAGTCGGTTTTTATTGCAGAAGCATACTCTCACACTGAAAATTGTAGAAAAATATAACCTTCAACTTCAAGTGAATTTTAAGGGGAAAAAAACTCCCTTACTAAGAAAATTATTTTTCATAAAATCACCTGTTCCACAATTATTGGCACCCCTAACAATTCCTAGGAAATAAATGTAATTGAAGTATTTCTGTAATTTCTACAGTAGTTTACAAAGTTGATCAGAGTATCTATGAACATTTCATTAGGAATTCATCACTTCCTGTTTCCACGGGGTATAAATATGATGTGACACAGAGGCCATTTCTCTTATCCACTCTTCAACATGGGAAAGACCAAGGAATACACCATTCAAGCAAGGCTGATGTGTGTCGACCTTCACAAGTCAGGCAATGGCTACAAGAAAATAGCCACTCGCATGCACCTGCACAGAAATGGTTCACCAGACACAGAATCAAGCTCATCCCATGGCCATCTCAGTCCCCAGGCCTCAACCCCATTGACAACCTGTGGAGTGAGCTGAAGAGGAGAGTGCAGAGGAGAGGAGCAGGTCGCTGGATGATTTAGAGAGATTGTGCAAAGAGGAATGGTCGAAGATCCCTCTTTCTGTATTCTCCCATCTTGTGAAACATTATAGGAGAAGATTGGGTGCTGTTTTGTTAGCAAAAGGGGGTTGTACAAAGTATCAACATCAGGGGTGCTAATAATTGTGGCACATGTGATTTGATGTAAAAGAATTATTTCTTAATGTGGGATTTTTTCCCCATTGAATAAATGCACTTGAATTAAAGGTTGGATTTTCCTCTTTTTTTCATTGTGGGCCTATATTATTTAGAACAAAACTAAATTTATTAGAAGCTAAAGAACACTTCTTAACCGGGGGTGTGTTTTAACCAAATCTTAACCAAAGCTGTGCTTCCAGACATAATCCATGAAAAGACCTGCAAAGTTTTAGGGTGAGTGTATGGTGCTGTGTCACCGTTCAGTGCTCATACTGACAACAGATGGGGGTAAGGTGGGGGTGAGGTAGGGGTGAGTCTCAGGCCGTCCGACAGGGATATTTTTGTTTACAGTGTTACCAAGTGGTGTGTTCTGTCCAGCTGACTCTCAGTCATTCCTGTCCTGTCAGACAGAATATGCCTGAATGTGACACTGCTGTCAGCCCCTACACTGCCCCCTCACTTCCCCTACTCCTTACTTCCCCCTAATCTACCCCCCAGTCTTCACCTCTTCAGCACTGGGTACAGAAGGTCTGCAATGAGTACATTAATGGATGTAGACGTCGGCTCTTTATTTGCACCAGCTTGATGGGAAGGCATGATCTATGAGGAATAACTGTTTATCTGAGGTGGGTGAGCATATGTCAAGTACAGTAACAGTTTGTTTGTGGTCCTTGTCTTTTATTTACATCTGGAAATCTAAATCTAAGAAGTATAGGACACTACATTCAGCATTTACTTTGCCACTACATTTAGCATTGCCTTAGCTGCTATAAGATAACTAAAACAGATATTAAATATTAGACATTAGATTGTATTTATACAAATAGCCAGATTGCTAATGGTACTGTCAGTGGCATTGCATCTCCAGAGAGTTAGATATACATACATATACAACTGCTGCCATCCTCAATAAATATTTCTATTATAGTGTTTCTATTAAACTGAGCATTATGTTTCAGAAGGAAATGAAAGTACAACTGTGTTCCAGAAGGAGTGACAAGTGGAGTTGACGCCGGTGTTCAGATGACAGAAGGAAGGTCTATTTATAACATGTTTCATATTCAGATCAGTGCTTGCTGCCAACCTGAATGCTAGCATGGTCACATGACCACATAGACACAAACAACACAGTAAATTAGGCCTTAGGGAGGAGCCTGATGGACAAACATAGCCCAGCTGGTTTGGAGTGCTGGGATGACTGTTCATCACTCTGATGACTGTGATGACTGTGTTGCTGTCTTTAAGTGGACATAATACTTATATATTTAGCTTGATTACAGATACATCCAGATACATCCATACAATATCAATCTGTATCAAGCTTGATAACACTTAAAGCACAAAGCTACCAGGAGCAGTCTGGAGGCTGTTTAATGGAAGAGATGGCTGATAGTATGATATGAATCTCAGCAGGGGGAGACAGAGAGCAGTTGTTTGTGACTTGCAGGAATCTCCATTGCCAGCACACCAACAGGCAACAGTCTGTCAATTTGGGAGATTACTGCATGAGATTAGCCTATTGATGTGGTTAGTGGTTAAGGCACAGGCTTTACACACGTTGTGGGACAAACACATTATCTCTGTCTTGAGTATCCTGCGACTGCTGATCATTAAAAATGTGTTGAAATTCCCAATATGTGCTGCAATGATGCTCTTAAAAACAAGAATAGGAGAACATTAAAATGGACCCATATAATGGAAAGGTTTGATGTAAGACTTTGTTAAAGTTTGTCCTTTTGCATGAGTCACTCCCATCTCCTATGTAGCTTCAAAGCTGCACAACCAGCTTGTATTGAATTTGTGATGTCACAACTATGAACACATTTTCATCTATTCCGCCTACAGCAGATGAACCTGTTCAGAACATGGAGTGTCTGTAGCAGGGTAGAATATGAAATATAGGACACTTTAAAAGTAAAATTGTAGACACACGTTTTCTATTATTGTTGTCCTTTAATGATCATTTCATTTGTGTGTGTATGGTAACAATACTTTTTAACCCCACCTTATGTAGTCTTGGATTAGCTTGTTTGCCTGTCATACTGGTTATGAGCTCCTAAGTTATTTCAGAGGAACATGTGCTTCTCCAGAAGGTTAGATGAATGAATTTCTGAGTAAGAGGTTTTATACTATGGCTGTACAGTTGAAAAGAGGGGGTGGGGGTGGGGGTGGGTGGTGGTGAGGGGGTGAGTGATATTGTCTTGATCAGCAGTGTGTGTGTGGAGCTCTAGACATCATAATGGATAATGAGTCTGTGGAATTCTGCGGGTGAGGGGTCAGCATGTTTTAGGGGACTAATAGCTCTTGTTTCCATGCAGTGAAACACTCAACCCAGATGTGTACTTTACATGAGTGTAGCCCTGATCTCCTGGTGTGGTTGATGTGGTTTTCCCATGTGCGTGAGAGCAGAATCAACCACTGACAGATCAGATCAAGGGTCAGTATTGCAGAAAGCACTAAGAATACATTTCTATCTGTGTGTTTTCATGTTTGATTGGAAGGTTTGAAGGGCTGGAATAAATGGATGGACTGGATTACCTGAGTGTGAATTTGATATATAGGCCAAAGATTTAAAAGGTGTCTACATAAACACACAACATGCAGAGCCGAGAGTGCTGACTTTGGACTTTTGCTGATAGCAAACTGATACGAAGCTCATGTAGAAACAAACAAATGATTTACGACAAATGATTAGAATTGTGTAGTTTAAAGGTATTTATGACTCTGAAGCAGAACTTGGATGGTTTGTTTTGCCTATATATAGACTTTTATATATGTTCCCATTCAAGGTTTTGGTAATTACGGAATTCGCTAATCATTGCTGCGAAGTAAGCAATGATTAAAGCCTATAGGTTTTGGCATTTGATATCATTAACATGAGTCGCATAACATCCTAACAGTCCCAGGAAATGAAAAAAAAAATCAGTAAAACGTGTATAATTATTTGTTTACAAAACCTAGAATATTTTAATAAATATAAATATATAAAGACTACTTTATTTTTGAATTTGCCTAAATTCAAAGTGAAATATAGAGCTGTCAGGTGTAAAGGGGTAAAGCTCCCAAATATTTCAGTTAAGGGGTTAAAGTTAAAAGGCTTCCTATGCAAACCTCCCCAGAGGAACCTTTATTTTTAAAAGTGCAGAGGGCATGTGCTTTCATGTTCATAAAAATATAGCGTTGGTAGAAAGGTACCTGAAACATTACAAGAAGAGGCGTGCCCCATTAAACATGTTGTAAGCCTGCTATAGGTTAAGCATATGGTTCCTGCAGGTTTAGCCTTCGTCCTCAGGATAAATCCAGTTATGTTAACGTTTTCTCTGTGCTGTAGGACGGGCTGTATTTTTCTTTTTGTTCCAGGAGAGTACTTACTTCATGGGCCTCTAATCTCAACACATGACAGACACACTCACACAAACACACACACACACACACACACACACACACACACACACACACACACACACATTTTCCTCTGTTTGTACAAAGCTTAAAACACCTTCAAGCACCTGACAAGAGAGCAGCTTCTGGCAGTGGCTGCTGGTTTGTTTCATGCTCATTCCATCCCTCCTCCTGTTGGTTCCTCAGTCTACCCGTGGTGGTCTGTGCTGGGGTGCGACGGCGGTGTGATTTGAGCCTGCTCATCCTGCACCATGGGCAATGAGAACAGCTCTGCAGACTTGCCGGTAAGAGGGAGGATGCCAGCAGGATCTACTTCCTTTCTCTGCATAGTGTGCCTCAGCACTATAGAAAGTAGACTTACCTAGCAGAGTGCTGTTTTAATACTGCCAGTACACTAATGTCTAATGTTTCATAATACAGCGCAAATTACGCCATTTATCACATGTCTGTTTGCATTCTCACACTAACACACACTAGCCTTGAGAAAACTAAGAAACAGCGGCAGTGTGTGTGACAGAAAGTGCTGAGGTGTGTAAAACACAGTAAGCAATGGGTTACTGCTTTGTCAAACATGGATGCTAAATTTAGCTTTGACACTACACAGTCTCCTGGTAGATTTATGTGCTGCTGGTTTAGCTATTAGTAGTGGATGCAGTGTGATCTATTAAATTCTAACCTAGATTGTAATCCTGTGTGACGCTGCATTTGTGAATCTGCTGCTGATGTGGTGCCATTAAAATTGGCATGTGCTTCACATTTCATTTAAACTGCTGCTTTGGTCTTTTGTTTGTGCTCAGTTGTTACAGAGTTGAGTTAGATGGTAAGATATTAAAAGAACTATGCATTTGCCTTATGGTGGTCCCCCATCAGTATGGAATTCAGGGATTATCTTAATAGGATCAGTCTAAATGTTGAGTTGTATGCTGCTACTGGAGCGTAGCTGCCTTCGTTATGCTTGTTTTCTCAGGGAGCTCTATGTGCTCTTGGTCGTACTCCAAAAACAACAGTCCGCCCGGCTGTCTGCGTCTGCAGCATAATATGACTCAAAGCTGACATGCATTTATCCCAAGGCCACTGCCTTCGCCACAGCTTTCCTTCTGTTTCTTTTTCTGCGTCTCACACCTGCATGTCTTCACCACAGGAGGGCGCCACGGACAATGTAGTGATCTTCCCTCCTCAGGAAACACAGCCTGGACTCACATTTGAGGTACTGGTGGGCTGCACTGGGCTGAGTGGCCAGAGTACTAAAATTTATGAGGTGTGGGTGTGTATGTGGTTTGAAAAGTCTGTGCGTGATGATGGCAAGTGGGACAGTTAAGTAGAACAAATAGCAACAATTACCACAACACAGCTGGGTGTAGGAAAGACACATGGCCTGAGTCAGTTGTCGCAGTTTATGCTGTGTGAGCTCCTCCTGCTTCAAAGTCAGTCGTGGGGAGGGCCATAACAGTGGGCTTGGGGGATTATTTGGGGCCGCAGCAATTAGGGGCTCAAGGAGTAGTATATCAGATCTGGCAAACTTTGTCCAAGTCTGTTTGTGTGTGTGCGCTTTTGGTTTCAGGACAAAAGTGGAAAACTGCGACACCAGACCAACAAATAAGCTCTGGCACTGAAAAGTGCTTATTTATAAAACCAATATGTTTACTTTTTCTTGAAAGTACTGGAAGAGCAGAAACGTTTCTTTTTCGTGAGGTTATGCTTACAGTAACAGTTTAGAAAATTGTTTCTCAAACAAGCAGTTACGTGTCATTACTGCTGTATCAGTGCCTCATTACTCTTATTTACTTTATTACACAGGTTGAACACATCAGCTGGTCCAAATTTAGTTAGATTTAAATTCCTTACATAAACATATACTGGATGTTCCTTCTTGAATAATATTAATAGTTACAAACTTTTGTAAGACAGCACACTTCTTGTTAAAAAATAGAATAAACTTACAGAAAATCTAAAACCTGTGATAGTTTGAATGTAAACAAACTGTGTGTGCATGTGTGTGAGGGGGAAGATCTGATTTAAGCATGTGTAAAGCATTTGTCTGAGTGCACTTGTGTGCAAGCTTGCAACAGCAGTGTGTATTTATGTTTGTGTGTGTGTCTGCGTGTTACTTGATTCTCTCTAAAGGGACACTCGAAAGATGACCTTTGGTCCCTTTCCCAGCATTCACCTGCAAGGGGGGAGGGAGGGAGGGAGAGAGGGAGGGGCTGAAGGGAAGACAGGGGGAGGGATCAGATGAAAGAGGAGTGTTATGTTGAGAGAGTGTGCAGGAGGGGGAGGGCTTTTCCTCAAGTTGCTTGTGTTTGTCTACTGACTCTGTACAGAGCCGGCACATTTCTCTCTAGCTCGTGAACTGCTGTCCGTGAAGAGCTGCTTTATCTCCCTCTCTTACACACACACACACACACACACACACACACACACACACACACACACAGTCTTTTGGTGTAGTGTGCGTATCTCTTTGCCCTCCGAAGGGCATGGTGCTCCAGCAGTAGGAGGGAGTGGAGGGCCTGGGGCATGTGCTGCTGCCACACAGCCAGTGGCATCACAGCACACCTTTTTCCTGACTGTACTACACTCCTGCATGCGTGTGTGTCCTCTGTTCAGACAAGGTGAGTGTGTGATCTGAAGATCAGCAATGTGTGATTGTTGTGGAAACACCTCTGGAATGAATGAGTGTGTGAGAGAGAATGAGTACAAGAGCACATGCTGTGTGTGTTCAGTGTTGTTATTGTGAGTCTGATGACTGTATTAATTTCTAAGTGCACCAAAAGTTTCAAAAGTCACTCCATAGTCCTCTTCTGTTTTGAATGGAGCAGTTAATTTAATACTTTCAGGACTAAATGGTGTATGCTTAACAGCTTAATAGCAAATCATTTATAGTGGTTACTAGAAGGGGGAGAAAAAAATCAAGTTATATTATGATGTTTTTAACATATCAATTTAATAATTTTATATTTTAATGTTATATAGTATGTACTTAATATGTTTTACTTTTGAATGAGAAAACTTTCATTTTGGTATACAAGTCTGCTCTCATAATGTTTGTTGTCAAGTGGCAAGACCTCATTCTTCTCTAATGGCACCGCAGAAGTTGGATTGGCAGTGTTTGCTTCAAAGAACCACAATAATTTTGTATTTTATACCCAAATATTGTGATAGCACCATGTTTTCACCTCTGTGGCAATTCCCACCCCTAGTGCTGAATGAATAACCTTGTAGTTACTGAATAATAAGTCTTAAGATTTCAAAAACATAATACTCAATAATGAACCTTCAGATTAAGGGTTAAACACATTTGGAGATGGGTTATTCTGTTAGACATGGTGTGTGCTTGTTATGGAAACGTTGCTGATGTTGATGACTGTGACTGAGAGTGGTTGAGCAAGTGTAGTGTTCCAGTCAACTGTTTCTGTCTCTTGTATGTTTTTATTGTTGTACTATGAATCTAATGTTATCGTTATTAGTATTTTGGATCCAGTGCACAATGTTGGTTACCACCGGTCACTGTGTTGAATGCTGTCTTTGTAATTCAGTATTGGCATCCATTCTATTTTGCATAAAGCAGAAACTTTCCTAACTGTTAAAACATTGGAAAATAATTGACCTGTTAAACTGTAAAGGCTGACACTCCAGTTGCTCAGTGCATGACTTACTTTTATATTTATTCATTTAAAAGTGTGTGCAGAAGTTTAAATATGACTGGTCAGAATATGCGTTTTGTTGATTTTCTGCAGGACACAGATATAAAAAAAACTGTTAGTAAATGTAAATACAATCTTTTATTAACTTAAAAATCATTCAGCAAATAAACAGCAGTTGTGCAGAACTGCCTGTAGAGGCTTTTTTTTTTTAAATAAGCCTCTCAGAAACTCAAAACTTATAAAATAGGAGTAAAAGGTGATGCATAGTTTCCTAAGAAACAATGTATGGCCAGAGTCATGTCATATAGCATGATATACTTAAATAGATATAAGGATAAACATTAAGGACAAATAAAAATTCTGTTTTATAATGATCAAGCACTGAGTAACAGTATGTATATTAAAGTGCATAAAATTGTTGCAAGTTAAAAAATAAGTGTCTGAAGAGTGTCATAGTAGTGATCATGAAATTTAAAATAATTCTAAAGATTAAGACCTGAATAATAAGCCGGGGTTTAATGGGTTAATTTCTGTTAGGTAAAGAGTGTTTGGAGTTATTGCTGTTGCCATGACTACCACTGTGTGGCTTGGGCTATGGTAGTGAGGAGCTACTGTAATGCAGGATAATTTGCTTACACACACTGCAGTGGGGAGCTACATGGGGTCTCCTTCTTTTTGGATTCGTTGAACCTGTAGGTCAAAAGACAAAGGCAGGCACTGACCCCTTTCATTTGCACAACAGACCTTTAGCTTTAACTATACCGTGCTTCACCACCTCTCTGCCCACTGAATCTGGGGTCATCAGAGCAGCGTTCATTTGATTTATTTAGTTGCTTGACCTGGTAAAAATACAGATAAAGATGCATCAGTTGTAGCGGACATTGTGCCTAGACTGTTAAAAGTGAGATAAAACTTAACAAGTAAGGAACATACAGTGAATAAAATGAAATTATTCAAAGTGTGTGTGTGTATGTGTAGATGTCTATACAGGCTTACGTCCATAGGCTTGTGTAGCACCATTAAAGAAAGCTATGCTTGATTTCGTGATGATTTGTGTGTGAGAAGTAATGATACTATACATGTGATCTGCAGTAAGTGTGTTTGTTTGTTTGTGTGTGTGTGTGTGTGTGTGTGTGTGTGTGTGTGTGTGTATAAACATGTAAACACAGGTTTATGTCCTTAGATGCAAGCTTGTAAAGGTGAAGAAAGCTGTGACCTCTGCTTTATTTTGTGTTGACTTGCATGTGAGAATTGTTGACACCAAATGAATTGTGTTTGTGTGAGGAAAGATGTGCCGTGTTAAATTACGGTATGTTGATTCTGTTTAAGTGATCTGCAGTGTGACTGGTGTGATGACTGAGGGCTGTACAGGTTCAGAGTGTAGACAGGAAACAGGAAGCTTTGATGTTCTTACCCGAAAGTGAGATACACAGGCCACCTCTCTGACTCTCTTAGTGTTGAGATGCTTTAAATGTAAAGTTAAAAAAATACATTTATATAATGGCAGTTTTATTATGTTTTTAACATGATTGGCTTAAGCTCACACCTCACAGATGCTGAACCATAACACAAGCAGTGTATTAACTGAAGAACCTTGGGACAGAGTTACCACTGTATTAAAGAAGTTTTAGCACTTTATTTATTTTTTTGAAGCTGAATAAGAGTTTAAATAGTTGGCGAAGTGATCTGCATCTGCAATTCACACAGGTACGTAAAGGAGTCATGACTATGGTGACACAGTGTGGGAAAGTGGAGGAGACTCCTGAGACTGGCTTTGTTTTGTAGAGGAGATTACAGTGCTGGAAGTCTTGCAATGCGGGGGTGGATCCTCTGATCCTGATTGCCATCGTATTGTTCAAGTCTCGGTTTGAGCTTTCCTTTTTAATGTGAGTAAAAAAATGTTTTGTTGACTCTAAACCCCACATTCTGAATGGCATGGGCTTATATAACGGCATATATCACTACACTGAGCCTTTCTCACACTTTATTCCTATATAGCCTATATTGTTTTCCAGTTTGGACGCTATAAGTGGGCGTGGAGACCAATAGTGGAGTAGACAGATCCTGGAATTGAGAACTAGCTAGTGTGAGTGATTTTAGAGGTACTTGCAGTTTTCCAGGTGTGCAGTCTCTTTGCATACTTGAACTGCAATGATATTAAAGGGCTCATATCTTTTTCTGGAATTAAAAAGGCTAAAAGTCATAAATATTTTATCAAACTGTGCTTACTTCACTCATCCATATAGTCCATATATGAAAAATTAGCAACATTTTCAAGTAATACTTTTTGTGATGTCAGAAAACTTTTTATTCTGGCTACGACAGTGTCGCCCTACCCATTTATGCACGGATTCATCAACACCTTTGATCATTAAAAATGCGACTTTTTTGGACTACATGAAGACCTTGATTTGTCATAACACAGTAACTGGAGCTGTGACTGGTTGCCCTGCCCGAAATACTGTGATTGGCAAGAGGCTCTTTTGTGATATCAATATTACATAGACTGATATTACAGTAACAGTTAGGAGACATGTACTGTGCAGCCCTAACCCCTATTTGAGAATAACCTTGAGTGTAACATCAAATAAGGAAGACGAGACTATCTTTGTGGTAGGTTTAGATTATAAACATGTCTCATGTTCCATGGTTTCACTGTTAAATATCCAAAACTGGGCTTCCTCATGCCTTTTTTTGGAAATAGTATTTTTGACAGCAGGTAATTAAACTGAGTTATTCTTACACTTTAACATGTATGTGATTTATGTCCCGCAATGAGTCCTTTGTATCACTTGCTGTTGCACAGACTTCCCTGGACAGTTATTTGGTTTGTGAAAGTGTACATTAAGTACTCCTGTTTGCATGAAGGTATAAACAGAAGGAATGCATGTGTGTATACTGATGTCAAATAATTCACCTAGATGGAGCCACGGAGAGCCAGTAATGGCTGGGATGATGGGCTGCTGGAGTAAAGCCTCTCTAATGCATGGCCATACTGTCTGCTTAAGGGTGTAACAGGATCCGTCCTCACTATAGTGATTTTTTGTTTGTTGGTGTGTGTGTGTGTGCGCATGTTTAATTATGCATCTGTCAGTCAGCGACGAGAAATCTGTCTGTGATGTTGTGTACATAGTTACTTAGAGTGCAGACTTGCTCAGCTCCGTGCAGCAAATTGCAGATTAGAAGCTGTAGTTATGGTCAGATGGGGGCAGATGAGGCGGAGACATTTTGGAGACTCGGTCCAGATTTACTCTGTCATTCACTAAATGTCTCCGAGGCCTGGCCATTCACAGACTTGTGCAGCAGCTCATGCCGGTGTATGATTAGACGTTTGTAAACGGCTCCGTGGTTTCTGGCGTCACTGCTGGGCTACATGAGGTTGTTTTATAGCTTTGGGAAAGAGCAGAAGCAGTTGAACCAGCTCAGTCAGTCTGTTTAATCATTTTTCCTCAATTCCCCTTTCTGTGGAAAATATCTGCCTGAACTAGTCTACTGTGTGAGCCAAGCAGAGTTTGCATTTTCAAACCAGCTTGATTAGAAAGCTGAAGAGGTGGAGGGACAGGTTTCATTTGTTTTTGCTTTTGGAAGATGGAAACAAAATGGAACCAAAAATGGCACTATACAGAAGAGGGTGAAAGCGTTTAATGCCAGTTAATGTAAGAAGATTCATTTTTAATCATTAATGTTGGTCTGTTCATCATGAGATGTTGATGCAGTGTAAACAAGAGCTAGCATCTTCAAATAATGTAAAGAAAAACAACATAAAAAGTGGGGAGTGACAGTGAAGATACAGAGTACATGAGTATCAGCCAGGGGCTTCTGTTTAACAGTAGAAAACTCACATGTTTTAGCTGCTTCTGTTGGACTGTTGTATAGTTACACATAAAAGCTCTGATTGTAAAGAATGTCTTTTAGATCTTTCTGTATTATGTATGATGGCATGACAATGGGTGTGTTGTTTGAAATAGCTTACCTCAGCATTGTGTTGACACAGGGTGTGTTTGTTGAGCTTAAATGTCAAAGCCTGAATGCGTTGACAGCAATGTAAGTCTTATTTGATTTGAACAATTAACCTGTCAGTGAATTGTAAATAACCATTAGCTCCACCATAAAAAACATTTTGTGAACTGCTTGCGTAATTAATCTCAGAAAAACACACAACTCAGAAAACAGATTTGAAATCCTTTTGACTGTAAATGGCCTTTTTTGTGTCTGTCAGGCTGACGTTCATACTGAGAGAGGTGCTCCGACAGGAGAGAAATCCAGCACTGCAGAGAACGGATTACTCCACGCTGAAGCTCAGTCCAGTCACAGTCCTGCAGCAGAGGCGCAGAGTCCTGCTCACGGGGAGCACAGCAATCAAGAACAGGAAGAGGAGCTGGAGTTTCCGCATGACCTGCTGCCGAGTACAGATCTGAGCACTGAGCTCAATCTCACCTGGGGTGCTTCACTTGGGTAGGTCTCCTTCTCTCTCTTTCTCTCTCTCTATCCTTCTTTGTTGCATACACACATGCAAACACATGCAGACGCAGACGATTCTAATGACTAGCATCGACAGGGCCTCTCCTTTTAAATTGTCAGCACATTGTTGGCAATGGGCAAGTTGCAGCAGGCCATTACTTTGGAATACATTTTTTCCATCTGATGCAAATCCTCCGGGACCTATTTTGTTTTGCATACCCGCACCAGGTAAACAACAGCATTTTTGTGCGACACAGTACATTCCCTTACATTTCTGACAAATTACATACAATAATTCAACATCTTGAAATCGAGGGCCATGAGGTCAACCACAGGGCACAAACAAATTTCGGCACCTAAATATGCAGCCCAGGGAATTTTGTTCTTTTGGGACTGTGCTGTTTTTCACTGGACTGATTTTTATATAATTCCTCCATTTCAAAACAGCATAACTTATGATTCAAGTAATTGCCCAGTTGTTTCTTGTATGGCTATGTGATGGTGCATCACAAGATTGGGCACATGAGGACTAATGATATGTATAGAGCTGACTGTACACCTTGTGTTTGCATCTAGAAGAAATGGACTAAAAGAAGACCAAAGAAGAGTCCATGTTAAAACAAGTCATTTTGAGGCTGAAAAAATGTGAATAAACACATTAACTGTTTGCTACAGTGTTTGCAAAATACAAACTTACTGTTGAGCCAAGTAATAGCAAACAACATGGCAGAAAACAGAAGCGTAAGACCAAAGAACATATTTCTCTTATTCCATCGCTTAGTTCCATCTCATCTTTCAAAATGACATTGTCCCAGAGCACTATATACCTTTATGTTTTTAAAAAATACTGCAATCTGGCCTTGGTGTTCTTACCAGTATCTTGTAGTAAGTCATTTGAGGTCATATATGTGTTGAACAGATTAAGAACTCTCCAAATGTTGAACAGATCAGGAACTCTCTCCAAGTTTTAGACAAAGACTAATTAGATCCCATAAAAAGGAAACACAGATATGACCTCAAAGGATTTACCACAAGATACTGGTAAGGCTCAGGGAAAAAATGCCAGGTTACGATATTTCCTAAATACATAAAGGTTTATAGCGTTCTGGGGCAATATTGTTTAGCAAGATGCAATGTTTTTTTATTTTGTCTGTCTTGTTTATTTAGTTATTTATTTCTAGTTATTTATTTTCTCCTCTCTGTTTGGCTTAATTTGCAATCAAATAATTGAAATAAATAAATAAAATTCAGATTACAAGAGGGGCATATGCTGTCAAGCCCCACTTGGTGTCTGGCACACCAAGGCACCCAGCTTCATATTCTGCTTGCTAAGATGCCAGACACGACAGGTTTAAAAAAAAAAACCCCACAATACAAAGATGCGATGTAACTGAGCAATGGAATTAGCGAAATAGAGCTGCTTATGATTTTAAATCTTATTTGTGAAACATGTTAACATGCGTGTGGGTTTTTTTTTATTTTTATGAAAATGTACAACTAAAAGTGTACAGAAGAATCTTACATGTGCAGGTCAAACCAAATGCCACACAATGCAGTGGATGGCAGGAAAAAGACCTAAAACATATTAAAATTGTTTTACAGTAAAATATATTTTACCGATGAAGTCATTCATCTTCATTGCATTCAAGTGTATGGTTTTCACTCACTGAAGATAAGATGGAAGGCAAAAAGTAAAAAAGTCCTGAAACATGCAGGAAATAGAAATACTTATGTTAAAAGCTTGCCAGCATATCGTCAGTAAAGATAATCAGTGTGTAGCATGCACAGTCTGACACATTGCTTCATGTGCACTGTAAAAAAAAAAAGAAAACCTTTATCTGTGTCGTACGTGTGACCTATTAAGTACTATTCCATTGTCTGCAATGAGCACATAAACACGGCAGATACAGAGTGAATTTCCATGAATCTGTGACTCATTGTTGTGGAAAGTTTGACTGGAGCAGCTATTGGCAGGCTTGTGCAAGAACGTGTGGGTGTTTGAAGTGGTAGCACAGGTGTAAAATAAGCTCTGGTGGACATGAGAGGACATGATACTCACCATGTCACTGGTTTAAAGCCATTAAAGTTCTAACCACAAAAATGTAAATATGTGTGAATGTATATTTGAGTATATATGTATCCATTTGTTCATTCAGTCGTGACAATCTTCATGATCAAAGGCCCTCTGAGGTATTACAGAAAACACCAACTGCAAATTTCAAGTTAAAGAAAGGCCTTTATAAAGCCTGTGCACTTTAGTGCAGTTCTACTGATAACTCATACTGAGCAGTTAATTTGGAAATGTATTTTGCCAGATATTTTAATGTGGTGCTTAAATTGTTATTTTTCTCTTCATATGTATGTGTGTGTGTTTGTGTTCTTGTACATGTGCATTTGTAAGAGTAGGAGTAAACAGGTGGGCTCAGTTGAGATGAAGAATGAGCCAGTGACGCTGAGTGAGCAAGCTAACCCCCTGCTGGTAGGACTGCAGCATTACATGGAGGCTAGTCCACCAGTAGTGGGCCTCATAGAGAGGTAACACAGGAGTAGCAAAATGGAGACAGAGAGATATCAAGAGCAGTGTAGTATTGGGATACAGCTGTAGGAAATTTATACATTAGGAAAAATATATTATCAGGAACTTAAGTTGATTTGTTGCGTTTGAGCTAAGACTGTGTCTCAGTACACTTCTCTTCCTGCTTATCCATGTTATTTGCTCTTTTGTCTGAATTGAGATATTGAGATACCCACTTAAAATGGCTTGAAGCACATGGCCGATCCAGTGTAAGGAATGTCACATAAATCCGGGCTATAGTTTGAATCACATTAATCCAGTGTATACATATTTCCGTTAAAGTGGGTCATCATTACATTCACATTGCATAGAATTAACTCATGAAAAAGCATTGAAAGTGATCTCTTCAATAAGCATTTGATGCAGTCTAAATCTCTCTGTCTCCTTCACGTGTGCTGGGTGTGCTTGATCATGCACAGTTGTTTTGCACTGAAAGAAGAAGCTGAGTTGTTTATTGAGCAGTCGGAGTAAGGCACGGACTCCTCTGTTAATAATGTGTGTGGACTGGGGTGGGCTTGTTTTAGCTTGCTGTGTGACAGGCCTTGTTGAAACACCCTTTAACACTTGTCTCTGGCTGCGTAGCATGTGGTGAGTGTGTGACCGCCCGCCACACGAGGTCTTAAGTTAGAGAGACGTGTCATCATGTCAGGAAACGAGCTTATGTCTTTGGGCTTGTGGATGTTAATGAGTGTATACAGAATGCATGTGTGTGAGCTTGGTTTTGCTAAATGACTTGTCAGTGCACACTAGCCATGGACTTATGTCTGTACAAACAGATGCTGCATTCACTTACACTGGGCGAAGTCTGTGAGAGACTGTGGATGTAAAAAAATGAAATAAACCAAAAAGTCTCAGTTTATGGTTAATAGCTTCTTTGGGATACCATGTGTTAACCAGCTGTTACACAGTATATTTTCACTCTCCCCAGAACATTGCTTCAGAATAAATACGGTCAGGGGCTTTTGTGGGGCAGAACAAATAACAATTATGTAGTATTTAAGAAGAAAAGAAAGACAGAGGCAGGGAAAGGTGGCTTTAATTCCAGGCTGAGGGCTGTAGTCATTGAAGATCTGTGCAGAGTGAACACAGTGGGGAGTGTCTGCAGTACAGTAGGCCATGCAGGGTTGTGCCAAAGTTCTCCTCAGGCATGGTATGCAAAGACATATACACACAGGCTGTGGCCTGCTTTTCAGCCCACCATTCTCTACTTTCCCACATCTGGCAGAGTCTGTTATTAAGATATTTCTCTTTGTAAAAAAAAAAAAAAAGAGTGGCAGCTTTTCTCTAATGATCATTTATAGGGAAAAAAACAGTACAACACTGTCAGGATGTGCTGGAAGGTAACCTTGTGATTACCACTATACGCTCAGAAAGCAGTACCATAGCTGGACCATTATGTGTTGGTTTGTGGTTGAAGATGATTGATTGCCTTAAAGTTCCACATGGCAGTAAAAAAGTGCTAGATAAACACTAGCTGCCCTCTTTGAATGCCTCTTTAAAATGAAGGCACGTAGGGAAAATAGATGAGGCTGAGAAAAAGGGAAGGATGTATTGAAATAAACTGGAGACATTTTATTGGTCTGTGACTCAGTAGATATTATTCAGTACCATAACCATGAGACTCTGATTCCTGTTTCACAAGGGCTAGTGTCTTTGTTTTGTACTCGGGTGCTGTTCTTGAATTTTGAGTGGCAAATCAATAGGACCTGGACTGAAAGAAGTCAAGCAAATAAATTGCTTTTTTGTGGCTAAACAGTATGTAAATGTGCTTGGCAGCTTGTACTGAAGTGCTCTGTTCCTGTGTGGAATAATAAAAGCAACTTGTCATGCTGTGATCTTGCATGAAGTCTTACCCTGCCTGTGGAGTGTAGCGGAATGGTGTGCTCTGATAGTAGGGTTTGGTTTGCTGTGTGGAATGAACAGCTATGTACTGGCCGCAACAGAACTTTATTTCCAACATTCTCTGTTGGTGAATCCCTTTTAGCCAAGATGGCAGCCCAATATCCACAGAATGCCCACCTACCTGCCTGCCACATCCTCCCAGAACAGTTCAAGGAAATGCACCTTCACCCCAACCCTCAGCCACAATGCTGGACCTTGAGCTTCAAGAAGCCTTTAAAAAATGTGAGGAACAAATGGCCTCACTTGGCATGCCCTCCCCCTCATTCACTCCTTGCACTTCAGAACAGATTGACATAAGTCTGTCTGTGCCTCTGCCTGAAACTGATGATGAGAATGAGGAGCAAATCAAGAGTGTTGCTATCAGCGAGCATTCTGTATTACTGCCACTGCCAGCCCTCAGATCTCAAACAGGATGTGACATGAGTGACTATGAAAATATTGGAACGCAAACAAGTGATGTAGTCGATTGTAGAAAAGAGGTTGCATTTAGTTTCAAAGACTACATACTTGGGAATAAGCAGCTAGAGACAATCAGTGGGAAAGATCCTAATGAAATTGCCTTGAACCTCAGTGTGGACAGCCAGCAAAATGTGGAACATCAGAAAGAGTCTGACAAAGGATCAAAGACTGACAAAGCTGAAAAGAGACAAGAACAAACACTGGAAAACAGCTCACACTCTGAGGCACTTGCAGAGACAGAAGAAATGAAAGGATCGGGATGCGTCACCTCACTAGATAACCATGACTCATTCGAGGAGGTGAGTGCAAATATACCGCACACAGCACCAAAGGAAATAGGAGGCATTCCAGGAACAAGTTCAGTGGAAGAAGCACATGTCAGCTTAACAAACAATATCACAAATTTAAACATTGATCTCAAATCCGAAACAAATGTTTTACAAATCGATAGTTCAGCAATAGATTCTTCCACACAGAATGACTTACATTCTCTATCAGTGCTGTTGAACTCAGAAGCACAACTGAACACGGAGGTGGAGTCAGAGAGGCAGACACAGACCGAAACAAACACTAAACCTATGACAAATACAGACAATCAAAGAGAGGAATTTGACATCCCGGAACAGTTGGGGCATCAGTGTGCAAAGCCCATCTGCTCCCCACCTCCAGAGCTTGTGTCTGACCAGGCTCATCTTACCCTGCTGGAGGCTAGTCCTGCCCCCTCGTTGGACCATCTGCATGAAAACCAGCTGCAGGGTGGCCACAGTCTGACAGTTGAACCCTGTAAGTCAATATCAGAACATGAAACCACACACCACAACCATTCGATAGGAGAGGTTGACGATGAGAAACATGTGCCTGAGGCATCTGCCGATATTTCTGTGATTGATTTTGGATATGTTGAAGTCAACCCTGAACATGGGCATGAAATGAGTTGCAGTATAGACACATGTCCACTGGAGCAGGAGAATGCATTTTGTCTGGGTAGGGAAGTTGGCACACACTCAGCAGTGCAGGGGAACACACACATTCTGAGCAGAGCTGGTGCTGAAACGAGTAAGAAGGAGGAGGAGGAGGAGGAGGTGGAGAGTGCCCTTGAAGAGGCTTCAGCACCGGCCGTTGATTCAGTGTTGCCACTGACAACACCCACGATGCCAGAAATGATAGAATATGAGGGAGTAAGAGAGAAGGAGATTGATGATGCGCACCAGAGAGCTGCAGCAACACCGAAGGCGTCAGCGAACGAATTTTTAGTTGGAATAACAGAATTACAGGAAATGGACAAATCTCCAAGTTCTGAGGGAAAAGAGAGTGAAATAGTCCCAGCAGAAACGCACCAAAATGTATTACTCTCTTCAGAGACAAACAGCTCACCTGCAGAGGCTGCTGTGGAGGTAGAAGCTGCTTTTAAGGTGGGCTGTACTGACAAAATGCCACACAACTCTGAGGAGGATGAAAGAAAGGGAGGAGTTCCGCCAGTTGATGGTTCCCCAGAGACGACCACACTCTCTGCAGCTGCAGAGAGGAAGACAGGCACAGTAAATGCTGAAGACAGTACTGTGATCACTGCCTCTCCGTTTGGGCTTCACGACAGACGTGACTGGAAGGGAAAGAGCCGTGAGTCACTAGAGGGAAAGGGAGAGGGAGGGACGGAGAGTGAAGAGGAGGGTAAAGGGAGAGAGCGGGGAGGAGCGCAGACTTTATTCACACAGCAGGCTGCCCATAGCAAAGGGCTGTCATTGACAGAGACCGAGACACATCCACACCATGACAACGCATTGCCATTGGTGGCAACGCAGCTAAGAGGTGAGCTTGTCACTTCCGTCACAACAGAAAGAGCTGAAACAGCCTTACCCTCTTTGACCAGCAGTGGAGCAGAATCCTGCAGTGTTGTAAACCTCTCCTCTACTTCCTCCATCTCAAACTACACAGAATCAGAGAGGGAGGCACCGGCAGAAGGACAGGCTCATCTGAATGAGAGTTTGAGTGCATTGGAAGAAGCTCTGCCAAGCAGTGATATATCACATCTTCCAGCAGCCTCTGCAGATGGTCAGGATTCTGAAGTACAAGCCAGCGATCAACAGGTGCAGATTACATCGTGGGCTCAAACTCCAGGCAGTGGGGCACAGCAGGTCGAGGAAGGGACAGAAAAGGAAGCTTATCCGACGAGTGAAGATCAACATTTGTCTACATCTCAGCTGGACATGAGGGACATCACTGCAAGTTTTAGCAATTTGGAGGAGATCCCAAATGCAAAAGAGAATGTGGACTCTCCAGGGGGATTGGACGGTACTACTTTGTCCAACCGGATGACTGGGTTTGCCTCTCTGCCTCCACTGACGGTTCACGAGAATCTGCGGCACCCAGTAAGTGAGACCAGCTTTAGCTTCCAGGGTTTTTTTAGCATCAGCAAAATAGAACCCTCCCAGACAACTCCTTCTGTATGTGAGAGTACCGGTGAGTCTCAGAGGTCAAGAAGAGACACTGCTGTGAATGAAAATGTTCAAGAACCTGTTGGAAGTGAAAAAGCTGGGGTGAAGAAAATTTTTGGAACTCTTGAGAAAATCGAAGAGGAGAAGCAAACAAATGATGAACATGAATGTATTGCTCAGAGCAGTCCAGAGGATACGCTTACAGTAGAGCTTACTAAAAAAAATATTGTACTGACGGATACCACTCTACAAGCGGGACAAAGTGACAAGGGTCATTCCTCTTCCGTGGTGTGTCAGGGAGCTGACCCCATTGTGTCTGATGGAGATGAAGAGAAAAAGATGGGAGTCTTGGTCACCACAAATGAAATATTGGAGGGAAAAGATGCTAAAGCGGTAGATCAAGATGTGACTGAAGTAGTTAAAAGACAAGAAACTTGCCTACTGAGTGACAGTACACAACAGGAATCAAGGCTAGAGTCAGATCCCCTTGGAGGCAGTTGCAAAGGGCAGTCTGGTGAGTCTGAGGTGAAATGTGTCTCTTCCTCTATATTGTCTCCTGCTGTGGGCTCAGATACAGAGAGCATGCTCCTGAATCACTCTACTAGCAGTACATGCATATCCCAGCAGGACCAGAAATCAAATCCTGAAAAGCCTCCTGCGATGTCAGAGGAGTGTCCTCAAACTAAACCTGAAGAGCACAGTGCTGAGCTACAGTATCAAACATACATCGGTCATGAGGACAAACCAGTCACAGAATGTAGCACAGATGTTGCGGGTACAAAATGCCCTTCCCACCTCGCTGTGGATGTGCCTCTTCCAGTGGAAGGAAATTTTTCCTTGTCCAGCATTCAAAACGATCCTAAAGTGCCTATTGTGCTGAGGCCTCCTGGCCCTATGCTGAGTCACTGGGAGTTCATTAATGACTGTGATGTTTTCGTCCCAGGAGAGGAAGTACAGGGCGGCTCTGACCATAATAACATTATCGCTATGAACAATGAAGGTGATGTTAAAGCAGGGATGAGAGGTGATATTTTAAGAAGTGATACTGTCGGGAATACTGAAGAACGTTCTGTGACTGTGGAAAGAAATGAAGAAAAAAAGGAAAATTATGTTGTCATTTCTGAGGATTTCGTGGACGCAAATATGATAACTGTTCCTGTGTCTTCTGTGCATGAGGCTCAGTTAACAACTAATGAACTAGAACTGCTAGATAAGGATTTGGTCAGAGAGAGGCTACATAATGATGAAAATGCAAATGAGAGGAACAATGCTGTGATAAATAAGGACATCGGAGGTGGAAAGTCTGACATGGATGTCACAAGGCCACCAGAGGAGCAATTAAATACGGATTGTGAAAGAGATTCAGTCATTACACCTACAAAGGGCACGCTTGCTAGTTTTACAGAACCCGAGACTGAGCAAACTACTGAAAATACCAAGCTGTCATTCAGTTCCTGTGACTGTGATGACAAATTTTCAGAGCAACGCGACACAGTTTCTGAATACAGTAGCACTAAGCCGACGATGTCAACAGCGATTATGTTTAACCTTTCCCCTGAACTTGCCAGCTCAGAATCGGTAGATATCCAGGCTAATATCGAACTGTCAAAGTCTGCCAGTGCTGAACAAAATTCCTTAACAGACATAGAAAGCTCTATTCTTAAGGACTCCACCGGGGTTGAAACGTTAAACGCTGCTTCAGCACAACCCAGTGCCTCTGACTTCAGCACCAATCTTAGCCAGATGTCTACAGAGGATGCATGTAAGGAGGATCCTAAAGATGGTACAGCTGTAGTTGCTGGAACACTTCTTTCATTAAACACAGTAGAAAAACATCCAGAATATTCTGAAGGAGAGGAGCAGATGATGCATTTGCCACAACAAGATAAATCACAGTGTGCAAATGAAGTTAATCTGCATAAAGAACAATCCAGTATAATTACATACAGTGCCTCTGATGATAAAGAGAAATATGATATGCGGCCATATGACCAAACTTCTGAAATGAAGCAAATGGTTGAAGAAGATTTTAAAGAAGAGAAAGCAGTCACTGTAGAACAGCAACATGAGAGCAAGACAGATGTGGAGGAAGACGTAGAGAAAGAACATACACAAAAAGAAATAAAGGTGGACCGTGAGGGAATGGCACAAGAGAAAACTGACAGCACAAAAGAAAAAGCTGCTTCAGAAATCATATTGCAGGGCGTTGTTCTGTCTGATCCTGGCTCAGTCTCTCCAGGGCTTCTAAAGGAAGACCAAAGCTGTGGTAAGGTATTGATTGAGAGCGCTCATCCATCCATGGATCAGAACCTGTCCGCTGTGCTACCAGTGGTGCAGGAGTCATGCTATGAGGGGGACCCCACTGAACATCAGAAGACAGTGAGTGAATTAGATTTGGCACCTGTCCTGAATATGAACTCTAAACCCGAAAAACAGCCAGAGGAGTTTATGGATGTCACAGAAACCACGTTATTTGAAGGTTCAGAGAAGCATGAAAGGGCTTGTCAAGTAGAAGCCAAGGTTAACTATCCTGGCTCTGAAGAGGAGGCCGAAGGGATTTTAGAAAGTAGAGCAGTAGCTGAAAACTGCTGTAGTGGTTTGAAAAAGATGGATAGTGTCACATCGCTAGGAGATGATGAAATCATCATTGATGGGGGTGAAAAGTGTCACAACAGGAAGAAAAGTGAAAAAGAACGAATAGACACTGAACATTTATTTCCCATCGTTAAAAGTGTATCATCTGTTTCGAGTGAATATATTGCAGAAGAAGACCCCAACCAAACAGACCAGATGGTAGTAGTAGAAAACCAAAGAGGTGAGTCACCAGGCAGTTCAGCAATAGCTCCTGAAAATACAGAGGTTAAACCAGAAGTTGGAGAATCACCAAAGTCTTCCATCACAGCATCACACGAAAGGGAATGTGAACCTCCAGCTTGTACTAGTAAATCAGAGATTGAAGCAAATAAATCTGAGAATCAGAAGAACACCAAAGCTGACTCCGGTAAAGCTGTAGAACTGGCTATAAATGATTCTTCCAAGCCTGTTGAGAATTCCAGCAGCTCACACAAAAAAGAGGTCATCCTTGGCAACAGCAAGTGCACAGAAGAATGCACCAGTCAGCCTGACTCTGAGCTGGCATGTGTTCCTGGAACTCCTAAAAGTCTGTCTAAAGAGCAAGAGGCAGTCTCTACTGTACACCTCGCTCTTAAACAGACCCCGGATTTTGTTTCTCCCATTCCTGTGCTCGATGAGAAAGTAGAGAGTGACAATGTGGATGAGGCCTGTCAAGACATGGATAATGGAGAGATAACAAATAAAGCTCATTCTCACCCAGTGGAGCCGTCTGTCACACCATCCAGTCCAATTAATCAGACTGAGACCATTGCTTTGCGGGGAGAGCAACTTAACCAGGCAGTCCTGCTGGACCACAGCATTTCACAAAATACAGTGTGGCAAGATCCAGTCTTTGATAAGCAACAGAACACTGAGGAACAACAGAACACTTTCGAAGCCTGTTTGTTGGAGGTCAAAAATGAGAAGATGCAAGCAGCTTTTTCAGCAGAGGTTACACAGATGGAGTGCAGGAAGGAAGACATTGGTGGATACAATGAGGAGAGAGGAGAGAATGAGACGGCAGAGAACAGGAAATTCTCAGAGCTGTGTGAAAGTGCTGAGACCAGGTCCTCAAAGCCTGCTCTTAATGACCGAGAGGAAGGAAATGAGAGCAAGTTGCCCGAACACATAGAGAGAAACTCAATGCCTCCTACAGTCAAAACAGTGAGTGGTGGTACTGATCCGATAGCATCAGGTGGTGCTGAACAGAAACAGCCCTCTGTGACTGGAACATCATCACAGGACTCTTTCCACACGTTACTCGCTGTTAATGTACCACCTGATCAGGAGGCGAATAAGACTTTTATTCAAATTCTGCGTGAAAATGCCTCAGGCGTGTCAGAATCTGAGACGGAAAAGAATCATGACCCAATGAATCGCTCACAAGAAGATGTCAGCAATGAAGACAAAATTGGTGGTAGCAAGGACAACACAGAAGAATCAGAAGAGGCAGAGAGATCAATTAATCCAAGTTCTAGTGTATCACGGGCCGAGGATGTTTTAGGCATCACAGGTTCAGCTGTTAGTCTTGTAAAAGAGATGAATCCAGAGGTGTTAAGACCAGACACAGAAGGATCATGTGAAAGTTCAGACTGGCTCAGAGCAATGAGAGAGGCAGCATCCACCTCTCAGACTCCACAGGAGTGTAAGGCTGAGATCTCACATGGACCTGGAGAGGACAGGTACTGCAAGCCTTGACGATTGTTTATATCATAGTTTATATTACATCAAAATCATTCACATGCGTTTTTTTCTATTTTTTTTTTTTATTTGAACACCGCAGCTGCTTTATACGTGTGAACATTTCAGGATGAATGGATCTATACAGTGGTCCTAAATTAAGTGGAGTAAACTCTCATTACATTAACCTACACCATAAGTCAAAAGTTTGGACACACCTTCTCACCAGTAAACAAAATGCAGTAAACAAAAAAGAGGTAAACAAACCAGAATACGTTTTGTACTAAGGTAATAATGGGGTTATACTTAATTAAGTGGTTCTTGCCATAATGTGGAGTAGAACCATAGTGGGATATGATCACTAACTGTGTACCAACCCTACCATTGCAACAGCTGGTCCCAAAAAAATTTCAGTAATGATCTCTTGACGAAGAACTCCTGTTAATTAAATACAATTCCAGGCCGATTCCTCATGAATCTGATTGAAAAAATGTGAAAAATGATGAAAAAGTGTGCAAAGCTGTCATCGGAGCAATATGTAATGTTTTCAATATTAATCTGCAATGCAGCCAATAATAAAAACAAAGGAAATTGTTGAATGAGAAAGGTGTGTCCAAACTTTTGATTGGTAGTATATGTAAAAAACATTTTTGCCTTTGGCACTGATAACACTGTCTCTGATATAACTTTATAAACATTGAATAATAGTTGTGGAGCTCGTGTAACTTCTTGAGTGAAAATGGAGCACCACTACAGCCCATTATCCCTTGAAGGTGACCTCAGCAGTGACATCAGTTCATGCCCTTTAGGGCAAGAAAGGGCCCATTCATATACGACCCACAAACACAGCACACACTTTCACAGTCTGTAAACAATTGCTGATAGGATCTTTGTGTTGTGACTCTTCATCTGCTCATTCTTTCTCCCTAGACCATTTGAGACCCTCGACTCGCCTCAAGCTGAAGTAGAGTTCCAGACACCTACTGAGGAGAGCATCCCCCCATTACAGAAGCAGCAGGAGGAGCCGCCATACAGCACGTAAGAGCGTTATGCAACCACACTGCCACACATGTTACTCTTTCATAAAAGTGATTGTCGTCATATATTTTGACCTGGTGTTAAGGGGATAAACAATCCTCAAGGAGCAAAGTGGTCTTTTTGGTCCTGACATACTGATAAGATTTGACTGTTAGAGTTTGTAATCTCCTGCTAAGGCCAGGGTAAAGCTCCAGATGGCTTGAGTTTAAATCATGGAAGTGATCGGATTAAAATAATATCGGTCTCCTAAGCCCTACCAAACATCTGTAGACTTCACACGAGGCTCTGCAGAGAGAGAGGAACCCTTGCTGGTGGATAAACATTCCTACCGCAGGGTACAGTAGTAGTTTATGCAGGGACTCAGGAGATGACATCATTACTGAAGAGAGAGAGGCGGCGGTCCCCTGATAGCTGACATCTTAGTGGAATGTAGAGGAGGTAAGGTAATAGCTGGAAACAGTAATCTTATAGCAAGTTTCCCACTGTTGATGAAAAGCCGTGTGAAGAGATTACGCAGAGGGTCTTGGATTGCACTTTAAAAAGCAGAATTGACTTTTTGGCTGTGTTGCCTTGTAGCCTAATATTATTTTACACCCGCTGGAGATATCGAGTGCAGCTCTTAAGTGTTTCACTTGTCTTTCCTGTGATATGGTTTAATTATTCAACTTCAGATATTAGACCTACTTTTTCTCCATTCTGCTCCTTATCACTTACCCCTCTGCTTGTTTATTGCTTATTCCCCTAAGCGGTAAAACCCCATAACCACAACATATGCAAATGGAGCACTGGCTGCTTGTCAGTCACAGTCGTAGACCTAGCACTTAACTTGGAGAGACAGGCAGGGGCCAGAGAGGGAGAGAGAAAGAGAGCAAGAGACAGACAGAGAAATAGAGAGATTGAGGCGTACTCACGCATTTTGAATATCTTGTCCCTCTGTGCGTGAAGGCTTGTTAGCTCACTTTGGTATTTACTGGTAGTGTGTGCTGGTGTGTCAGAGTGACTTTAGCTGATGCCTGTTTTGCCGTAGCTGTTAGATTCTTTCTGGCTCGCCCTCAAACTTGGACCAAAAGGAATTTAGACTGTGTGTGTGAGTGTGTGTGTGTGTGTGTGTGTGTGTGTGTTTGTGTGTAGAGCGAGAGTGTGCAGCCATACATATGTGTTTGCTATTTGCGCCAACACCCTCACATGAGGTCATTCCTAGAAGCATGTCAGTCTAGAACAAAAGGCATAGTGCAAAGCACACTCCACTGTGAGTGAGTGACTTAGAGTGAGTGAGTGTTGGAGAAATAAGAGAGGGAGAGAGAGAGAGATAGAGAGAGACCTGTGAAGTGGCTGTCTGAGGTATTTTGAGTGCAGTGGATAAAGAGAACTCTCCATGCTGTACTTTACTCTGACTTGGTCCGGCGGACTCCATGATTGGTAAGTTTTGAGCTCGTCTCTGCTGTTCCTTCCCTGATGACTCTGTAGTATTTCAGTACGAAGACTCGTGGATATGCTAAGTACAGTTAATTAGAGCTTGAACGTGCTGACCTCAACAGATGGAGGGTGGGAGGTACTATATGTTAAGGAAAGTGGGAGGGAGAAAGCATGTTGGAGCTTGATTAAATGTCATTAAGAGGTGCAAATCTCATTTCCCTCTTTCTCTCTCTATCTGATTATTATGCATAGTCTGATTGCTCCTTTTAGGACGTGTTGACAGAGAGCTAACTGTCTCTATCAATGTGGACAGTAGAGTAAGCTGTGAAAATGAGATATTTGCAATTGCGTCTGTTTATCTGTACAGCTTTCTCCGCTCTGGCAAATGTAAACTCGTGCTATTTATGACACATGCTCTCCATAACAATAGCAGACAGTGTTCTCCTGCATGTGGGCAACAGCTTTTATATACATTCTCATTTTACTTCTTTGAGCAAGTAAAAAGCATATTACCTGTTGGACATAAATGCAGCCTGATTCTTAATAAAGAGCTTTTGGGGGAACGTACGTTTTAACATCGAATCACAATTTGTACAAAATATAGTCCTAGGTTTAGAGACACTTTTGACAGATGAACAAAACTAATGTTGATGTTATATTTTATAATATATTACTTGTCACAATAGTGGAATCACAATACTTAAGTGATTACCTTCTCTATGGTAACAGTTTGTTGTAAAGTTTTTATGGAATGCTACTGAGTGCTTTTAAAGTGTTTTAGGAACCTCTGAAAGGCTGGACGTTTGGAAAGTGAGGAGACCTGTTTGACATGTGCATCCATAATTAACCAGTTGCAGTTAAGGAATATTGTGCATCTTTATTATGCGGCACAATAGATCTATTGAGATAATAGTATCTTATAGTATTATCATTCTAAAACATTTCAGCTGAGTGAATGTGAAATCATTTTGCTTGAGTTCCCCATTTAGATAGAATAGATACTAGTTATATGCAATAAGATGTTCTGTAGCTCAGCAACTAAGCATAGCTTTAACCCCATTAAAGTTTCTAATAAGGCTCCATGTCCCTGAGGGGCGGCACTCGAACGTTGGAAGGGGAAGTAAGTTGATGTGGATATATAGCACTGAAAGCCAGGGAAGAAACATGAGGCTCACTGAGGAGCCAGATTGGGTGTGTGAAAGCAGCTGAACAACAGTTGCTATAGTAACTGTATGGTAATTATCCTTGCGTTACTGAGGCTGAAATTACACTACATGCTGTTGGTCTCATACAGTGATTTTGCTTCGGTGGTGTTACCATTTACAGTAATGGAGCTGGGAAATTGCTTAAGCTGTGGACCCTGGCAGACGCAAACACAAGACTGAGCACGAGTACCACCTCTCCTCTGGCACTTAAACCCAATCACATTGCAATTGACTGATAACCCACCAGACACTCTGGCTAATAGAGAATGCTTCTGGAGGAGTGTGAAAAGACGTGTGACAGTGGCTGTGGTACACAGCAGTTGCATTGTTATTATTTTTATAGCTGCTAAAACACTGGCTCACTCAGCTAATTTTATTTATTGCAGTCTGTTTGCTATTAAATACACTGCCTGGGGCCCTACATCTATTTCTCAGGATACAGCTGCTCTCTGGAGATTACGATGTGAGAGTGCATGTTGTGTGAGTGCATTTGTGTGTGTGTGTGTGTGTGTGTGTGTGTGTGTGTGTGTGTTTGTGTATGAGTGAGTGTGTGTATGAGTGAGTGTGT